>CM057339.1:759791504-760336772 GCA_030015575.1 Agapanthus africanus
GGGGGTTTTATGTGAGATGGGGTTTTTTATTTTCATTCATGTAAAATTCATTTGTATGTAATATTCTTTTATTGGGGCACTTCCGGGATGAGGTTGATGTCACCAGTGTATATTATTTACTTTTCCGCATTAGGTAGACCCAAGGAGGGGAGCACAAGTAACCGGGTTCTAGGGTCCAGTGGGAGGCCATCTCGAGGAGTCGAGACCAGGTCTCCTAACCCTAGAATTGGCAGTGTTACTTGCCGCTCTCTTAGGGGTCTAGGGATATGGGTTTGGCTATTCATCGCGACCGTGGAATCCGTGTTTTATACAGGCTCGTATTGAAAACACGGACGTCCTAGTATTCCAATATTTCATATATGTTCTTCTGCTGCAATGTTCTGTGATGAGACCATATTACTGCCTGAGACGAATGCTTATACTATATATATATATATATATGCTGATATATAAATATTACGGTTTTCGTTTCTTCTGTGATGCTTAGGAAGCATAAGCTGATGGGATTTTATTAATGAGATTAATAAAAAGAAAAGAAACCTAAAAGATGTTGTAGAATCAAAACTTTATAAAAAAGGGTAGCTACAGTTTTGCTTTGCATAGCGGTATATATGATATACACTGCACCTTATTCGATGAGGAAAGAGCTGAGATCCGTTCACCGGGAGTGACCTCTTTAGCAAAACTGGTAGATGCTACAACTCTCGGTTTGTCTTTTGATTGCTTTTAGAGTTTTTCTTTGCATAGCGATATATATGATATATCCTGCACCTTATTCGATGGGGAAAGAGCCGAGATCCCTTCACCGGGAGTGACCTCTTTAGCGAAACTAGAAAAGCCTAAAAAACACTCCTTTTTCAAAAACCACATGATTCTACAACGATATCAAGTTCATTATGCTCATGGTTTTTTGAAAAACCTGCGTAGCCCTCCGTCATTTCAGATAAGTACCACTTAGTATTCGTGCTGCGGTAGTTTGGCCTCCGTCAAGGCGTAGTGTACGGTAGCTAACTAGTGCTTATCTGCTAGCATACGATGCGATTGGATTAGGGTATTCGTACGGCGTAGTTTGACCTCCGTCAAGGGTCGTACGGGTGGGTTTAATTCAATCAAGAAATGACGGGTTGAACTTGACTAGCGCCCTATGGGTAGTTTGGCCTCCGTCATGGTCATGGGACGCTAAGGGCAAAAGCATTATCGGGAATTTCAAGTGTTGAAATTTGCAATGAGATTGCATACCTCCTATGAGATAGTTGGATCCCGATACCCACTGCGAGTAAGAGTTACTCCTGGGAGAGTTTTACACAGGACAATTAGCCGATCAAGTAGGTGTCTAGAAAAGTGTTAACGGGGTTATGCCACTGGGAAAATGAGGTTTACTTTAATTAGGTCCGTACGAAAGCACGGGGAACCTCCCTCAAGTACCGACACTGATCTGGCTGAAAAATTGACGAAATTGTAGGGTGTAATTAATCCCGGCTAATCTTACCTTTTAGGGTTTGAAGGAAGATTTGATAAAAACAGTGGGAGACATCTTGATTAGATAAGATAATAACCAATCTAATCTTGCAAGAGCATACGCTAAAGTGTTTTCTTCTCTCTCTCTCCAGGTAGCGACCATGTCAGGCCATAATCAAGATAATAATATGGACGTATTGACTGAACCCTCTTATTATACTAAGCAGGGGAACGTTGGACCCGTTATTTCTTATAAGAGTTATAAGACTGAACAGGGAATAGGAGAATATCTGGATTCTCAAGCCGCCCAAAAGAACATACATGTTGATGCATCTTCTTCGGGTGTGTTAGTTATTGAGAACTGTTTCTCAGTTCACCCTACGTCCTGGGTATTAGATACCGGATCAGGATCCCACATATGTAAATTGTTACATGGGCTACGTAAAGGTAGAGAACTGGGAAAAAGTGATCATTCCGTTCAAGTAGGGAATGGGGCAAATATTGCAGCCAAAGCAGTTGGCGAATATCACCTAGTATTACCAAGTCGTAATACACTGATTCTAAATGAGTGCTATTATATACCGAACATGATGTGCAACATTATATCAGTTTCTTTATTAAGTAAAAAATGATATAATTTTGTAGTAAAGGATAATGTTATGAACATATTCCTAGATCAAAAGTTGATTGCATCAGGCTCGTTACATAATGGCATATTCATTCTCAATCAAAATACAGTCCTCAATATACAAAACACACACAAGAGGAAGAGTTCAGAAATGAACGAATCCTTCTTGTGGCATTGTAGACTTGGTCATATCAATGCGACACGACTGACTAAGTTACATAAGGATGGATATTTGAATACGTTCGAATTATCATCTTATGATACTTGCCATTCATGTCTCAAAGGAAAAATGACCAAAGCTCCGTTTAGTGGACACGGAGAAAGAGTTACCGAACTCTTAGGACTGGTACATAGTGATGTATGTGGTCCCATGTCTACGCATGCTAGGAACGGTTCTTCCTACTTCATTACATTCATTGACGATCTTTCAAGATTCGGATATGTGTTCCTGATGAAACACAAGTCTGAAGCTTTTGAGAAATTCAGAGAATATAAGTACGAAGTAGAGAACCAAACGGGCAAAAGTATTAAGATCCTTCGATCTGATCGAGGAAGAGAATACTTGAGCAATGATTTTCTGGATTATCTAAAAGAGAATGGGATTCTCTCTCAGCTTACTCCTCCTTATACACCACAGCACAATGGTGTATTAGAACGGAGGAATCACACTCTATTAGATATGGTGCACTCTATGATGAGCACTGCTGAGTTACCTATTTCCTTCTGGGGATATGCACTGGAGACAGCTGCATACCTATTGAATAGAGTTCCAACTAAATCAGTGCCTACCACTCCATATGAGATATGGAATGGTAAGAGACCATGTCTTAATTTTATTCAGATATGGGGTTGTCCGGCCTATGTTAAAACACAAAATCCAGACAAGCTCGAGGCAAGGTCTGTCCTATGTAAGTTTATTGGATATCCCAAACATTCGCGAGGGTATATCTTCTACCACTCCGAGGAACAAAAGGTGTTTGTTTCTCGACATGCCACTTTCTTAGAAAAAGGTTTTCTTATGAAACAGATTAGTGGCATTGGGTTAGATCTGGAAGAAGTTCCAGCAGAACAAACTACAACAGATGATTTAGTTGAACCAGAGGATTCGGTAGTACCCAACGAACCCCAGCCTCTCCGCCGATATAGCAGGGTTTCTCATCCACCTGAGAGATACTGCGGTTTTCTCATTGATGGTGGAAGTGAGGATTGCATCATGGAAGATGATGACCCGACTAGTTTCGAGCAGGCCATCACGAGTGGTGACTCTGTGAAATGGCTGGATGCAATGCGATCTGAGATAGAATCCATGTACACCAACAAAGTATGGACTTTGGAAAATGCTCCTGAAGGGGTAAAACCCATTGGGAGCAAGTGGATCTTTAAAAAGAAATTTGGTGTAGATGGAAAAGTTGAGACTTTCAAAGCTAGACTTGTTGCAAAGGGTTTTCGTCAACGACCAGGTATGGATTATGATGAAACCTTTTCACCAGTGGCTATGCTTAAATCCATCCGGATCTTACTTGCCATTGCTGCATACCATGATTACGAAATCTGGCAAATGGATGTTAAGACCGTCTTTCTAAACGGTGATTTAGAAGAGTGCATGTACATGACTGACTCAGCCAGAGGGCTTCGTAGATAGTGGGAGCAACGGAAAGGTGTGCAAGCTGCTTAAATCCATTTATGGGTTAAAACAAGCATCGCGGAGTTGGAACATCTGTTTTGATGTTGTAGTCAAAGAGTTTGACTTTATCAAAAATATAGATGAACCTTGTATCTATAAGAAGGTAGAAGAGAGTAAGGTCGTCTTCCTCGTATTATACGTGGATGACATACTCTTGATAGGAAATGATATTCCTATGCTGCAATCAGTCACGCTCTTCTTATCACAAAGATTCTTAATGAAAGATCTAGGTGATGCCTCCTGCATATTGGGAATCATGATCTATAGAGATAGATCTAAACGGATATTGGGATTGTCCCAATCTAAGTACATTGACACCATACTAAAGAGGTTTAGTATGGAAGAATCCAAGCGTGGGAACCAACCCACGATCTCTGGACTCACTCTCTCTAAAGAGATGTCTCCCAAGATTGATTTGGAGAGAGCTCGCATGCAAAGGATACCCTATGCTTCGGCAGTAGGCTCTATCATGTATGCGATGCTATGTACCAGTCCCGATGTAGCATACTCACTAAATGTAGTGAGTCGGTATCAAGCAGATCCTGGAGAGAGTCACTGGACAGCTGTGAAGAACATTCTCAAGTACTTGCGAAGGACTAGAGACATGTTCTTGGTATATGGTAACGGAGAACTCCGGGTGGAGTCCTTTACCGATTCCAGCTTCCAAAGTGATAAGGACGACTCTAAGTCGCACTCGGGATTTGTCTTTACCCTCAATGGAGGGGCGGTATGTTGGAAGAGTTCCAAACAGGATACCATTGCAGACTCGACGATGGAGGCTGAATATATCGCTGCCAGCGATGCTGCAAAAGAGGCTGTCTGGATAAAGAAGTTCATTAGTGAACTTGGTGTGGTTCCATCCATTGAACATCCAATACCTCTGTATTGCGATAACAATGGAGCTGTGGCTTTGGCCAAGGAACCCAGATCCCATCAGAAGTCCAGACATATTCTGAGGCGGTATCACCTGATCAGGGAGATAGTTGATCGCCGGGAGATCGAGGTCAGGAGAGTAGATACGAAGGACAACACTGAGGATCCACTCACGAAGGCCATTCCCCAGATACAGTTTGAGGGATTATTCGGAATGCTAGGTATGAGATACTACAGCAACTGGCCTTAGTGCAAGTGGGAGATTGTTAGTTATGTATATGCCCTAGAGGCCATTGTTGTACATATGATGTATATTATGATGGATGCTTGGATATATATAGAGAGGACTTTCTTGCTCGTCATGATAGTGTGCTATTTGGTTTCACTTTATCTTAACATGTTGACTTGTATTGGTTTACTGTCTTACTCTCACATGTTGATAAAGCCCTTAGGATCTGTACTCGACTACTAGGACAATGATGAGATCATACTAGTGGGGCCATGGTAGTCGATGAGTACATCCTATAACCGTTCCTAGTCGAGGGTATATTGAGACAGAGCATCGATACACCAGAGTAGACTAGCGTATACGCATCTTGACCCATATGATGGGCGATGGATGATCCCATATCCATCGGTGTTTGACATCAAGGATGGTGTACGGGTGCTCAGTGGAGACTGGGTACACTGGACGGACTCGCCGAGAACTCCTAGATGGTGATATACCACACGTTAGATGGCAGTTCTCCCGTGACACTGGTACAGGGTAGTCTGTTGACCCGAGATCGTCATGGAGTCTTGTGTGATTCCCACTGTGCTTTGATTTCCACCTTACCACGTCCAAGAGGGCGTGCAAAACGGTGGATTTTGGGTGCAGTCCCGAATCACATGGAGGCAATGAGCGATAGGAGGGGATTCGTCTCTCCCGGTATAGGGAGTTGATGTTGTGCTGTGTTCGATTGGCTATAACTGGAAGTCCCTGGCCAGGGCTGATATAGAGATTTACTGGTAAGTGTTACTAGTAGTTTCTCGACCTGTTATGAGCCTCACATCGACACGACTTATCGGTTACTGGGGTCTGACGTATACCACCCCTAGACTTGATATGTGACATATCAGACGAACAGACCGGACTGTACAGAAGTATTACTGATTGGATTCACAGGAGAACGTACAGGCTAGCTTGTTGATCTTCTGATCGCTCAATACCTGGATGGCTGTTACGTTTAGCTGACCGCTTGCAGCTTATGGGTGTTTGATATGATCATCACCTGCTACCGGCGTATTGACGATTCTTTAGAGTCCTACACAGAGGTTTCTTGGCTCAGGCAAAACGGAGTAGAGACACATATGTGATATGTGCAGGACCTAGGATAATGCGATATGTGATACCGTACTATATTCTCGCGATATTTAGATATGAACCGGGTCATCGGATCAAGTGTTGATTCGATGAATCGGTACATGATATATTAGTCGGTTATATTCGATATAGCCGGATCGTCCGATCAAGTGTTGATTCGATGATTTAATGTATAATAATATATATGATATATTGTATTACATTATCTAATATTGGCTCGCTTTATTATTTCATTTTCTAACCGGATAATACATTGATATATATGCGATATATATATTAATTGTATTATTTTCTTTTGTTACAAATATAATATATATGTGATATATATTATAGTAACATGATATGATTAATAATGAAACATGTTTAGTGATGATAAAAAGAGATTAGGGTTTGATTAGGGTTAGCTTCTTCTTGCACCTTCTAGAAGCATTCATTTTGTCTTAGTTAAGATATTATGGTTGATATTTATCCATGACTCATTTTTTAACCTAACTAAACCCTAACTCTAGTTTATTCTCTACAAAGGTTATCCTTATCATCCTTGACCATGGTTCCATGATCAATCATATATTCACTTCTATTATTCATCACAAAAGAATTAACTCTTTTTCATTATCTTCTTCTCTCTTTAGCTTTGAGAAAGCTTACTAGTTATTCATTTTGTGATGATTTCTTGTGAGAAAATGATATAAAAAGAAAGCATAAATACTACTCCATCATTCTCATCTAATCTAGCCCATTAGATTATGGTGTTCATCTCTTTAGAGTGAAAGAGCTTGAGTTATAGCAATTTCGACGTAGATCATCGGAGAAGCGGAACACTACAAGCTAGCATGGATCGTTCGAGTCGTGGAGCCTCTCTTGAGTCCGGGAGATCGTGGATCGCGGCGAAGGGACTTCTACTCGGAGCTTATGAATCGAAGGAGCGGACTACAAAGGTTGTAATCCCTCACACTTAGTAGTAAAGATGTTTACTTGCATGTTAAACCCTAATAATCTAGGAAAGATCCCGGCTTTGGGTTGTTCGGCACGTCTAAAATTTTATTCGGGCATGTTTGATGCCTTATGAACCCTCACAAGAGTGACTAGGAACCCTACACGATGACCTCGTGGTGAAAAGCAAATTGTACGAGGAACATTGGGAGCATCTGATGATCATGTTTCAGTGCCTTCGGAAATACAATCTGAAGATGAACCCTCTGAAATGCGCGTTCGGAGTTTCCTCGGGTAAATTCCTAGGATTCATCGTACGACACCGGGGCATCAAAATAGACTCGTCAAAGATCAAGGCGATTATGGAAATGCCTCCGCCAAAGACTCTGAAACAACTGCGGTCTCTCCAAGGAAAGCTCGCGTATATCTGACGGTTCATAGCTAACCTCTCCGGAAAATGTCGCCCTTACAGTCATTTAATAAAGAAGAGGACCCCGTTCGTCTGGGATCGCAAATGCCAAAGTGCACTGGATGAAATCAAGCAATACCTGCAGAATCCGCCGGTACTGACCGCTCCAGTCAAGGGAAAGCCCCTAATCCTGTACACAACAGCCCTTGAAGTTTCCTTGGGCGCTTTATGGGCACAGGAGAATGACCAAGGGAAAGAGAGAGCTCTCTACTATTTGAGTCGAGTTCTCCTGGGGGCAGAAAACTGTTAGTTATATGTATGCCCTAGAGGCCATTACTGTACATAGGATGTATATTGTAGTGGATGCTTGGACATATATAGGGAGGACTTTCTTGCTCGACATGATAGTATGCTATCTGGTTGATCTTTACCTTAACGTGTACATTGATTGTCTCTCTGTTACATGTTGGTAAAGCCCTTAGGATGTGTACTTGACTACCCGGACTATGATGCGGATCATACTAGTGGGGACATGGTAGTCCATAAGTACATCCTTCAAAGTCCCTAGTCGTGGGTGTATCGAGACGGGGCATCGATATACCAGAGTAGACTAGCGTGTACCATCTCGACCCATACAGATGGGCGATGGATGATCCCATATCCATCGGTGTTTGACATCAGAGATGATATACGGGTGCTCAGTAGAGACTGGGTACACTGGACGGACTCGCCGAGAACTCCCAGATGGTATTATACCTTACGTCAGATGGCAGTTCTCTGGTGACACTGGTACAGAGTAGTCTGTTGACCCGAGATCGTCATAGAGTCTTGTATGGTTCCCACTGTGCTTTGATTTTCATCTTACCACGTCCAAGAGGGCGTGCAAAACGGTGGTTTTTGGGTACAGTCCCGAGTCACATGGAGGCAATGAGCGATAGGAGGGGATTCGTCTCTCCCGGTATAAGGGGGTTGATGTTGCGCTGTGTTCGATTGGCTATAACCGGAAATCCCTGGCCAGAGTTGCTGAGATTTACTGGTAAGTGTTACCAGTAGTTTTTCGAACTGTTATAGACCTCATATCGACACGACTTATCGAGCTATTGGGGTCTGACGTTTACCACCCCTAGGCAAGATATGCGACATATCAGACGACGAGACCGGACTGTACGGTAGTGTTACTGGTTGGATTCACAGGAGGGTGAGCGGGCTTGCTCGTCGATCTTCTCATCGCTCAATACCCGGGTGGCCGTTACGTTTAGCAGACCGCTTGCGGCTTGTGGGTGTTTGATATGATCATCATCTGCTGCCGGCGTATTGACGAGTCTTTAGAGTCCTACACAGAGGTTTCCTGGCTCAAGCGAAACGAAATAGGAGCGCATATGAGATATGTGCGGGACCGAGAATAATGCGTGTATGTGATACCGTATTTCATTCTCGCGATCGTTGTGTCGAATGGTTGTATGCGATATAACCTAGTTATCGATTCAAGCGTTGATTCGATAAGCCGATACATTGTATACTAGTCGGTTGTGTGCGACATGACCGGATCATTGAATCAAGTGTTGATTTAATGATTTAATGCATAATTATATATATGATATATTACTTTGCATTAACTAGTATTGGTTCACTTTAAATGGATTTTCTCATATGGCTTGTGCACATTGTATATGTGATATACTTTTGTGCACATGATTGTATCATGTTTGATGATACATGCTTATTTGGTTAAGTGTAAAGAATTAAACCTTGGTTAAGTATATGGTTAGGTTTTTATTTATTTATCCATTCATTTATCTATTTATTTTGGATTAATAAAGAGAGAAGAAAACAAAATGGTTGCTTTGATTCATGAAGTTTCTTGAAGCTTCATGCAACTTTGACCATTTTGTCTTCATCTCCTTAACCTAACCATTCACTAACCCTAGTCTATTCTCTACACCTAACTATGGTTGGAATTATGATAAGGATTTATTTTTCTTTTCAATTTAATTAACTTATCATAATTCTATCTTCATCTTCTTCTTCTTCTTCACTTGAAGAAAACCTTTCTTCATCAATGGTGATTGATGAAAATAAGTGAGAAATCCAATTCTAAAGTCTACCCACTTCCTATTTCTTCATCCTCTACCTCTTGCCAAGTAGTAGAGTGTGTTCTCTTTACAAGTTTCATGACTTGGTGAAGTAGGAGCTTGATCTAGCGATGCCTCGACGTAGATCATCTTCGGCATCGACGTCGACGACCTAGCCCGTCCATTCTCCGATGAAGCCGACGCTAGAGCCCGGGGTTCGACTTGGACAGCGAGGAGACTTCATTGCGGAGCTATGGAGGTGGAGGACCGGATCTACAAAGGTTGTATTTCCGTATTCTAGTAGTTAAGTGTTAACTAGTTTGTTTTATCGCCTAAAATTCTAGTTAACGATCTTGTTAGGGTTTCTCGGCACCGTTATTTTTGAAATTGGCATGGTTGATGCCTTGTGAGACTTCTTGAGAGTGCCTAGGAACCCTACAAAAACAACTACTCCCCTATCGAAAAACACTACCTGGCGTTGATCTTCACGATAACGAAGCTCAGACACTATGCGTTGGCACACGAGGTCCACCTCATATCAAAAGTGGACCCTCTCAAATATTTAATGTCAAGAGCCATACTAACGGGACGGCTCGCTAAATAGGCCCTGCTCTTAATGGAATTTTCGATAACATACCGACCCCTCAAGGCAGTGAAAGGCCAGGCCATCACCGACTTCCTCGCTGAGCATCCTATACCTGCCAATTCACCCATATTGCGAATTGCCAGACGAGCATGCGTTTGACACTATCGACGGGGAGAGAAGAGAAAGTGATACCCGATGGGAGCTCTACTTCGATGGGGCTTCTTCCATGAAGAAACGAAAGCACAGCTCCCCCATAATCAAATCTGGGGTAGGCCTCATCTTCGTAACTCCACAAAGAGGGATAATGCGCTTTGCCTTTTCCTTGACAGAGTCGAGGACAAACAATGAAGCAGAATATGAAGCTTTGATAGCAAGTCTTGAGATCGCTGTCGACATAGGAATCGAAAACCTCCTCATATAGGGATACTCCCAGCTGGTCGTCAGCCAAGTAAACGGTGACTATCAAACGTGCAAATCAGAATTGGTAAAGTACGGTGAGAGAGTGCAACAATTGCTGACTCAAATCCCTTTTTACGCCCTAGAAAGCATACCGCGTGTGGAGAATAGCAAAGTGGATGCGTTAGCTAAACTCGCTAAAGAACTGGCTGACGAAAACCTTGATGACGTATGTTCTCCGCTGAAAGATGCGACCGGGATGTTGGGACGTCTGGCCTGAATTTGGGGGCAGATACTATTTAGATTTATCCGTCCACCTCTCCGAAGATGCCAAGTTGATTTATGGCACCATGTATCGAAGGTTTAGACGGATGCTGCCGATGTAGTAGACTTCGTCAGATTCCCCCTCATTGTGAGGGGTTTTTGATTGTGGGGACGCTCTTCCCTGCAGGCGCAAGCCTCTGCAGTTAATTACGCTACCGCGTCGCGGTAACCACTTTTTCCTTCTCCAGATAGTCACTTCGTGTCGTGTATGTTTGTTTTATTTTTGGTTGCCCATGGATTGTATACGGAGACTAATTTTTGTTGTCGCCCATAGGGCGTGGATTAGTCCAAATCCGTATTTTCTTAGATTTGGTTTTGGGTTGGGTTTAAGGATCGTTAATCTCATTCGAGACTAAGATTAATTTAAACGTTTGTTAAGGATACGTTAGTCTAATTTTAGACTAAGATCTACTTAACATGATCATTTAGATCCAACAAAAGAGCATTTGGACTCTATTATTTTAGTTTAGGGACATTGCGGTCCAGTGGGTTTAAGGATTGTTAATCTCATTGAGATTAAGATCAACTTAAACGTTAGTTAAGGATGCGTTAGTCTAATTTTTAGACTAAGATCTACTTAACAGGATCATTTAGATCTAACAAAAGAGCATTTGGACTCTATTATTTTAGTTTAGGGACATTGCGGTCCATAAGTTTAAGGACATCATAGTCCATGGAGTTTAGAGACATCATAGTCTGTAAAGTTTAAAAACATCATAGTTTATGAGTTTAAGGACCTCACAGTCCATAAAGTTTAAGGACATCATAGTCCATGAGTTTAAGGACTTCATAGTCCATAGAGTTTAGGGACCTCATAGTCTATGGGGTTCTGGCTTAACCAGTTTGCGGATGCATCAATAGTTATTGAATATTGGGACCCTCCATCTCTCTGAAGACGTTGAAGGATTACAACGACATGTATCAGATGTATGAAGAGATGTACCCTTAAACTAATGTCCCGATTTTGGAAAGTGGGATGAATATTAGTTTTGATGTCATCTGTTGAGATCGACTTTGGAAACCCCGAGCATGAAGGGCTCAATTGATGGTCCTTGGAATATTGATCCGATTCTAGTTAAAGTTAGCCCTTCATAGTGTTCAACACTAAAGTGTTTATTCAGCACTCACGTGCTCCCACATGATACTCTTGAGGCAGTGATGCATATAAGTGTTAAACATGTTAGCCCTGTGGCCGTCACGTGTAAGCACGTGAGGTGCTTCAAGAATTTGAAGCGCTGCTTCCTTGGGTTTATTCTTTTGTTCAAGTTCTGTTGGGTCACGTGCGATCACGTGAAGCGACCCAAAAGTGGGAACTGCATTTGATTTATTCCCTTTTGCTTTTTAAGTGCTAGGCACTATACGGGGTCACGTGTGATCACGTGAGTTAGTTTCTTTTTTTTTATCTCTTTTGTTCATCACAGACGCTCACGTGATAGCACGTGATCGGCAGTTATCATGTTGGATGCCAATCCTTTTACGTACATGGAGATCCTGAGTTTTAAGGCTTCCAAGCCCATTGTTTTATGAGAATTGGATTCTTAAGATTTAGTTTTTCTCTTAGGTTTGGGATCTGTATGACAGAACCTCCCCGATGAGAATTAAATTCTCAACTTGTGAGGAGATCTGCTTCTGCAGATCTTCGCCATAAGGGAGAACTAAGTTCTCATATGAAGGGTTAAACCCTTGTTTATTAGAGGAATTAAATTCCTAGGAATTAAATTCCTGTATACTTTCATGTGAGAATTAAATTCTCTGAACTTAGATCCCCCTCTAGGTTTTTGATCTGCATGGCAAAATCTTCCCAATGAGAATTAAATTCTCAACTTATGGGGAGATCTGTTTCTGTAGATCTTAACCAGAGGAAGAACTAAGTTCTTTTTAGAAGAGTTAAACTCTTATGGAGGTGAAAAAGAGAGGGGATATTCTTTGTGTTTTTTTTCTTCTCTTACCTAGAGTTTCTTCTTCTCTTTTTTCTCTCTGGAGAATTAAATTCTCTTTTTTTTATCCTCTTCTTCTTCTGATCTCTCCTCCTTTTTGTGTTTCTTTGCTCCTATTTATAGGAGAAAGAAGAGAATCAATTTGTTCAGAAAATCTCTTATTGAGAGATTTTGATCAACAAAACGTGATCTTTTAGATCAATTGGTGAATTTTATTCACCGTTGGATTTTTAATCCAAGGACTTCTGTTTTTCCGAAGTTATTTCCTTTGTTGTTCTTAACAAGTTTAAGAAGATATTTCTTTGCACAGAATTTTTCTGTAGATTGATGATTTTTAATCACCATTGGATCTTTAATCCAACGGTGCTCTTTTTTAGAGAGTGTAATCATTCTTGTTCAGAAAAATCCAAGGAAATATTTTCCAAATAAAGCTTTTAGTCCCATTTAATTGGAATTTATTTCTATTGTTTCAGAGGGCATGGGAGTCTATCACGTGTAGCACGTGACCCCACCAAATTAAGCTGATCAAAGGGTGTCACGTGCTATCACGTGAGTTTTCTTTTTGTCCAACTTGTTTGCTTTATTCAAGCGCTTGTATACTTTGTTTTATAAAGGTCACGTATCTGCACGCGAGACCCAGTTTTTTAAGCTTAGTTTTGTTTAAGCGCAGCGCCTATCACGTGTGGGCACATGATGCTCCACTTGGGGACCTTTTCCCGTTGCTTTATTCATTTATTTATTTTCCGTAGGGGAACAAATGCCCCCACAGCGTTGTTCTCACGTGGTTTACACGTGAGTGCAATGCTGTCACTTTTACAGCTGTTGGATTGTTCTAGGGGAACGGGAAGATGAACCGCCCTAGTCATGTCTTATACATGCAAGGGTTAGGTTCCTTAGGCAGCCACCGTTTCTTCATCACCTTCCTATTTTCCTTTCTTTGAGAATTTAATTCTCTTCCTCAGAGCTTAGTTCTTTGCCATTGCAAATCCAGAGTTAAACTCTGTCAAAAGAAACCCCTTTTTCAGGTAACGCTTTGTTCATCAGAAAACTTTCCTTCTTTGAGAAAGCCTTTGGATTTTAAATCCATTATGTGAGCTTTGCTCTCCTTAGAAACCCATCCTCCAAAGACGTGATCTTTGAGTATTAAACTACCATATGCCGAACATTTCCCTCTGATTTTGATGGTTCATGGGATTTTGTTTCTCATGTAATTTTTATGAATTCTTGGAATTTAATTCCATTACATAAAGGAATTTAATTCCTCCGGCGAAGAGCTTAGCTCTGAAAGATCAATGAAACCCTTCGGGAATTTTATTCCCTGGTGTTCTTGAAAATCTTTTCATAGGGTTATACCCTTTATTCACACAGATTTGAATTTTGTTGGTAGTTTAAAAGAACTTGTCTTCCCAAGAATTTGTTTGAATCCCAATGCTTATTTAATGAGGGTTTTCTTGATCACGAAACTTTCACTGACATTGTTCCCTGATTAAAAATCAGGAATTTCCTCAACGAGGCATCACGTGTTGACACGTGACCAAGGGTCACGTGTTGACACGTGATCTATTTACAGAGTTAAAGTTTTACGCAAGTAAAACAAGTGGCTGAAGAAAGACCCCAAAGGGGAGTTACGTGCTCACACGTGACCGGGGGTCACGTGCTCACATGTGACTAAGGGTCACGTGCCGACACGTGATGGTCTTTATCCCAGCAGAAATACAGAGTTTAATTCTATCAAGTTATAAGGGCCTCAATAAGACATCACGTGTTCACACGTGACCAAGGGTCACGTGTTGACACGCGATCTATTTACAGAGTTAAAAATTCTAAGCAATTGGAAGTAAAACAAGTGACTGAAGAAAGACCCCAAAGGGGGGTCACGTGCTCACACGTGACCAGAGGCCACGTGTTGACACGTGATGACCCTTCAGCCCAATTAAAGTACAGAATTAAAACTCTGAAGGAGGAGCGGTCACGTGCCAACACGTGATAGGCTCTGAAAGCTTTATAAATTAACAGAATTAAATTCTAAAATTCTCTAAAATCTTTCCAAATGGAAAATGATTATGGGGACCGTTGGATTAAAGATCCAAGGGTGATTGAAAATCACCAATCTTAGACAAGGAAAGATTTCCCCTAAAATCTCACCAGAAATAACAAACAGAATATCTTTGGATTGAAAATCCAATGGTGAATAAAATTCACTGAATGATCTAAAGGCTCATATTAATTATGAAAACAAACAAAATTTTTCAATGAAAGATTCATTAAACAAATTGATTCTTTTCCTTCTCCTATAAATAGGAGCCAAAAATAAAAGAAAACAGAGGAATTTTTTTGGAGAGATAGAATTTTGATATAGAGTTTTGGAATCTTGAAATTTCAGAGAGAAAAGAAAGGAGAATTTAATTCTCCGCAAAGAAAACCCTAGGTGAGAAAAGAAAGGGGATCAAAACTTCAAACAGAGAATTTAATTCTTAAATCTAAGAGTTTAACTCTTCTGGAAAAAAAAGAACTTAGTTCTTTCTCTGGTTGAAGATCTGCAAGAGCACATCTCCCCATAAGCTGAGAATTTAATTCTCATCGGGTTGAGATCCTGCCATGCAGATCCAAAACTTAGAGCGAGAATTGAGTTTAGAGAATTTAATTATCCCAAATTTAAAGGAATTTAATTCCTTCAAGATGAAACTAGGGTTTAACCCTATATGAGAATTCAATTCTCTTAAAATTACAGGAATTCAATTCCTTCAAGATCGACAGAACTAGGGTTTAACCCTAATTGAGAATTTAATTCTCTCAAATTCACAGGAATTTAATTTCTCTTATAATGAAATTAGGGTTTCACTCTATACAAGAATTTAATTTTTTTACATATATGGGAATTTAATTCCTCTAAAAGAAATTAGGGTATAACCCTACAAAAGAATTTAATTCTTCAACAATAGGAATTTAATTCCTCCAAAATCATAATTAGGGTTTAACCCTATAAAGAATTTAATTCTTAAAGAAATAAAGGGGCTTGAAAGATCTCCATGTATACAAAGGACTAAGGTCACGTGTCCCCCCGTGACCCCTGAAAAGATCCCTCAAAAATGAGAAGGAATTAGCCCTGAGGCAATGCCTCACGTGCTCCCATGTGACCCACATTATACCAGAACAAAAGCAAAGACAAAATATAACTTGGGCGCTCTCACTTGTTCCCACGTGACCCCTAATGAAGCTTCTAATAAATCAGGGCATGAGTACCCATCACGTGCCCACACGTGATGGCTATGAGAACTAAAAGTGTTAAACACTTATCTGCAGAATAAAGTAAAGGGGATCTGGTCCCACCTTTGGGTACCCTCACGTATTCCCACGTGACCGGTTCCTCTATGTTGTTTAACACTAATTTGACAACTTCATCCCCAGTGTTTAACACTGTCATTTTCTAGTGTTTAAACACTAAATTGAGAATTGTATTTCTAGTGTTTAACACTGTTGTTTTCTAGTGTTTAAACATTAATTTGAGAGTTTTATTTTCAGTGTTTAACACTGCTGTTCTCTAGTGTTAACACTATTTTTAGTCAAATTGGCTAATTTTCCAGAGGCAAAAGACCCCCTTCAACTGAATCTCAAAATTGAGCAAAATTCAGAGCTATGATGTTCAATGCTCAGTCAAAAAAAAAAATGTTATCAAGGCCCTCAAACTCTTGTTTAGCATTGCTAAATGATGTGGGATTGAACCCAGACAAATGTCTAATGGTCCAACAAAGGGCCAATATTTCAAACTTAATTGGACTTAGCCCAATCTGGCCATAAGTCCTCAATTCAGACTTAACTGAGCCAATGTGCTCATAATATAATTAATTGGTCTTAGTTCCAAACTGGGCTACAGATCATTTAATCCACCTTGGTTCAAGGGTACATCTCTTCACTCCTTTGATATTTGTCGTTGTAATTCCTTAATGTCTTCAAAGAGGTGGCAGGTATCGACAACCATACATTTCACGGACTGTGGAGTCCTTAAATCCACGGACTATGATGTCCTTAACCTCGACCGTGATGTTTTAAAACTAACAACGGACTGTGGAGTCCTTAGACTCATAGACTATGATGTCCTTAACCTCGACCGTGATGTCTTAAAACTAACAACGGACTGTGGAGTCCCTAAACTCACGGACTATGATGTCCTTAACCTTGACCGTGATGTCTTAAAACTAACAACGGACTGTGGAGTCCTTAAACCCATAGACTATGATGTCCTTAACCTTGACCGCAATGTCTTTAAACTAACAATTGACCGCAATGTATTTAAACTAACAATGGACCGAGATGTCCTTAAACTAACAATGGACCGTAATATCCTTAAACTAATTATCGACCGTAATGTCACTAAACTAAACAATAGAGCCCAGTTGCTCTCTTGTTGGATCTAAACGATCCCGTTAAGTTGATCTTAGTCTAAAATTAGACTAACGTATCCTTAGCAAACGTTTAAGTTGATCTTAGTCTCAAATAAGGCTAACGTATCCTTAAACCCAAACCCCCCAAACCCAAATCTAAGAAAGATACGGATTTGGACTAGTCCACACCCTACGGGCGACAGCATTACTGAGTCTCCGTATACGATCCACGGGCAACCAAACATAAAACAAACACCCACGACACGAAGTGACCATCTGGAGAAGGAGAAAGTTGTTACCGCGATGCGGTAGCGTAATTAACTGCAGGGGCTTGCGCTTGCAGGGAAGAGTGTCCCCACAATCAAAAACCCCTCAAACTAGGGGGAATCTGACGAAGTCTGCTACATCGGCCGCATCCATTTAAACCTTCGATACATGGTGCCATAAATCAACTTGGCATCTTCGGAGAGGTGGACGGATAGCACCAATTAGCATCTGCCCCGAATTTCAGGCAAGACGGATCTACGCGGTCGCGTCTCTGTGTTCGAAGGGGAACAAATTCTGGCACGCCCGGTGGGACCTTTTCCTCTTTCCACTCCACACTTTGTGTGTCGTGTTCGCGAACCAATCGCGGTTTGCTAATGGTTGCCCTTGGGTTTCGAGGTACTAAGATTTGGCATTTTGCTTGCTGCAGAAAGAAAAGAATTAATGGCGTCCACTTGAGCAAGATGTTCCAACTGCAACTACAACCTACACTCCGCCTCACCTGGAGGTGTAGCTTACGGACCTCAAGCGGCGTCACTGTTCACAATGCCGGTGGAACGGGTTACCCAGGCTACTACTGGATTGTTTTTGGGACTATGCTCCCCACAATGAGCTTCAGCACTCCTGTACCAGCGCCGGAAGCTCCCAAGAATTCGGTCTTCGATCGGCTTGCTACCACCACGACCCCTTTCAACGGGTCGTCCAGCTCCAACTCCTCGGTCTTCACCAGACTGAGCCTGAACTCCGTGGGCCTGCCAAAAATCCCATGACACCTGAAGTGGCCATCCCAAAGAAGATAGCCATCTCTGCTCCTGAAGTCGTCAAGGCGGCTTCTCCTGCCAAAGAGTCGGTCATTACAAGACTGACTATTCCGGCTCCCGGTCCTTCTCGAAGGTCTGTCTTTGACAGATTGAATACCGCCACTCAAAAGACGTCAGTCTTCAAGAGGCTGGCACCAACGGTGCTTCATCTAGACAGAGGGCAAGACAAAACCATCCCCATCCCCGAACCAGCCCCAACAGCTCGACACGCTCGACGTCGCCACTGGCGCCGAGTAAGGAAGGCCGGGGGAAACTCCCCCTGTGGGCTAACTCTACCAGCCCCAACGGTTGAAGTCAATGCTGCTGTTCCAACCGGGAACAGCTTTCAACTGCTTAACAAGGTGCACAGGAACTCTCCTACCGCCGTACTGAAAAGATCTCCATCGGTGGAGAATGTTACAGAAATAAAGCCGGAGCAGCCCCCTCAACGGCAGTCTTCCAAAGTTTACAAAATCTGGAGACAAGTCCGAGAGTCGGTGGTTGATCAAGACTATCCCCGCCGGCAGAAGAAGCTGAAGGTCCGATAGGAAGAAAACCGTCTTGTTAAGCCATAGAAGGCGACGACTACTTGGGCGCCCACTGCAACGGCCCCCTCAACTTCGACCGCTCATAAGAAGAGAAGGCCGGAGAAAATCCCCATGCCTGCGACAAATGTCAAAGGCACTGAGCCTAAACGCCCTAAGTCTGGGGGCATGGTGGTGCATACCGTCTACCTGGCATCCGGGAAAGAGGATAGCCACGCTTCTACGGGCCACCGACCACTCACCCGATCCATCACAAGAGCTTAGGAACAGCAGCAGTAGAAACTTCAGGAGATGCTGACAGCGATGGCCGCACTCACCGGGCCAAAAGAAAGCCCGGAGGCATCATCGGAACAATGTCACGAACACGAGACCGATGCTGAATTCCTTCGGAGAATGCTCGAAAAGAAGGACAAGGAAGCTATGGAACAAGCAGCCAATATAAAGCAAATGGCCCTTCTATTCCAGGATATGGTGGGCATGATGATCCAGCCGGATCCCTTAGCCGAAGATCCTCCAGTAATAATTGAAGATGACAGAGGAGAAACATCGAATCCTCTACCGGCTCTGTCAACAGCCAAGGAGGAAACAATCTCTAAAGCTGTCCTGGATGACTATATCACTCAGCAGATATGAGTTCACCAGGCGAATGAAGCGGCTGGGCAAATCGTTAGAACTGGGCGACCGTATCCAGGCTGGTATGATCAGATAAAGTACCCGCCGGGCTACACGATCCCGAAATTCCATGTGTACAAGGGGACAGACAATCCCCATCAACATGTCGCTCAGTTCCGGGCCCTCTGCGGCAATACTGGTGGCGATGATAAGCTCTTGCTCCGCCAATTCGTCGGTAGCTTGTCGGAGACGGCATTTGAGTGGTACTCCGAACTCCCAAATGATTCTGTCAAAACTTTCGCGGAAATGGAGTTGTTGTTCACCCAGCGATTCGCAAGTACCAGTGAACGCACCCTAATAACGGCATTGATCAATGCCAGGGTGAAGCCGGGCGAGACGTGGGTTCAGTACGCAATCAGATGGCGGAACCTATGGTCGAAGTGCAAACAGCGTATCGAAGAAGCACCAGCGGTGGGCATGTTCGTGGGCACCCTAGACCCTCATGCAACTATTTCACAGTTCATGATGTTCTTCAAACCGACCACATTCCAGGCTTTAATCGACAAACTAGCCCAGATGGACCAGATGGGGCATAGACCGTCTCCTCCAAAGCTAGAACCGCGGAACAAAAAGGGTAAAGGAAAGGCGACCTTCGTGGCAAATACCCAACAGCAGCCCAGTGCTCCAAGACTAACGGATCAATTGGAATTGAGACGGCGCTATTATAATGAGAAAATGAAGCGTCCTTACTCGTTCCCATGGGATAAAACGAAGAGACTCTTCGAGCTGGCGATGCGCAACCGGCTTATCAATCTGCCGAATCCAAAGCGGCCATTGCAACCCGGCGAAGTGAATAATCCCAATTATTGCCCTTATCACCAAACGGTGAGCCATCCAATCGAAGATTGCTTCATCTTTAAGGGATGGATCGAGGATCATGTAGGGTTGCTGGGCATGCGCACAAGGGTCTACGAGGCATCAACCATACCCGATTAAAAATTTAGCCGTGCCGAACAACCCGAATACAGAACTTTAAACTAGAGATTAGGTGAAACCAAGCATGCTAAACATTTTAACACTAAGTGAGAGGGATTACAACCTTTGTAGATCCGGTCCTTCACTTCATATGCTCCGTGTTGTGGTCCCTTCGCTGTGATCATCGGGATCCGGACTCTCGAGAGGTTCCACTAAGAGAAAGACGCAACCTTTGCTTCCGATCTTCGATAGTAAGATGATCTACCTTGAAGTTTCTTTAACACAAGCTAACACTCATGAAATGATGTGAACACCCTCATCTAAATGGCAAGGGAAGATGAGGATGATGAAGTAGGATTTTTGCTCTCTTTATTTATATTTTTCTCACAATTATTCATCACCTTTGAAAAATCAAGCAAGCTTTTTCTTGAAAAGAGAATGAAGAAGAAGATGAACAATAATAGAATTGTGATGAATAATAAAAGTTATCATAATTATTTATGCAACCATGGTTGTAGTAACCATTGTAGAGAGTTTACTAGGGTTAGGGTTTGGGTTAGGTCAAAGGGTGAGTCACTTGCAAATATCTATCATAATATCTTAACAAAGACAAAGTAAAGCTTCCAGAATCAACTAGAAGGTTTAACCCTAATCATGTTTAAACTCCTCTAAACATGTTGCATTAATAATTATAATATGTTACAATATTATATATCACATATACAATATTTATTGTAACAAAATAAAATAATACATTTAACATATATCGCATATATATCAATGTATTACCCGAGTGAGAAAAAGAATCTTTTAGTGAGCAAATATTAGTTAATGTAATTTAATACATCAAATATATTATTATACATTAAATTACCGAATCAACACTTGATCCGACAATCCGGCTATATCGCATATAACCGACTAATATTTATCCGTACCGATTCATCGAATCAACACTTGATCCGATGACCCGGCTGATATCAAATATCGCGAGAATATAATACGGTATCACATATCGCATTATCCTCGGTCCCGCACATATCACATATGTGCTCCTACTCCATTTTGCCTGAGTCAAGAAACCTCTGTGTAGGACTCTAAAGAATCGTCAATACGCCGGCAGTAGGTGATGATCATATCAAACACCTACAAGCTGCAAGCGGTCAGCTAAACATAAAAGCTACCCAGGTATTGAGCGCTCAGAAGATCAATAAGCAATCCTGTAACTTCTCCTGTGAATCCAAACAGTAACACACCCGTACGGTCCGGTCTCGTCGTCTGATATGTTGCATATCTCCCCTAGGGGTGGTAAACGTCAGACCCCAGTAGCTCGATAAGTCGTGTCGATATGAGGTCTATAACAGTTCGAGAAACTACTGATAACACTTACCATTAAATCTCAGCAACCCTGGCCAGGGATTTCCGGTTATAGCCAATCGAACACAGCACAACATCAACTCCCTATACCGGGAGAGACGAATCCCCTCCTATCGCTCATTGCCTCCATATGATTCGGGACTGTACCCAAAAGCCACCTTTTTGCACGCCCTCTTGGACGTGGTATGATGGAAATCAAAGCACAGTGGGAATCACACAAGACTCTATGACGATCTCGGGTCAACAGACTACTCTGTACCAGTGTCACCGGAGAACTGCCATTTGACGTATGGTATAATACCATCTGGGAGTTCTCGGCGAGTCCGTCCAGTGTACCCAGTCTCCACTGAGCACCCGTACACCATCCTTGATGTCAAACACCGATGGATATGGGATCATCCATCGCCCATCATATGGGTCAAGATGCGTATACGCTAGTCTACTCTGGTGCATCGATGCCCTGTCTCGATACACCCACGACTAGGAACAGTTATAGGATGTACTCGTCGACTACCGTGGCCCCACTAGTATGATCTCATCATAGTCCCAGTAGTCGAGTACATATCCTAAGGGCTTTATCAACATGTAATATAGAGACAATCAGAGTACATGTTATGATAAAGTACAACCAGATAGCATACTATCATGTCGAGCAAGAAAGTCCTCCCTATATATGTTCTAGCATCCACTACAATATACATCGTATGTACAGTAATGGCCTCTAGGGCATACATATAACTAACAATCTCCCACTTGCACTAGGGCCATCTGTTACGGTATCGCATACCCAACAATTTAGCTGCGGTTGAAGTATCTCATACTCAACCATCCCATAAAAGTCTCTACTGGGAAAATGGCCTTCGTGAGTGGATCCGCGCTGTTGTCCTCTGTGTCTACTCTCCTAACCTCGATCTCCCTGGAGATCAACCATCTCCATGATCAGGTGATATTTCCTAAGAATTATATCTGGATTTCTGATGGGACGGTAGTTCCTTGGCTAAAGCCACAACCCCATTGTCACACAATGGTAGGAACGAAGTTCATCTTATGAACTTATATATCCAGACTGCCTCCTTGGTAGCATCATTGGTAACGATGTATCTTGCCTTTAATCGTCTAGTATGTCACGGTATCTATCTTGGAACTCTTCCATCATACCGTCCCTCCACTGAGGGTATAGACAAGCCTGCGACTGACATTCAGTCGTTCTCATCACCCTGGAACCTTTCCAGTGATTTTCCTCAGGATCGATTGATACCCTCTCACTACAACTAGTGAGTATCCTAACATCGAATTAGATCTATCTCATAGATCCAAAACCCAGGATTTAGGAGGTATCACTTTGATCCTATTTGGAGAATCTTTGTGATAAGCGGAAATTGACCGAGCGTAGCATAGGAAACTCCTTCCCTATCAAGAGTATGTCATCCACGTACTCTACGAGGATCATCACCATACTCCATACTACCTTTTTGTATATACAAGGTTCATCTATCATTTTGATGAAGTCAAACTCTTTGACTACCACATCAAAACAGATGTTCCAACTCCGCGATGCCTGTTTTATTATATAAAACATCTTGCACACGTTTCCGCTGCTCCCACTGTCTACGAAGCCCTCTGGCTGTGTACTTATAGACGCTCTTTTCTAAAACATCATTTTAGAAAAGCAGTCATGACACCCAACCACCAGATATCGTAGTCATGGTATGTAGCCGTGGCAAGTAGGATCTGGATGGACTTAAGCATAGCTTTGAAAGTCTCAACTTTTCCATGTACACCAAGTAATCTTCTCAAGATATACTTGCTCCTGATGGGGATTTAACCCTTCAGATAAAGCAACTAAAGTCCATACTTTGTTGGTGTATAAGGATTCCATCTCAGATCACTAAGCATCCAGCCATTCTTACAGAGTCATACTCCTGATGGCCAGCTCGAAACTAGTTGGGTCATCATCTCATGATGCAATCCTCGCTCCCACTGTCATAGAGAAACCGAAGTATCTCTCAGGTGGGTGAGGAACCCTACTAGATCGACGGAGAGGCTGAGGTTCGTTGGAAACTATTGAATCCTTTGGTTCTACCAAATCATCGGCTGCAGTTTGTATAGTTGGAACCTTTCCAGTTCTACATAACAGACCTTGCCTCGAGCTTGTCCCGATTTTGCTTTTAGACATAGGCCGGACAACCCCAAATCTTAACAAGCTTAAGATATGGGCTCTTCCCTTTCCATATCACATATGAAGTGGTAGGCAACTGATTTGATTTGAACCTTATTCAATAGGTATGCAGCTTCTCAAGTGCATAACTCCCAAAAGAAAATAGGCAACTCAGTAGTACTCATCATAGAGCACACCATATCAAATAGGGTGCTATTGCTTCGCCCCGATATACCATCGTGCTATGGTGTATACGGAGGAGTAATGCTGAGAGAGAATCTCATTCTCCTTTAGAATAGTCCAGGAATTCCATGCTCAAGTATTCTCCTCCTTGATCGCATCAAAGGACATAATACTTTTACCCGTATTTTCGGTTCTCTACTTCTAACTCATATTCTGTGAATATCTCAAAAGGTTCGGACTTGTGTTTCAACAAGAACATATGTCTGAATCTTGAGAGATTATCAGAGAATGTAATGAAGTAAAAAGAACCGGTCTTGGCATGTGTAGACAGGGGACCTTTCATACATCAACATGTATCAATCCCAAGAGTTCACTAACTCTTTCTCTGTTTCTAACAAACAGAGCTATGATCATCTTATCTCTGTGACATGACTGGCAAGTTTCACAAGATGTAAATTCAAACTAGTTTAAATATGCATCTATATGTAACTTAGCTAGTCGGGTCGCATTGATATGACCTAGTCTACAATACCTCAAGAAGGATCCGTTCATTTCTGAACTCTTCCTCTTGTGTGTGTTCCGTATACTAAGAACTGTAATTTGATTTAGAACGTCAATGCTTTTAGATAACGTGCCTGAACCGATCAACTCTTGATATAGGAAATGTTCAAAACATTATCCAACAATACAAAATTATATCCTTTCTTTACTAATAAAGAGACTGATATGATTTTGTATATCAGGTTCGGTATCTAATAACATTTGTTCAGAATCAATGTATTCAGGTAATACAGGGTGATAGTGACCAACAGACTTGGCTGCAACACTTGCACCGTTTTCTGTCTCATGAAACTTTTCACCCGTTCTCAGTTCTCTACCTTTCTGTAGCCCATGTAACAGATTACATATGCGGGATCCTGATCCGGTATCACATACCCAGGACGTAAAGGATACTGAGAAACAGTTCTGTGTAATGAACACACCCGAAGATGATGCATCAACATGCACTTTCTTCGTTTGGGCGGCACGGGAAATCTGGTATTCCCCAATTTCCTGCTCTGTCTTATAACAATTATAAGTTGGAGCGGGACCAACGTTCCCCAGCTCAGTATAACAAGCGGGTTCGGTCAATATATCCGTTTTATTATCTTGATTAAGGCGTGATATGGTCGCTATCTGGAGAGAGAGAGAAGAAAATACTCAGCGTATGCTCTTGCAAGATTAGATTGGTTATATAATATATCTAATCAGGATGTCTCCCACTGTTTTAGTCAAATCTTCCTTCAAACCCTAAAAGGAAAGACTAGCCGGGATTAATTACACGCTACAAGTTCGCCAATCTTTCAGCCAGGCCAGTGTCGGTACTTTGAGGGAGGTCCCCCGTGCTTTCGCACGAACCTAATTATAGTAAACCTCGTTTTCCCAGAGGCGTAACCTCGTTAACACCTTTCTAGACACCTACTTGATCGGCTAATTGTAATGTGTAAAACTCTCCCAGGAGTAACTCTTACTCGCAGCGGGTATCGGGATCCAACTATCTCATAGAAGGTATGCAATCTCATTGCAAATTTCAACACTTAAAATTCCCAATAATATTTTACCCCTAGCGTCCCATGACCTTGATGCAGGCCAACAAACCATAGTCCGCTAGTCAAGTTCAACCCGTCATTTCTTGATTGAATTAAACCCACCCGCACGACCCTTGACGCAGGCCAACAAAGTCGCATGACTACCCTAATCCAATCTGTATCATATGCATAAACAGATAAATACTAGTTAGCTACCGCACACTACGCCTTGACGCAGGCCAACAAACGTAGCACGAATACTAAGTAGGACTTATCTGAAATGACGGAGGGCTACGACAGGTTTTTAAGAAAACCCTTTGCGTAATGAACTTGATATCGTTGTAGAATCGAGTGATTTTAAATGGAGTGCTTTTGAGGCTTTTCTAGTTTTGCTAAAGGGGTCACTCCCGGTGAAGGGATCGTCGGCCCTTTCCTCATCGAATAAGGTGCAGGATATATCATATATACCGCTGTGCAAAGCAAGAACTATAGAAGCAATCAAAAGACAGACCGAGTTTGTAGCATCTGCCAGTTATTGCTAAAGGAGTCACTCCCGGTGAAGGGATCTCGGTCCTTTCCTTATCGAATAAGGTGTTGGATGTTCTACAAGGAGCACCGCTATGCAAAGCAAGAACTGTAGCTACCAGTTTTTATAAACAAGTTTCTACAACATCTTTAGGTTTCTTTTATTTCATTAATCTCATTAATGAAGTCCCATTTTATTATGCTTCACAAGCATCTCTTTTGAAACGAAATCTGCAATATAACATATATCTCATATATATAAAATATAAACATTCGTCTCAGGCAGTAATATGATCTCATCACAGAACATTGCAGCAGAAGAACATATATGAAATATTGGATATACTAGGACGTCCGTATTTTCAATACGAGCCTGTATAAAACACGGATTCCACGGTCGCGATGAATAGCCAAACCCACATCCCTAGACCCCTACGAGAGCGGCAAGTAACACTGCCAATTCTAGGGTTAGGAGACCCGGTCTCGACTCCTCGAGATGGTCTCCCACTGGACCCTAGAACCCGGTTACTTGTGCTCCCCGCCTTGGGTCTACCTAATGCGGAAAAGTAAATAATATACAACGGTGACATCTTCCGCTACCTGGAAGTGCCCCAATAAAAGAATATTACATACAAATGAATTTTACATGAATGAAAAAGAAAAAACTCTCATCTCACATAAAACCCCCGGCTATTCAAAAAGCGACGATCCAATATAACATATCACAGCAACACATAATATCTCATATCATCAACGTAAGCAAGTATGCGTATCCCGATTGTCGTTGATGTATAGCAACGAAGCCGGCGATACACTACATACTACGCTTACGGTCACAGAAAAGAAAGTGTAAAACTACAACAGTTGGAATCCGCAACCTCCTTAGACATCGCATTCCTAACCAAATGAATTCCTTAGACATCGCATGCCTAACAATTATAAACCCCGCATTTTAGTCTCTTTATCGAAAACTCTTTTCAATATCAAGTCGGGCAATTCAACAAGATTCCCGACGTCCTGATCGAATGCTCGTCGCAAACTTTAGTAGACGGCCGCACCCCCGATACCGTCGACGAAGTGCACCAAGGCGGAATACCGCTACCGGGAGCACCCGAACGGATGCTTTCGGCGATGGGGTTCTCCTACAGTCACTTGGTCGGGGCTATGGAGTGAGGCTGTCTATTAAGTTTACCCGGCGAGTATCCGCGTACACTACGTGATTGCGACGGACTTTTGATCACATCAAAATTCCGTGGCAACCGATCATCTGAGACTAAACTGCTATGTTTATAATATTCAAATTAGTTATCTCATAACTACCTGTGGATTCCAATTATTGTATCACATTCCAGATAAATAGACAAAGTTAAACTTTCCGATCGAATAATCAAACACCCAAGATTTTCCCAATATATCTCAACACTTGAAATCAGTTCAAAAACATCCATCACATGCCACAGTACTAATGGTCCAGCCGTAGAAGGGTCAAACCAACGCCTCACATGTGGCACGCCGTACTGCCCCAAACCCTAAGGTTCAAAAGACAGTTCAAGACGGTCACATAATCGAGTTAAGGTTTGTTGTCTTCTAGAGGGTCCATCGAGTTACTTGCACGACTTAGAACATTCTTGAACACGAGAAAAAATCCAACTTTTGAAAAATTTTCCGACAGGGGAAAAAGTGAGTTATTGATATCCGTTCGAACTTTTTAACAGTTTCTAAAAATTATCCGGAAAGCCACATAGACAAAATCTAATACTCCGATCGAAACATCGAATCCCCAAAATAACCCCATAAAACTCAACTGTAGAATAAATATTAAAAATTCCCAGAGAACTCAGCACTGTGTAATAGGAATTACTGTGCAAAATAGGAGGGGTGACGTCATCAAAGGGCCGCGGAACCGCCGCAGAAGCCAGGCTTCTGCCGCGGTTCCGCCACACTTTTGACGAATTACCCCCTCGAATTTCACAGTAATTCTAATAAGACCCTGCTGAATTTTTTAGAAATTTTTAATTGACAAAAATCCAAATTTTCAGAAAATTTCCAGAGAGCATTTTGGAGTCGGGGTTTCGGGTTCGATCGGACTTTAAACTTCGTCTAGACTTCGCCTAAAGCTCTAGCTTGGCTCTGATACCACTGTAGGGTTGCTGGGCACGCGCACAAGGGTCTACGAGACATCAACCATGCCCGATTAAAAATTTAGCCGTGCCGAACAACCCGAATACGGAACTTTAAACTAGAGATTAGGCGAAAACAAGCATGCTAAACATTTTAACACTAAGTGAGAGGGATTACAACCTTTGTAGATCCGGTCCTTCACTTCATATGCTCCGTGTTGTGGTCCCTTCGCTGCGATCATCGGGATCCGGACTCTCGAGAGGTTCCACGAAGAGAAAGACGCAACCTTTGCTTCCGATCTTCGATACTAAGATGATCTACCTTGAAGTTTCTTTAACACAAGCTAACACTCATGAAATGATGTGAACACCCTCATCTAAATGGCAAGGGAAGATGAGGATGATGAAGTAGGATTTTTGCTCTCTTTATTTATATTTTTCTCACAATTATTCATCACCTTTGAAAAATCAAGCAAGCTTTTTCTTGAAAAGAGAATGAAGAAGAAGATGAACAATAATAGAATTGTGATGAATAATAAAAGTTATCATAATTATTTATGCAACCATGGTTGTAGTAACCATTATAGAGAGTTTACTAGGGTTAGGGTTTGGGTTAGGTCAAAGGGTGAGTCACTTGCAAATATCTATCATAATATCTTAACAAAGACAAAGTAAAGCTTCTAGAATCAACTAGAAGGTTTAACCCTAATCATGTTTAAACTCCTCTAAACATGTTGCATTAATAATTATAATATGTTACAATATTATATATCACATATACAATATTTATTGTAACAAAATAAAATAATACATTTAACATATATCGCATATATATCAATGTATTACCCGAGTGAGAAAAAGAATCTTTTAGTGAGCAAATATTAGTTAATGTAATTTAATACATCAAATATATTATTATACATTAAATTACCGAATCAACACTTGATCCGACAATCCGGCTATATCGCATATAACCGACTAATATTTATCCGTACCGATTCATCGAATCAACACTTGATCCGATGACCCGGCTGATATCAAATATCGCGAGAATATAATACGGTATCACATATCGCATTATCCTCGGTCCCGCACATATCACATATGTGCTCCTACTCCGTTTTGCCTGAGTCAAGAAACCTCTGTGTAGGACTCTAAAGAATCGTCAATACGCCGGCAGTAGGTGATGATCATATCAAACACCCACAAGATGCAAGCGGCCAGCTAAACATAACAGCTACCCAGGTATTGAGCGCTCAGAAGATCAACAAGCAAGCCTGTAACTTCTCCTGTGAATCCAAACAGTAACACTCCCGTACAGTCCGGTCTCGTCGTCTGATATGTTGCATATCTCGCCTAGGGGTGGTAAACGTCAGACCCCAGTAGCTCGATAAGTCGTGTCGATATGAGGTCTATAACAGTTCGAGAAACTACTGATAACACTTACCAGTAAATCTCAGCAACCCTGGCCAGGGATTTCCGGTTATAGCCAATCGAACACAGCACAACATCAACTCCCTATACCGGGAGAGACGAATCCCCTCCTATCGCTCATTGCCTCCATGTGATTCGGGACTGTACCCAAAAGCCACCTTTTTGCACGCCCTATTGGACGTGGTATGATGGAAATCAAAGCACAGTGGGAATCACACAAGACTCTATGACGATCTCGGGTCAACAGACTACTCTGTACCGGGTCACCGGAGAACTGTCATCTGACGTATGGTATAATACCATCTGGGAGTTCTCGGCGAGTCCGTCCAGTGTACCCAGTCTCCACTGAGCACTCGTACACCATCCTTGATGTCAAACACCGATGGATATGGGATCATCCATCGCCCATCATATGGGTCAAGATGCGTATACGCTAGTCTACTCTGGTGCATCGATGCCCTGTCTCGATACACCCACGAATAGGAACAGTTATAGGATGTACTCGTCGACTACCATGGCCCCACTAGTATGATCTCATCATAGTCCTAGTAGTCGAGTACATATCCTAAGGGCTTTATCAACATGTAATATAGAGACAATCAGAGTACATGTTATGATAAAGTACAACCAGATAGCATACTATCATGTCGAGCAAGAAAGTCCTCCCTATATATGTTCTAGCATCCACTACAATATACATCGTATGTACAGTAATGGCCTCTAGGGCATACATATAACTAACAGATCAGTACTAACAAGGCAAGTTTGCATTGACTGAGAAGTGGAAAGTAAGCCCACCACAACCGCACACTCCTAAGAAGACAGACACACCGGGGGAAACGTGCTCTTTTGTTGAAGAAGCTCCATGGGAGATGGATCTTTCGGCCAAAACTAAAAGGATGCTGAATGATCTCCAGACATGACCGGCAATCAGATGGTAGAATCCGCTAGAACCCCAGATCATCGAAGGGATGCTGAAGCCACGCCCAATTCCAAAGATTAGTGGTGATAGCCAAAGCTCGCACACCCAGCCGTCGAAATCTTCGAAAAAGAAGAAGAATTCCAGAAAGCCCGTGAAGCCTGGCGATAAGCGCACGGACCTGCAGAAACAGATCGACGCGCTGGAAGAGTATAACCAGAAGGCGCGGACTCCAATCACGCTCCAAGAATTTCTCAGCCATGTCCTTGAAGACGGAGATGATGGAGAAGACTCGTCGGATGAATCTGAAGATTACGTTGCAAGTTGGCATGTGATCTCTCACTCATTAATAAACGATGAAGAAGCCCTTTGCACCAAGAGACTGGGGGCAGGGCCTGAACCGGAACTTCCAGAGCCGTCAGACGAAATGATCGACGCATTCCTGAACGAAGCTCTTCTGAAAAGTAAAGCTGATCGGGAACGTGAAATGGCTATACTTTGTAAGTCGATGTACTACACCCCAATACTTGTGGGGAGGCGGAATTTTCAAAAACGAACTTGTTTAGTGAACAAACATCGACTAACCGCTTGAATCGAAGCTAAACTATAAATAACCAAACACAAAGTGTTTCTAAACTACTGTGTTTAGGGATTATACCTAATGAACCAACTCCTTCGTCTTTACGAACTCCTTGTTCTCCTCGGCCTTCCCGAAGTAGTAGACGATCCACCCGAGAGCAAAACTCCAAGCTTAGCCTCTAAACTTGAGGAAACTAACCTTCTTGGATTGCTAATCAAAGAAGATAGATTGAGATAGAGTGATGGTTATGGATTGTTTAGTCTTACTAACCCTTGTTCTCAACTCATGAGAGGGGAGGATTAGTCTTTTGAAGTGAGAGAGCTTGAGGAGAGAGAATGTGTAGATAATAATGATATGAGATTATTGAGTATCATAATAAATATGAAGCATTCTCTTTTATGAAGAAAAGAATAATACATGATGAATAAGCATGCTTCACAAATATCTAATGGTGATTCATTATCATGAGTCATTAAGCATTTATTGTACTTTAATGACATGAATGAATCACCCTCATGACTCACTAATCTCATTCATTGCATATGACACCTAAACCTCCTTAGTCACCACTTCTAGAAGCTTCTCGCACAATTACGAGAACGCCCCTCCTATCCGCAAAAATACGGAAAAACTTTAGACTGTAAAAATCCAATAACCGGATACCAGTAACTGGCTTAAACCAAAACCGACTGGTAAAAACTGTCCGAAAGTCGTACGTGCGTAAACGCACGTACGCGTCCGAACCCTTGTCGTAAAACCATACGACCTCTATATCGTTTCGCCTGGAATAGGAAACTCTCTGTATAGGACTCTAGAGACTCGACTACTATGCTGGCAGTGGGTTTAACCACAGACCGCAAGCGGCACTAGCTGTACGTAACGGTCCCCAGGTAGTTGTCGATAAGAAGGCCGATGAGGAAACCCATCCGAACTCCTACTGAGTCTGATGTGACAATCTCCATACAGTCCGGTCCGTTCGTCCAAGACTATCGCATATCCGGCCTAGGGGGCGGCAAGCGTCAGTCCCCTAATAGCGGTATAAGTCGTGTCGGAGGGAAGCCCATTACACCCTGAGAAACTACTGGAACCTACCAGCAAATCTCGCTTGCCCTGGCCAGGGACTTTGCGTAATGGCTCTCTGACACAGCGCGATATCAACTCCCAATACCGGGAGAGACGAATCCTGTCTAACCGCCACTGCCTCCAAGTGCTCGGGACTGCACCCAACTGCTACCTGTTTGCACGACTCCTTTGAGCCGTGGTAGGGTAGCAATCTAAGAACAGTGGGACACACTCGAGGCGAAGTAGCAGTGTCAAGTCTGCGGACTATGCTGTACTCATGTCACCTGGGAACTGTTCACTGACGACTGGTATAAAACCAACCAACAGTTCCCTGTGAGTCCTGTCCGGTATACCCGTAACCTAACGAGCACCTGTATACTATCTCCAGTACAACGTACTGACGGCTGTGGGACAGACCATCTCCCCAACTGGGATGAGAAGCGTACACACTAGTCTACTCCGGAGTATCGATGCTCTGTCTCGATAATCCAACGACTAGGGACCTGAATAAGGATGTGCTTGTAGACTACCCAGCCCCCACTAGTGTGACTGCCATCACAACGCTGGTAGTCAAGCAAGATCCTACGAGCTCTATCAATACGTACACTCACATATTAAGATAGAAAAACCAAGTAGCATACTACCATGTTTAGCAAGACTGTTATATACATGTGAATATCCCAAGCTTCCATTAAGTAATATACAAACTAGTATGATTCAGTAATGGCCTTCTAGGGCATAAACACTAACAATCTCCCACTTGCACTAGGGCCATGTACTGGCATATCGAAGACCAATGATCTCGAGTAGCCTCTCGAACTGTGTCTGAGGTAGGGCCTTCGTGAATGGATCAGCAATGTTCTCTTCTGAAGCAACTCTCCGAACCTCGATCTCCTGACGATCAATGATCTCCCTGATCAGGTGATACCGCCTCAAGATGTGTCTGGACTTCTGATGGGACCTTGGTTCCTTCTCTAAAGCTATAGCTCCGTTGTTGTCGCAATACAGAGGTATTGGATCAACTATGGTAGGAACCACCTGAAGTTCTGTTAGGAACTTGTTCATCCAGACTGCTTCTTTTGCGGCATCGCAAGCAGCTATATACTCCGCTTCCATCGTCGAGTCAGCAACGGTGTCCTGCTTGGAGCTCTTCCAGCACACCGCCCCTCCATTGAGGGTAAAGACATAACCCGACATGGACTTGGAATCGTCCTTATCACTCTGGAAACCGGAATCAGCAAAGGCCTCCAACCTGAGGTCTTTTCCGCCGTAAACCAAGAACATCTCCTTAGTCCTTCTCAGGTACTTGAGAATGTTCTTAACTGCTTTCCAGTGCATCTCCCCTGGGTCTGACTGATACCGGCTTACCACGCTCAGTGCGTAAGCTACATCTGGTCTGGTGCACAACATCGCATACATTATAGAGCCTACCGCAGAAGCGTAGGGTATAATAGACATGCGTTCCCTTTCCAAATCAGTCTTGGGAGACATCTTTTTGGAGAGGGTGATTCCGTGACAAGCCGATAGATTACCGCGCTTAGAATCTTCCATACTGAATCTTTTCAGTACAGTGTTGATATACCTGGACTGCGAAAGTCCCAACATCCTCTTGGATCTATCACGATAGATCCGGATCCCCAGAATGTAAGAGGCATCACCCAGGTCTTTCATGGAGAACCTGTGTGACAAGAATCCTTTGACAGATTGTAGCATAGGAATGTCATTTCCTATCAATAGAATGTCATCCACGTACAAGACGAGGAATACGACACTTCTGGCTACAACTTTACTATATATGCACGGTTCATCTGGATTTTTGATAAAGTCATATTCTTTGACTGTCTCATCAAAACAGATGTTCCAACTCCGCGATGCCTGCTTTAGTCCATAAATGGACTTAAGCAGCTTGCATACTTTCCCGCTGCTCCCACTCTGATTGAAACCCTCTGGCTGATCCATATAAACGCACTCTTCTAAATTTCCATTCAGAAAAGCCGTCTTTACGTCCATCTGCCAGATTTCATAATCATGGAAGGCAGCAATAGCAAGAAGGACCCGAATGGATTTGAGCATAGCCACTGGAGAAAAAGTTTCGTCATAGTCCAAACCAGGTCATTGACGAAAACCCTTTGCAACAAGTCTAGCCTTATAGGTTTCCACCTGTCCATCTACACCAATCTTTTTCTTGAAGATCCATTTGCATCCTATGGATTTTACCCCATCTGGAGCAAAGTCCAAAGTCCATACTTTGTTGGTGTACATGGACTCCATTTCGGTCCGCATTGCATCTAGCCATCGTACCGAGTCGCTGCTCTGGATGGCCTGCTGGAAGTCAGTAGGTTCATCATCATCTATGATGCAATCCTCTCTATCCCCATCTATGAGAAAACCATAGTATCTCTCAGGCGGATGAGACGGCCTACTACTCCTGCGGAGGGGTGCGGGAATGTTCTGTTCTTCTTGAACCTCCGGTTCTACCAAACTTTCAGTAGCAGCTTGTGGTTCTGGAATTTCTTCCAGTTCTACTGCGCTCCCACTCTTCTGATTTTCTAAAAATTCAGTTTCTAATAAGTGGGTATGACGAGAAACAAAAACCTTTTGTTCCTCTGCGTAATAGAAATAATATCCCTTGGAGTTCTTTGGATATCCCACAAGCTTACACTGTACTGAGCGTGTCTCGAGCTTGTCCGAATGCTGCTTTTTTACAAAAGCTGGACACCCCCATGTCCTAAAATGTTTTAGACAGGGTTTCTTTCCACTCCACATCTGATATGGTGTGGTAGGCACAGTCTTGGTTGGAACCTGGTTCAAAAGATATGCCGCTGATTCTAGCGCATAACCCCAGAAAGATCGCGGTAACTCAGCATTACTCATCATGGATTGTACCATATCCAATAGGGTTCGATTCCGTCTCTCCGATACACCGTTATGCTGTGGAGTGTACGGAGGAGTAAGCTGAAAGAGAATTCCTTTCTCTTTTAGGTAACCTAGGAACTCGGCACTCAAGTATTCACCACCTTGATCAGATCTAAGTGTTTTGATACTTTTGCCGGTTTGGTTTTCTACTTCATTCTTATACTCTTGGAATTTCTCAAATGCCTCGGATTTATGTTTCATCAGATAAATGAATCCGTATCTTGAGTAATCATCCATGAAAGTAATGAAATAGGAAAAACCACCTCTCGCATGTGTAGACATTGGACCACATACATCGCTGTGTATGAGTCCTAAGAGCTCGCTCGCTCTTACTCCTTGTCCAGTGAATGGAGTCTTTGTCATCTTTCCTTTGAGACAAGATTTACAAGTGTCATAAGATTGATATTCGAACGAGTCCAAATATCCTTCTCTATGCAACTTAGTCAACCTTCTCTCATTGATGTGACCCAGTCTACAATGCCATAAGAAAGCTTTATTTAAATCTGGAGACTTTCTTTTTAGTGTGTTCTGGACATTGAAAATTTGGAGTTGGTTTAAAACATATATTCCGTTATTTAGTGTACCTGACCCAATCAAACCATGATTAAGGTGGATGTTGACAACATCTCTTACAAACGTGAAATCATAACCTTTATTTGATAACAAGGAAACTGATATGATATTACACGTTAAGCTTGGTACAAAATAACAGTTATGTAAAACCAAAATGTGTCCACTCGTCAATCCTAGGTGATAATCCCCGACGGACGCAGCTCCCACGCTAGCTCCGTTAGCAACCTTTAGGGTCATATCACCTTCCTTCAGCACTCTACGGTTTCTCAGTGCCTGCAATGAATTGCAAATATGAGATCCTGATCCGGTATCCAATACCCAGGAAGTAGAGTTGATCGACAGACAATTCTCAATTACAAACACACCTGAAGTCGAAGCCACAGCTTGCTTCGGTTCCTGGTTCTTGGCGTTCCACGCCTTGCAATCCTTCTTCCAGTGCCCTTTCCTGTGACAATGGAAGCACTCATCCTGGCCAACTATCGGTACAGCAATCATTTTCTTTCCCTTCCCTCCCACCTTACTAACACCTCCTCTAGGTCTGGGTGCGGCCTTCTTCTTCCTTCCTTTGGCCCTAGCCTTGGACCCGGAAGAAGATGTACCGCCAACAAACATAGCGGGTGTTTCCCTTGAATTCTTCAAGGTGCCCTCTGCACTCCTTAACATGTTCAGGAGTTCCGGAAGTTCAACTTCTTTTCTTTGAAGGTTGAAGTTCAGGATAAACTGGGCGTAGGTGTGAGGAAGGGACTGGAGAATAAGGTATGTATAGAGCTCATTATCCAAAGTCGTCCCAAGGTCTGCGGGCTCTTCTATATAGCCGATCATCTTTAGGACATGTTCTCCTACCGATGACCCGACAGCCAACCTCGCTCGAAACAAGTTCTTTGAGGTCTCGTATCTTGCTATACGAGATTGCTCTCCATAAAGTTCCTTTATATGGAGAAATATGCCATCAAGGTCCATATCCTCGTGCCTCCTCTGATGTTCATTGTTCATCGAGGCAAGCACGATGCACTTGGCTTTCGCGCAATCTAAATCCCAGGTTTTGCGGATTTCCTTATCCGCATTGCTGGATTTGGGACCAGGGATAGCAGGTGCCGTAGCGGTGAGGACGTACCCCAGTTTGTCATAGGTCAAAGCCATTTTGACATTCCGCAGCCAATCTTTATAGTTTGGCTCTGTCAGTATATTTTTCTCTAAAAGTAACTTAAGTCCAGTCATTTTCAGGGTCGCTGCAATTAGGAGAGAGAGAAGAAAACTCTTTAGCATGATGCTCTTGCAAGTTTAGAGTGGTTTTTAGTTTATCTAAACTGGATGTCTCCCACTGTTTCTCGAATCCTTCCTCAAACCATAAAAGAAGAATTGGCCAGGACTATTCTCACCGTACAATACTTGCTTAACCGTTCAGCCAGGCTGGTGTCGATACTTCGAGGGAGGTTTTCCAACGCTTTCGTGAAGTTCCTTAATTAAATAACCTCTTTTCTCTGGGGGCGTAACCCCGTTGACACTTTTCTGGACACCTACTAGGTTTATAGCATTGATCGTTAAGTGACGAATATACTGATAAGTAGCATATACTCACAGTAGGATCGGGATCCAAATATCATCGTCTGATAATGCTGTAGGAATGCTACCAACATTCATCAAACTCAAAATGGTATGCATCTCTTTGCAAATTTCAGTTTCTTTAGAAATTCCCGATATAGATTTTTGCCCCATGTTCTTATGATCTTGACTAAGGGCCAACAAATCATAAGTCACATGTCAAGTTCTGCCCATCATTATCCTGTTGATTTGAACCCATCCGTATACTCTTGACTAAGGGCCAAACAAAGTAATACGAGTGTCCCAAACCAACTCATCTATCTATGCAACAAATGAATACCCCAGCAGCTACCAATCACTATGTCTTGACTAAGGGCCAAACAAACATAGCTTGAATACTACTGACCATTCATAAGAAATGACGGAGGGCTACGACTGGTTTTGGCGAAACCTTGAACGTAGTGAACTTGATATAACCGAAGGAACCTGATAGCTTTTAAAAGGAGTGGTTAAAGCTCCGCATTTAAAAATATCTGTTTTTAAAATTAACCGAGTGGTTTCTTTTAAATTGTTCCAACGATTTAAACTTTGGTTTATTTTTCTTTGCATTATAGATAATGCGTCCCATCATTAACCTATCATTGCAGAAAACAACGAAAATATGACGTCCTCTTATGTCATCTGCATTCGCCACTGGGTCCCGTCATCACCCGTTAGGTTACTTAACTAACGACAGAGCGGGGACTGGGCTAGCGCTGGTGTAAAACATAAGTGACATCTAAAATAGCTACAATATATATAGATATTTTACATTCGTCTGACGCAATGATATACATTCCAGAACACAGATAAACTTTATTGGATTTACAAGCAATCTGTATTTCTTTTGAGCCTGTAAGAAAAGACAGATTACACAGTTGTGATGAATAGCCGTTACCCCACCCAAGATCCCTACGGGTACGGCAAACTACCCGCCCGGCAGTTTGTGTACCCCACCTTGGATCTGTCCTAGGAGCAAAAACAGTAAAATGAAATAATACAACGGTGGCTACAACCGCAACCTGGATGTGCCCCGCAAAATAATATTACAACAAATTACATTTACAACAAATGAATTAAATAATAACCCATTTCAAAACCCCGGCTATACACCACAACAGTCCAATACAGTTTATATGCACAAACAGATATAACCATTTCAGAAATGTGCAACCCCCTGCCAACCGACATACTAGCAGTTATGGGAGGTTTACGAACACATTAAACAATCACAGATATAATCCAATATGCAAATACTGTACAATTTCGATCGATTAAACGCATTTAACATTGCTCCAATACTGCTCTGTAAAACTGAAACCTGAGCAAATATTAAATATTCCTGAAAATCCCAAATTCTACAGAGAAGCAACACAGTAAATTTGGCTTCCTGACTCGGCAACTCGGCGGCGGAAGCGCGGCGGATCGATGCGATCCGCCGCGGTTCCGCGGCCGCGTTGCCGATTCAGGAGCCCAAATTTCTTGGGTGTTCTTCTGGTGTCTTTTCAAGCTTTCTGAACTTCCCTGAAAAATTTTTGGACATCATTTTAAAATCGACAGAAACTTGATGTTTTTAGGGTTTTCCGGCTTCGTTTTTCCGTTCGAAATTCGTACAAATTTGCAATTAAGTTATTTATTGTTTAGCATGGCTCTGATACCACTGTAAGTCGATGTACTACACCCCAATACTTGTGGGGAGGCGGAATTTTCAAAAACGAACTTGTTTAGTGAACAAACATCGACTAACCGCTTGAATCGAAGCTAAACTATAAATAACCAAACACAAAGTGTTTCTAAACTACTGTGTTTAGGGATTATACCTAATGAACCAACTCCTTCGTCTTTACGAACTCCTTGTTCTCCTCGGCCTTCTTGAAGTAGTAGACGATCCACCCGAGAGCAAAACTCCAAGCTTAGCCTCTAAACTTGAGGCAACTAACCTTCTTGGATTGCTAATCAAAGAAGATAGATTGAGATAGAGTGATGGTTATGGATTGTTTAGTCTTACTAACCCTTGTTCTCAACTCATGAGAGGGGAGGATTAGTCTTTTGAAGAGGGAGAGCTTGAGGAGAGAGAATGTGTAGATAATAATGATATGAGATTATTGAGTATCATAATAAATATGAAGCATTCTCTTTTATGAAGAAAAGAATAATACATGATGAATAAGCATGCTTCACAAATATCTAATGGTGATTCATTATCATGAGTCATTAAGCATTTATTGTGCTTTAATGACATGAATGAATCACCCTCATGACTCACTAATCTCATTCATTGCATATGACATCTAAACCTCCTTAGTCACCACTTCTAGAAGCTTCTCGCACAATTACGAGAACGCCCCTCCTATCCGCAAAAATACGGAAAAACTTTAGACTGTAAAAATCCAATAACCGGATACCAGTAACTGGCTTAAACCAAAGCCGACTGGTAAAAACTGTCCGAAAGTCGTACGTGCGTAAACGCACGTACGCGTCCGAACCCTTGTCGTAAAACCATACGACCTCTATATCGTTTCGCCTGGAATAGGAAACTCTCTGTGTGGGACTCTAGAGACTCGACTACTACGCTGGCAGTGGGTTTAACCACAGACCGCAAGCGGCACTAGCTGTACGTAACGGTCCCCAGGTAGTTGTCGATAAGAAGGCCGATGAGGAAACCCATCCGAACTCCTACTGAGTCTGATGTGACAATCTCCATACAGTCCGGTCCGTTCGTCCAAGACTATCGCATATCCGGCCTAGGGGGCGGCAAGCGTCAGTCCCCTAATAGCGGTATAAGTCGTGTCGGAGGGAAGCCCATTACACCCTGAGAAACTACTGGAACCTACCAGCAAATCTCGCTTGCCCTGGACAGGGACTTTACGTAATGGCTCTCTGACACAGCGCGATATCAACTCCCAATACCGGGAGAGACGGATCCTGTCTAACCGCCACTGCCTCCAAGTGCTCGGGACTGCACCCAACTGCTACCTGTTTGCACGACTCCTTTGAGCCGTGGTAGGGTAGCAATCTAAGAACAGTGGGACACACTCGAGGCGAAGTAGCAGTGTCAAGTCTGCGGACTATGCTGTACTCATGTCACCTGGGAACTGTTCACTGACGACTGGTATAAAACCAACCAACAGTTCCCTGTGAGTCCTGTCCGGTGTACCCGTAACCTAACGAGCACCTGTATACTATCTCCAGTACAACGTACTGACGGCTGTGGGACAGACCATCTCCCCAACTGGGATGAGAAGCGTACACACTAGTCTACTCCGGAGTATCGATGCTCTGTCTCGATAATCCAACGACTAGGGACCTGAATAAGGATGTGCTTGTAGACTACCCAGCCCCCACTAGTGTGACTGCCATCACAACGCTGGTAGTCAAGCAAGATCCTAAGAGCTCTATCAATACGTACACTCACATATTAAGATAGAAAAACCAAGTAGCATACTACAATGTTTAGCAAGACTGTTATATACATGTGAATATCCCAAGCTTCCATTAAGTAATATACAAACTAGTATGATACAGTAATGGCCTTCTAGGGCATAAACACTAACATACTTAAAAAGGCCAAACGCCGGCGACTGGACAAAAGAGTCGAGACATCCCCGCCGAATCAGAGGACATCTGTCACAGATAAAAATAAGCTCAAGACGAGGAAAAGGTTCGCCAAGCCATATCAATGGGAATGAAGCTGCCACCTTTCGAAGGAAACGCTACTAATGAAGCGGAAATACATCCTAGCTACTGCTTATATCGCCGGAAGATTACGCATCCCACCGAAGAGTGCAACGCTTTTAAAAGATGGTGGCAAGGATATGTTGCTCACCGGCAACATTTTAAGAGGATGAAATGCAAGACTCGTCGGGAGCGAAAAAGCACGACCGAGGAGCTTAGAGGGACCGCCGGTAACTGTCGTGTGGTCAACGCTGGGGGATCGCAAGTCCTCACCTTCGGAAGTGACTCCGACGAAGAGAGTTAGAGATAGTGCCCTCAGAGTCAATTATTGGATCACAGGCACGTGATTGCAATGATTGAGGGAGAACCTATGCCGGTAGGACAGTCTTACTCAAGATGATAGTATGCTATCTGGTTTATCTTTATCATCGTGTACTGCTTTAGGTGACCTTACGGGTTGCTATTACACGTTGATAGAGCCCCTATGATTCTTGCTTGACTGCCAGCAGTATGAGGGCAATCATATACATGGGAGCTGGGGTCTATAAGCATATCCTTAAAAGGTCCCTAGTCGTGGGAGTTTCGAGACAGAGCATCGATACTCCAGAGTAGACTAGTGTATACAGTCGAGACCCCGACGAGGGGCGGTGGCCGGTCTCACAAGCCACTGGTGTCAGTCGGTTCGCCTAAGATGTATACAGGTGCCCATTGGGTTATGAGTACACCGGACAGGACTCGCCGGGAACCTGCTAGTTGGTATTATACCAGACATCAGATAGCAGTTCTCTAGTGACATGTGTACAGGTTAGTTCATCGACCTGAGATCGTCATTTGTCTCGTGTGAGTTCCCACTGTGCTTTGATTACTACCCTACCACGCTCAAAGGAGACATGCAAACAGGTTTTAGTTGGGTACAGTCCCGAGCCACATGGAGGCAGTGAGCGGATCTGCAGGGGTTCGACTCTCCCGGTATTGAGGGTGAGGTCGCGCTGTGTCTAGGAGAGCCAGTACATGAAAGTCCTTGGCCAAGACATGAGATTTACTGGTAGGTATTCCAGTGGTATCTCGGGGTGTTCTGGGCTGCACTCCGACACGACTTGTACCGCTTTTGGGGGTCTGACTTTTACCAACCCCCTAGGCCCGCCATGCGATGCTCATAGACGAACGGACCAGACTGTACGGATATTGTCACTGACAGGCTCAGTAGGGTGTCAGGATGAGTTCGCTCATCGACTTCCCTTTTGGTCAATACCTGGTAGCCCGTTACGTATAGGCTAATACCTCTGACGTGCCAGTGGTTAAATCCACAACCAAAGCATTGACGTGTCTTTAGAGTCCCCCACAGACCAGTTTCTTAAGTTTCGGACGAAATGCTATAGAGGCTGTATGGAGATATGGCAGGGTTCGATCAGATACGTGCGGTATTGTACGGATCATGATCGGACGGATAATACTAGCGGGCTTTGGTTTAAGCCGGATCCTAGTATTGTACAGTGTAGATTTTGTCTCTTTGCATTTGTATTCAGTGGGAATGCAAATGCGGGTATGTATATACAGTCGCGGGGTTTTCCTGTAATTTATTACGGGATCAGTTTTCTGAAGTTGCCAGTTTGCATTCCATTCCGGCCGGATTTCCTTTGTTCCTTCACGGCTAGACTTTTATGATGGAAGGGGTATTTGCATGTTTGCAAATTAGTTATTATAGAGGGGGTTTCTTGCATTTGTGGCTTCATGATAGATATTGAATCATGAGATTCTTTTTGAGTCTCTTCCTTTGCATTAATGTTGATTGGATTTTGATTAGAAATGGTGTGACCATTTTTTCTCTCTTTATCCTATTATATTCTTTCCTTGCATTATTGCAATAGGCATCTCCACCATTTGGAGAGAGGGGCCAGCCACTACTAGGGAGAGGGAGAGGGTTCATTTGAAGGAAGAGGAATTTTCATTTCATCTCATTCTTCTTGCTACAAAATTCCACACATCACTCCAAAGTTCATTCATTCCTCCATCAAAGGCAACTTAAACCCCAAATGAGACAATGCTTTCTACACTTAATCTACAGCATTCTTTAGGCACGTCGGCTCGCCAACTTCATGCTCGAGTTGCCTCAGTCCAGAGGTGGGAGCCCGTAAAAGAACCCGGCGATGTGGTGCCCGTTTCGACGAGGAGGTGACGACCGGAGATTCCGCGGGGAGATCGGAGTGGAGGCGAAGACCGATGGACACGGATCGCTTGGTATAGCTTCTCTACTCATTTTCTAGTTTGCTAGTGTTAGGTTAATAGCCCGATCCAGGATTTTAGTACGCGGTGGTGCCGGTTTTCTAGTTTGAAAAGTTTTTCATTTCCGCAGTCCGGCGTCGGATTGACGGCCGGAGCGCCGCCGTGCACTTACATTGGTATCAATGCCATGCCATTAACCTAGTCTAGCTTGCTCTAATGTGTTTACAAGTCCGATCGAACGAATTTTCAAAAACCGCGTTTCCATTTGCATGTGTTTCTGTCGAAATTTTTTTGGGCTTGAAATTTTTTTCAGGTTGTTGCAGAATGACATGCAGGGAGTTTTAAGACATCTGTGAAAAAAATGGTACCTTGATGCTTTATACAGGCCGCGGAACCGCGGCCAAATCCCTCTTCTGGCCGTGGTTCTGCCGCAGTAGTATGTGATCAAGCTGCCAATTTTTTATAGAGGGTCTTAAACTTGAAAATAGGGTTTTTGGAATATTCATTTTGGGCTCAGATTTTCTGTGAAGTCTACAGTAGTGCTTGGGGCCCACTTTGGTAAATTTGATCGATCGAAAATTTTAAACATGTTACTTCACAATATTTACATTATATATGCGACCGTGAATGTCATTTGATCGGTAAATCCAGTCTAACTGCTATAGCCCTTTTAGACGGATTTGCGAACGTGACATTCACGTTGATGTTCTGTGTTGTACTGTGATGTTGCAGATTGGTCGTGGAGGATAGCCTGGATGCAATGTTAGTACAGTTTTTTTTTATATGTGCATTTGATATTGCGGGGTGAGCGTCCGACATGTGGACTGCCGTCACTGCCTGTTTGTATATTATTCTTTTGGGGCATGACCGGGCTGAGGTCGATGTACCCGTTGTATGTATATTTTACTTTCTGTATTAGGATTACCCTGCGGAGGGGTGCATGGGTAGCCGGGTTCTAGAGGGCAACGAGCCCGCATCTCATGGCATTGAGACGGAGGGGGCTTTACTCTAGAATTGGCGGGCTATTCGCCGCACTCGTAGGGGGTATAGGTTGACCCAAGGAGGGGTGCCCAAGTTACCGGATTCCGTGAAGTGCTGGGTGGTCCATTCACGTTGCTGAAGGGGGCTGCCTCGCTTCAGGTTTTGGCGGGTAACTTGCCGCACCCGTAGGGATCTAGGATTTTATTGCACAGGCTATCCACACGACCAGGAGAACGTCGGGTTTCAGTAGCGGCTCTATGAAACCCGGGGATCCCAGATATCTGTATTGTTCTGTGATGCTGTACATTTCTGTGATGTTGCATTTTATCACGCCTTGAGCGAATATTATATATTGATATATATACTAGTAGTTGTTGTATATGTTTTGCATCCGCACTAGTCCAGTCCCCGCTCTGTCGTTAGTTAAGTAACCTAACGGGTGATGACGGGACCCAGTGGCGAATGCGGATGGCATATACGTACATCGTTATTTTCGTTCTTTTGTGGTGTGATCAATTGATGGGACTGCGTTGATTCGGATCAATGCAAGCTAAACAAACCTATTCTGATGTTGTTGGAACATTTTTCAAAAAGCTGTTATTGCAAGGACGTTCTCTTTTGTTTTGCATAGTGGTATTCAGTTATGAATATCCAGCACCTCAGTCGACGAGGCAAGGGCCGAGATCCCTTCACCGGGAGTGACCCCTTGGACAGAAGTTTGCATCAGGGCAATAACTTAACTATAGTCGATTACTTTTGCTTTGCATCGTGGTATTCAGTTGGAATATCCTGCACCTCATTTTACGGGGAAAGAGCCAAGATCCCTTCACCGGGAGTGACCTCTTTAGCAAAGGTTTTCGCCACTATATTTTTAAAAGCTAACCGGTTCCTTCAACGATATCAAGTTCATTACGTTAAAGGTTTTTCGCCAGAAACTATTCGTAGCCCTCCGTCATTTCAGACGGGTAGCACGTAGTATTCATGCTATGTTTGTTGACCTTCGTCAAGGCATATTGTATGGTAGCTGCTTGTTACCTTTCTGCTGCATAGATAGATGCGTTGGTTTGGGACAGTCGTATAGCCTTGTTGACCTTCGTCAAGGGCTTGTACAGGCGGGTTCAAATTAACCTGGACAATGACGGGTAGAACTTGACATGTGACTTATGATTTGTTGACCTTCGTCAAGGTCATAAGAGCATGGGGCAAAAATCACATCGGGAGTTTCTAAAGAAACTGAAACTTGCCAGATATGCGCATACCTTCTGGAGTGTGATAACGTGAGCGGATTCCGTCACATTATCATGCGATGATAGTTGGATCCCGATTCCCACTGATGAGTTGGTTTACTCCTCGGGTGATCCCGACTAATTCTTCTTTCAGGTTTGGGGAAGAATTTGACGTTACAGTGGGAGGTTTCCTGATTAGATAAAGTGATAACCATTCTGATCTAGGTTAGAGTGCACGCTGAGTGTTTCTTTTCTCTCTCTCTTTGGCAGAGACCATGACCCGACCCTAAACTATGACTCAGTGACCAAAATTAACCGAACCTTTTTAAACACTGGCTTTTGGATTGTCAGAGTTGCATACCTCATTGCCACTCCTACTTTTACCCTTTTCTCCAGGACACCCCGTATTACTACGAACGTCCACTTCCATTGGACAAAACCATCGTATGGTTATATACGAACTCGAAGGAATTTATTCGAGGATGGTTTCCGGTTCTGGAGAAAACGAATAGGACTATTCAGTTATCTTTTCCTTTTACCTTCTCTCAGGTTGCGAGTACTCCTTGGTTTAGGAGATAGTACACCTATTACGCAAATTGGATAGTCTTCTTCCAAACCATAGGCAGGTGCCGACCGGTAGGGAATGAAGAAAACCAATTAGCCTAACGATGGTGTACAGAAGGTATTATGTAAAGACATATCAAGGGATTAGTAAGAGGTCAAAGTAAATTGCGACTGCTATTCACGACCAAACCAAGTATTTCTTCGCCAATCCTAAATCACCTTTGTATTTCTCCAGGACACTCCGTATCACTACCAAGATCCACAGTTTATTGGATACTCCATCGTATGGTTATATACGAACTCGAAAAGAACTTGTTCCAGTTCGGAGATGGATTCTGGTTTAGGAGAAATAGGAATAAGGTTTATTCGGTTTTCTTTTATCTTCACGTTCTCTCGCGTTGCGAGTGCTCCTAGGATTAGTACAGTACACCCATTATGCTTATTGGATAGTCTTCTTCCAAACCATAGGCTGGTGCCGAACGGTAGGGAAGGAAGAAAACCATTTGGCCTAAAGGGGTGTGCAGAAGGTAACGACTAAAGACATATAAAGGGACTTGGAGAGATGAAAAAGAATTATACGGTTACAATTGTGAATCTGGATAATGGAAGAGGCATTACTAGGAATATCAGGATACCCCATCGAAACATTTCAATGTTTCAATTTCACTGTGTACTGTTAAAAGAAAACTGATTTCTCAATTAGACACTTGGTCCAGGGTATGTATTTACCAGGTTTGATTCTCACATCTGTATGGTTTTACAGATGATGAGTGGGAATAAGTTATTGGGAATTAGGTGATCATCCTCATTATATCGGAATTCGTTGTAATTGGTGATATTTGAGGAAGTCACCTGGGTTGTTTGCCGGACGGCAAATATTTGGTTTTGAATATCCGTTGTTATGCACCAATTTCAAATTGATATATCTGTACATCTATTTTTATAGAGTGGGATATGCCTTTTTGAAATTATGTCTATGACATTTACCTATATCAGTGGATGGTTAGGTAAGGAGCATTGAACAGCGGTGTAATTCTTCTTAACCATAAGTACAGTTTTCAACCTACAATACACAGGGAATGAGTTATTAGACTCAAAGGACTTATACAGAGTATTGTATATTGTCCAGTGTCCATTAGGACAGAGGGGTTGGTACTCGTACTATATTCTGTTTACTTGTGACTTCTCTAGTTCTTAGACATGTGTTTCGTAGAAATGCAAGGTCCAAGTTTTGAGAAGTTATAGGTATAAGAGTAAAGTAGAGAACCAGATGTTGCAAGTATCGGGATTCTTCAAGGTGATCGAAGATGTAGATACTTGTGTATGGTATTCAGTTGATAATAACGATTAAGAGAACCTGCTTCTCTTTCAGGTTACTCATAATTGGAAGCGTTCCTAAGTTGAGTAACGCTGATCGGCCTCCTTCCATTTAGTTGACATGCACTGGAGACAGCTGCATGATTTGAATCTGGTTCAATTAAATCAGTGCCTCTGTTTCTGTATTGGATATAGTACAGTTCATATCTTGACATTGTTAAGGTACGGGGAGTTGTCCGGCTTATGCTTAAAACCAGACACTGGATGACTCAAGGCACGTTTCTGTAATGGCTGTTTGTGGGTTGATCCGGGCTATGACGAGGGTTGATTTTCTACCATCTGGAAGATCAATAGTGATATTGTTCCAGACTCGCCACAGTTTTAACAAAAATGGATTTTTTCAGAAAACAGTAGTGGAAGTATGGTAGAACTGGAAGTGATTCCAGAACCGCAAACGATTACTGAAGATTTGATAAGAACCTAAAGATTCAATCTGGTTTGACATTCCATTGGCTACTCCGCAGATATGGTGGGTAACCTCAGGCACTCGAGAGGTACTTCGGTATGCTCAAGGACGGTGACAGGGAGGTTCTTGTTTACCCAAACTTGAAACTACTGTTGTTCCAGACTATGAGACCCGGCAGGAGGATGAGTATAGCGTCGTTCTAAACTGGCTTCAGAAGGGTACGTCTATATGACTCTGCCAGAGGGTTGTCGTAGTCAGTGGGAGCAGCGGAAGCATAGTGGACAAGTGGCTTATGTCTATTTATAGACTAAAACAGATACAGCGAAGATAAATCCTCTATTTCTGATGTGACAGTCATAGGTTTGACTTCATCAGAATAGGGGATGGATCTGTTAAGAAGGTAGTAGGGTGTGATGTCCTGGTATTTGGATGACATACACAGAGTAGGAAGTGATATTCCTATACTACGATCGGTTATACTTTGGTTGTCACACAGTGGTTTCTCTACATGGGACTTGGATATAATATCAAGACATTCTGGTTACTAGATCTATAGATCTAGATTTGGGTGGTTTCCCAATCAGGGTACCTAGACAGCATTCTAAGAGTATTTAGAATGGACGACTCCTGGCACGGTAGTGTACCTGCAGGTGATGGAGTCACCCTCAATAAAGGTGTCTTACAGACTGAAAGGGAGAGGGATGTGTATGATTGGCAAATCACTTGATTAAGCAATTGAGTCGATCATGAAATGTCAAGTACCACACCATATGTTGTTTTTGCAGTGGATGCAATAAGTTGATATTGATCCAATCCTGGAGAAACAATCGGAAGCAGTTTTAGAACATAAGTGAATGTTCTAGGAACATGATAACGACAGCCTCTTTTAGGAGACGGTTATCATTTCAGGCTTCCAAGGTGACCTGGATGACAGAGTGACAGTCAGAGTTATAGTTTTCCCTCTGACGAGGGGCAGTATTTTGGACAGGTGGTCCAGGTGGATACTGAGGGAAGGGTGGCGCAGGATACTGATTAAGTTCAGTTGACGATACAGTCTAAGAAGTTTGGATTTGGAGTTCACTTATGAACTAGGTCCCATCAGACATCCAGACACATTCTAAGACAGGTATTGCTCATTTCGGGAGATGGGTTTCTCCGTGAACTTGAGATAAAGAGAGACATAGAAAGAAACATCACAGCGGATCCACTCACTGAGGCTATTCCTCGAACGCAATAGTTTCGCAAACTAGCTTTGTGAGATTGACTAGTAGAGGAGTTGGGTGTTCGGTATCACACGGGCTGTGAGTATGCGACATCGTAATAATTAGCCTTGAGTGCAAGTGGGAGATTGTTGGAGATAGTCCCCTCAGAGTCAATTATTGGATCACAGGCACGTGGTTGCAATGATTGAGGGAGGACCTATGCCGGTAGAACAGTCTTACTCAAGATGATAGTATGCTATCTGGTTTATCTTTATCATCGTGAACTCCAAGGGGTATCTTTTCTACTACGAAGAGGAACAAAAAGTCCTTGTTTCTCGTCATGCCTACTTCTTGGAAACTGAGTTTTTGGAAAACCAGATAAGTGGGAGCGCAGTAGAACTGGAAGAAATTCCAGAACCACAAAACATTACTGAAAGCTTAGAGGAACCAGAGGGTTCGAAAGAACAGGACATTCCTACGCCGCTCCGCAGGAGTAGTAGGCAGTCTCATCCGCCCGAGAGATACTGCGGTTTTCTCATAGACGGGGATAGAGAGGATTGCATCATAGATTATGATGAGCCTACTAGCTTCCAGCAGGCCGTTCAGAGCGTTGACTCAGTGAAATGGCTGGATGCAATGCGGACCGAAATGGAGTCCATGTACACCAACAAGGTATGGACGTTGGACATTGCTCCAGACGGGGTAAAACCCATAGGATGCAAGTGGATCTTCAAAAGGAAGATTGGTGTAGATGGACAGGTTGAGACCTATAAAGCTAGGCTGGTAGCAAAGGGTTTCCGTCAAAGACCTGGCTTGGACTATGACGAAACCTTTTCTCCAGTAGCCATGCTGAAATCCATTCGGATCCTTCTTGCCATCGCTGCCTTCCACGATTATGAGATCTGGCAAATGGACGTAAAGACAGCTTTTCTAAATGGAAATTTAGAGGAGTGTGTCTATATGGACCAGCCAGAGGGCTTCATTCAGAGTGGGAGCAGCGGAAAGGTGTGCAAGTTGCTTAAGTCCATCTATGGACTGAAGCAGGCATCGCGGAGTTGGAACATCTGCTTTGATGAGACGGTCAAGGAATTTGGCTTTATCAAAAATCCAGATGAACCATGCATCTACAGTAGATTTGTAGCGAGAACTGCAGTATTCCTCATTTTATACGTGGATGACATTCTCTTAATAGGAAATGACATTCCTATGCTACAATCTGTCAAGGGGTTCTTGTCACACAGGTTCTCCATGAAAGACCTGGGTGATGCCTCATACATCCTGGGGATCCGGATCCATCGTGATAGATCCAAGAGGATATTGGGACATTCTCAGTCCAGGTACATCGACACCATAGTGAAGAGATTCAGTATGGAAGATTCCAAGCGCGGTAACCTACCGGCTTGTCACGGGATCACCCTCTCTAAAGAGATGTCTCCCAAGACTGATTTGGAGAGGGATCGCATGTCTATTATACCCTACGCTTCTGCGGTAGGCTCTATAATGTATGCGATGTTGTGTACCAGACCGGATGTAGCTTATGCACTGAGTGTGGTAAGCCGGTATCAGTCAAACCCTGGGGAGAAACACTGGATAGCGGTAAAGAACATTCTCAAGTACCTGAGAAGGACTAAGGAGATGTTCTTGGTGTATGGCGGAAAAGACCTCCAGATCGAGGCCTTTGCTGACTCCAGCTTCCAGAGTGACAAGGATGATTCCAAGTCCATGTCGGGCTTTGTCTTTACCCTCAATGGAGGGGCGGTGTGTTGGAAGAGTTCCAAACAGGAAACCGTTGCAGACTCGACGATGGAAGCGGAATACATCGCTGCATCTGATGCCGCAAAAGAAGCTGTCTGGATGAGGAAGTTCTTGAAAGAACTTCAGGTGGTTCCGTCCATTGTTGATCCAATACCTCTGTATTGCGACAACAATGGGGCTATAGCTTTAGCGAAGGAACCCAGGTCCCATCAGAGATCCAGGCACATCTTGAGGCGGTATCACCTGATCAGGGAGATCGTGGATCGCAAGGAGATCGAGGTTCGGAGAGTTGCTTCAGAAGACAACACTGCAGATCCATTCACCAAGGCCCTACCCCAGACTCAGTTCGAGCGGCTGATCGAGATGATAGGTCTTCGATACGCCAGTACATGGCCTTAGTGCAAGTGGGAGATTGTTAGTGTATATGCCCTAGAGGCCATTACTGTATCATACTAGTTTGTATATTACTTAATGGATGCTTGGGATATTCACCTTGTATATACAATCTTGCTCAAAATAGTAGTATGCTACTTGGTTTGTCTCTACTTCAATGTGTACTTGTGTTTATTTTACTATATCACTTATACGCATTAGTGGAGCCCTTAGGATCTTTGCTTGATTACCAGCGTTGTGATGGCAGTCACACTAGTGGGGGCTGGGTAATCTATAAGCACATCCTTATACAGGTCCCTAGTCGCAGGACTATCGAGACAGGGCATCGATACTCCGGAGTAGACTAGCGTATGCGCTTCTCATCCCAGTGTGGGAGATGGTCTGTCCCACAGCCATCAGTACGTCGTACTGGAGATAGTATACGGGTGCTCGTTGGGTTACGAGTACACTGGACATGACTCGTCGGGAACTGACAGGTTGGTATTATACCTATCGTCAGTCATCAGTTCCCAGGTGACATGAGTACAGCTTAGTCCGCTGACTTGACACTGGCACTTCGCCTCGAGTGTGTTCCCACTGCACTTTGATCACTACCCTACCACGGCTCAAAGGAGTCGTGCAAACAGGTGGTGGTTGGGTGCAGTCCCGAAGCACTTGGAGGCAGTGACGGTTAGACAGGATTCGTCTCTCCCGGTATTGGGGGTTGACATCGCGCTGTGTCTAGGAGAGCCATTACACGAGTAGTCCCTGGCCAGGGCAAACGAAATATACTGGTAGGTTTCCAGTGTTATCTCAGGGTGTTTTGGGCTTCGCTCCGGCACGACTTGTACCGCTATTGGGGGACTGACGTTTACCGCCCCCTAGGCCCGCCATGCGATGTATCAGACGAACAGACCGGACTGTACGGAGAATGTCACACTCAGGCTCAGTAGGAGTTCAGATGGGTTTCGCCTCGTCGGTCTTCTTGTCGGCATTACCTGGGGACCGTTACGCACAGCTAGTGCCGCTTGCGGTCTGTGGTTAAACCCACTGCCAGCGTAGTGTCGAGTCTTTAGAGTCCCACACAGAAAGCTTTTCGCCTTTAGGCAAAAGAGTAGAGGTCGCATGGTATTGCGACAGGTCGCATGGTTTTGCGACAGGGTTCGGTCACATCCGTGCACTTGTGCACGTACAGTGTCCGGACAGTTTACACTAGCGGGCTTTGTTTTAAGCCAGATCCTAGTGTACCTTATGGGATTGGATTTATCCAGTTTGCTTTCGTGTTCCTCGGAACGCGGATGCGGGTGTGTATGCACAGTTGACAGGGAGGCACAGACAGCGGATTCTCATTAGGGTTGTTGACAGTTGACCGTTGACTTTTTGACTTTTTGCTCAACCCTAATGAGAATTTGATATGTGATTAACTATTGTATTAATTAAGTATTATGGTGACTTGGTTGTTGACTTTGTTGACTTGTTGACTTTTGTTGACTTGTTGACTTTGTTGACCGGTTGACTAGGCTTGACTAGTTGACCATCATGATAACCATGGCTATCATTTCATGCCAAAGACTTTTACTTGCTTGTTCATTTAAGTAAAATGAGTGCATGACATGATAAGCTTATGGTTGCTTCTACCATCACATAAGACTTTTGTTAATATGATGAGTTATGATTACTTTGGATTATGAGAGGGTGAGAGACAAAAGAGTTGCTCATTCTTTTCTTGCTCATTCTCTCTCTTGTTCTTGAGCTCTCCTCTTGCTCTCACCCTCAACCTCTTGCTCCCTCTCTTGATCTATGGTTCTCTTGTCTCATGAGTTGAGAATCAAGAACCATAGATAAAATCCCATTCTAAATCATCTCTACTCATTCTAGTTCACTAGGTTTAGCAAACCAAGTGAACTAGTTTCTTCAAAGAACGAAGAAGGAGCTAAAGGTTGGAGCTTTCAAGTGGATCTATCTTCGGCGTACGGAGACAACGAGAAGGAGCCATCGAACCACCATCGGAGCTTGAAGAGAAGGAGTTCAAGTTTAGGTATAACCATCTTCATCCGAGTAGCTAAATATCTTTAGCTTAGTATGCTAGTTTTAGTTTAGGTAAAGATCCCGACCTAGCTTAGTCCATGTTGCCTCTTGCGTTAAAATTTTGATTTTATACCGTTTCCGCCTCCCCGTAAGAACCGGGGGTCGCAACGTGGACTTACAGTGGTATCAGAGCCTAACTAAACTTAAACTAGCTTGGTAGTGAAGTGTAACGAAGTTCGGAACCGGAAAAATCCAAAAACCAAACTTTTACAAAAACTGAGTTTCTGTTGAAATTTTTTCTGGTCAAAATGAAAAACTTTATACTCCTAAATTCGGCTCAGGGTTTTGTTAGAACACCCATGAAAAACGGCCCACTAATTCGTTCAAACCGCCGCGCTTCCGCCGCACGAGGTAGGCATGTGCCGCGGAAGCGCCGCGGTTTGTCGTCTTCAGTGCATCGTTTTTCGTGCAGTGTGTGTCTGTGTTGGTTTTGGGATTTTTGAGATATATTATATGTGCCCAGATTTTCCAGAAAAGAAATTTTCTTTTGGGGTCCTATAATTCCGTATTTTTCCGAACTTCACTGCACTTTGACTATGATGGTTATATCTGTGTTGTTTGCATGTATTGAACGTCGGCTAATCGCTATAAGTCGATTAGTCGGAGTTATACATGATCTGTAATGTGCTGGAATGTGTATATAAATATGTTGGATTGTCGCGGGTGAATAGCCGGGGGTTGTGAGACGAGAGTTTTCTTTTCTTGCAATTCATGTAAATTTGTAAATTGATGTAATAATTATTTGTATGGCCGCACAACCGGGTCGGGGTTGTAGCCGTCATTGTATAATTTCTTTTTACTGTTTTTGCTCCTAGGATAGACCCATGGAGGGGTGCACAAACTACCGGGTATGCCGAAGTGTCGAGTGGCCTACTCATGGTGATGAGGGAGGTTGCTACGCTTCGGGTACTTGGCGGGTAGTTTGCCGCACCCGTAGGGGTCTTGGGTGGGGTATTGGCTATTCACCGCGACCGTGTTATCTGTTTTTGTTACAGGCTCGTACAAATTACAGATTACTAGTATATCCAATGTATTTATCTGTGATCTGAAATGTTTATCATTGCTTTCTATTTAGGCGTTGCTTATGTTTTACAGACGCGCTAGCCCAGCCCCCGCTCTGTCGTTAGTTATGTAACCTAACGGGTAATGACGGGGCCCAGTGGCGAATGCGAATGGCATAAGCGTACGTCATATTTTGGTTGTTTTCTGCAATGGTAGGATTTAAATGATGGGACGCATTAAAAGTACTAATGCAAGAATATCACGCATTAAAAGAACTAATGCAAGATAATAAACCAAGTTAAAGTCGTTGGAACACTTTCGAAAAACCACTCGGTTCTTTTCAAAACCAATTTTTGAAATACGGAGTTTGAGCCACTCCATTTAAAAGCTATCTCGTTCCATCGACCAAATCAAGTTCACTACGTTCACGGTTTTGCCAAAACCATTCGTAGCCCTCCGTCGTTTCATATGAATATTCAACGGTATTCAAGCTGTGTTTGTTGGCCTTAGTCAAGGCACAGTGTTTGGTAGCTGGTGGGTATTCATATGTTGCATAGATAGAATGCGTTGGTTTGGGACAGTCGTATTGCCTTGTTGGCCATAGTCAAGGGTAGATACGGGTGGATTCAAATTAACCTGGATAACGACGGGTAGAACTTGACATGTGACTTATGATTTGTTGGCCTTAGTCAAGGTCATAAGAGCATGGGGCAAAAATCCACATCGGGAGTTTCATAAGAACTGAAACTTGCTAGATTTGCATACCATTTGGAGTGTGGTGATTCTGGTAGGATTCCTTCAGTTTCGTCACACGATGATATTTGGATCCCGATCCTACTGTGAGTATATGCTACTCCTCGGGAAATTTCTCACTTAACGATCAATGCTATAAACCTAGTAGGTGCCTAGAAAGGTGTTAGCGGAGCTACGCCCCCAGGGAAAAGAGGTTCTTTAATTAAGAAACTTCGCGAAAGCGTTGGAAAACCTCCCTCGAAGTACCGACACCAGCCTGGCCGAACGGTTAAGCAAGTATTGTACGGTGGGATTGATCCTGACTAATTCTTCCTTTATGGTTTGAGGAGGGATTCGAGAAACAGTGGGAGCCATCCTGTTTAGACAAATTAAAAACCACTCTAAACTTGCAAGAGCATCATGCTGAGTGTTTCTTCTTCTCTCTCCTAATTGCAGCGACCAATCAACATGACTGGACTTAAGTTACTCCTAGATAAAAACAAGCTGACAGGGCCAAACTACAAAGATTGGCTCAGGAATGTCAAGATAGCAATCACTTATGACAAGCTGGGGTATCTTCTTACCACCAAAGCTCCCCCTGTCCCTGGTCCAACTTCCAGCGTCGCGGATAAGGAAATCCGCAAGACTTGGGAGATTGATAGCGCGAAGGCCAAGTGCCTCCTGCTTGCCTCGATGGACAACGAACATCAGAGGAGGCATGAGAATATGGACATGGAGTCCATTTTGCTTCATACAAAAGAACTGTATGGAGAGCAATCACGTATCGCAAGATACGAAGCGTCGAAAAAGTTGTTTTCGACAAGAATGGCCGTCGGATCATCAGTAGCCGAGCACGTGCTAAAGATGATCGGCTACATTGAGGAGCTCGCTGACCTAGGGATCACATTGGAGAGTGAGCTATATACAGATATAGTTCTCCAGTCCCTTCCTTCCACTTACGCCCAGTTTATAATGAACTTCAACCTACAAGAAAAGGAGGTTGAACTTTCAGAGCTCCTCAACCTGCTGAGGAGCGCAGAGGGCACCCTACAGAAAGGTAGGGAAACATCCACTTTGTTTGTAGGAGGAACATCTTCTTCTAGGTCCAAGGCGAAAGCCAAGGGAAAGAAGAAGAAAGCCCCCGCCAAACCAAGGGGCGGTGTTAGTAAAGTGGATACGAAGGGAAAAGGTAAAGCAACAAAGATAGCGGGGAAGCTTGTGGATAAGGAAGAATGCTTCTTTTGTCATAAGAAAGGACACTGGAAGAATGATTGCAGGGCCTGGAAGGCCAGAACACAGGAATTGAAGCAGGTTGCAGCTTCAGCTTCAGGTGTGTACGTTATTGAAAACTGTCTTTCTATAAACTCTACTTCCTGGGTATTGGATACCGGATCAGGATCTCATATCTGTAATTCTTTGCAGGCGTTGAGAAACCGTAGTGTTTTGAAAGCAGGTGACATGACCCTCAGAGTTGCAAACGGAGCTAGCATGGATGCTAAAGCCGTGGGGGACTATCACCTGGGAATGTCAGATGGACATGTTTTGGTTTTGCGTAATTGCTTTTTTGTACCCAACACAACTTGTAATATCATTTCTGTATCTTTAGTTTCTAAAGAAGGTTATGAATTTGCGTTTGTAAGTAATGTTGTAAACATTCGCCTTAATCAAGTTTTGATTGGGTCAGGTACTTTGAGTAATGGTATATACGTGTTAAACCAACCACAGATTTTTAATGTCCAGAATACACACAAAAGAAAGTCTCCAGATATTAATCAAGCTTTCTTATGGCATTGTAGACTGGGTCACATCAATGAGACACGATTGACTAAGTTACATAAAGAAGGATACTTGGATCCGTTCGAGTATCAGTCTTATGCCACTTGTGAATCTTGTCTCATGGGAAAGATGACAAAGACTCCGTTCACTGGACACGGAGAAAGAGCGAGCGAGCTCTTGGGACTCATACACAGTGACGTGTGTGGTCCAATGTCTACACATGCGCGAAGCGGTTATTCATACTTCATTACTTTCACAGACGATTTCTCTAGGTATGGACATGTCTTCTTGATGAAGCACAAATCCGAGGCCTTTGAGAAATTTCAGGATTACAAGAATGAAGTTGAAAAACAAACAGGCAAAAGTATTAAGATTCTAAGATCGGATCGAGGTGGAGAATACTTGAGTGTCGAGTTCCTGGACTATTTAAAAGAGAATGGAATTCTCTCTCAGCGTACTCCGCCATACACTCCGCAACATAACGGTGTATCGGAAAGGAGGAATCGAACCCTATTGGATATGGTTCGTTCCATGATGAGTAAGGCTGAGTTACCGCGATCTTTCTGGGGTTATGCACTGGAAACAGCTGCACATCTCTTGAACCAAGTTCCTACTAAGACAGTGCCTACCACACCATATCAGATGTGGAGTGGGAAGAAACCCTGTCTTAAATCCTTTAAGACATGGGGATGTCCGGCTTTTGTAAAAAAGCAGCATGCGGACAAGCTCGAGGCACGCTCAGTACAGTGCAAGTTTGTGGGATACCCAAAGAACTCCAAGGGGTATCTTTTCTACTACGAAGAGGAACAAAAAGTCCTTGTTTCTCGTCATGCCTACTTCTTGGAAACTGAGTTTTTGGAAAACCAGATAAGTGGGAGCGCAGTAGAACTGGAAGAAATTCCAGAACCACAAAACATTACTGAAAGCTTAGAGGAACCAGAGGGTTCGAAAGAACAGGACATTCCTACGCCGCTCCGCAGGAGTAGTAGGCAGTCTCATCCGCCCGAGAGATACTGCGGTTTTCTCATAGACGGGGATAGAGAGGATTGCATCATAGATTATGATGAGCCTACTAGCTTCCAGCAGGCCGTTCAGAGCGTTGACTCAGTGAAATGGCTGGATGCAATGCGGACCGAAATGGAGTCCATGTACACCAACAAGGTATGGACGTTGGACATTGCTCCAGACGGGGTAAAACCCGTAGGATGCAAGTGGATCTTCAAAAGGAAGATTGGTGTAGATGGACAGGTTGAGACCTATAAAGCTAGGCTGGTAGCAAAGGGTTTCCGTCAAAGACCTGGCTTGGACTATGACGAAACCTTTTCTCCAGTAGCCATGCTGAAATCCATTCGGATCCTTCTTGCCATCGCTGCCTTCCACGATTATGAGATCTGGCAAATGGACGTAAAGACAGCTTTTCTAAATGGAAATTTAGAGGAGTGTGTCTATATGGACCAGCCAGAGGGCTTCATTCAGAGTGGGAGCAGCGGAAAGGTGTGCAAGTTGCTTAAGTCCATCTATGGACTGAAGCAGGCATCGCGGAGTTGGAACATCTGCTTTGATGAGACGGTCAAGGAATTTGGCTTTATCAAAAATCCAGATGAACCATGCATCTACAGTAGATTTGTAGCGAGAACTGCAGTATTCCTCATTTTATACGTGGATGACATTCTCTTAATAGGAAATGACATTCCTATGCTACAATCTGTCAAGGGGTTCTTGTCACACAGGTTCTCCATGAAAGACCTGGGTGATGCCTCATACATCCTGGGGATCCGGATCCATCGTGATAGATCCAAGAGGATATTGGGACTTTCTCAGTCCAGGTACATCGACACCATAGTGAAGAGATTCAGTATGGAAGATTCCAAGCGCGGTAACCTACCGGCTTGTCACGGGATCACCCTCTCTAAAGAGATGTCTCCCAAGACTGATTTGGAGAGGGATCGCATGTCTATTATACCCTACGCTTCTGCGGTAGGCTCTATAATGTATGCGATGTTGTGTACCAGACCGGATGTAGCTTATGCACTGAGTGTGGTAAGCCGGTATCAGTCAAACCCTGGGGAGAAACACTGGATAGCGGTAAAGAACATTCTCAAGTACCTGAGAAGGACTAAGGAGATGTTCTTGGTGTATGGCGGAAAAGACCTCCAGATCGAGGCCTTTGCTGACTCCAGCTTCCAGAGTGACAAGGATGATTCCAAGTCCATGTCGGGCTTTGTCTTTACCCTCAATGGAGGGGCGGTGTGTTGGAAGAGTTCCAAACAGGAAACCGTTGCAGACTCGACGATGGAAGCGGAATACATCGCTGCATCTGATGCCGCAAAAGAAGCTGTCTGGATGAGGAAGTTCTTGAAAGAACTTCAGGTGGTTCCGTCCATTGTTGATCCAATACCTCTGTATTGCGACAACAATGGGGCTATAGCTTTAGCGAAGGAACCCAGGTCCCATCAGAGATCCAGGCACATCTTGAGGCGGTATCACCTGATCAGGGAGATCGTGGATCGCAAGGAGATCGAGGTTCGGAGAGTTGCTTCAGAAGACAACACTGCAGATCCATTCACCAAGGCCCTACCCCAGACTCAGTTCGAGCGGCTGATCGAGATGATAGGTCTTCGATACGCCAGTACATGGCCTTAGTGCAAGTGGGAGATTGTTAGTGTATATGCCCTAGAGGCCATTACTGTATCATACTAGTTTGTATATTACTTAATGGATGCTTGGGATATTCACCTTGTATATACAATCTTGCTCAAAATAGTAGTATGCTACTTGGTTTGTCTCTACTTCAATGTGTACTTGTGTTTATTTTACTATATCACTTATACGCATTAGTGGAGCCCTTAGGATCTTTGCTTGATTACCAGCGTTGTGATGGCAGTCACACTAGTGGGGGCTGGGTAATCTATAAGCACATCCTTATACAGGTCCCTAGTCGCAGGACTATCGAGACAGGGCATCGATACTCCGGAGTAGACTAGCGTATGCGCTTCTCATCCCAGTGTGGGAGATGGTCTGTCCCACAGCCATCAGTACGTCGTACTGGAGATAGTATACGGGTGCTCGTTGGGTTACGAGTACACTGGACATGACTCGTCGGGAACTGACAGGTTGGTATTATACCTATCGTCAGTCATCAGTTCCCAGGTGACATGAGTACAGCTTAGTCCGCTGACTTGACACTGGCACTTCGCCTCGAGTGTGTTCCCACTGCACTTTGATCACTACCCTACCACGGCTCAAAGGAGTCGTGCAAACAGGTGGTGGTTGGGTGCAGTCCCGAAGCACTTGGAGGCAGTGACGGTTAGACAGGATTCGTCTCTCCCGGTATTGGGGGTTGACATCGCGCTGTGTCTAGGAGAGCCATTACACGAGTAGTCCCTGGCCAGGGCAAACGAAATATACTGGTAGGTTTCCAGTGTTATCTCAGGGTGTTTTGGGCTTCGCTCCGGCACGACTTGTACCGCTATTGGGGGACTGACGTTTACCGCCCCCTAGGCCCGCCATGCGATGTATCAGACGAACAGACCGGACTGTACGGAGAATGTCACACTCAGGCTCAGTAGGAGTTCAGATGGGTTTCGCCTCGTCGGTCTTCTTGTCGGCATTACCTGGGGACCGTTACGCACAGCTAGTGCCGCTTGCGGTCTGTGGTTAAACCCACTGCCAGCGTAGTGTCGAGTCTTTAGAGTCCCACACAGAAAGCTTTTCGCCTTTAGGCAAAAGAGTAGAGGTCGCATGGTATTGCGACAGGTCGCATGGTTTTGCGACAGGGTTCGGTCACATCCGTGCACTTGTGCACGTACAGTGTCCGGACAGTTTACACTAGCGGGCTTTGTTTTAAGCCAGATCCTAGTGTACCTTATGGGATTGGATTTATCCAGTTTGCTTTCGTGTTCCTCGGAACGCGGATGCGGGTGTGTATGCACAGTTGACAGGGAGGCACAGACAGCGGATTCTCATTAGGGTTGTTGACAGTTGACCGTTGACTTTTTGACTTTTTGCTCAACCCTAATGAGAATTTGATATGTGATTAACTATTGTATTAATTAAGTATTATGGTGACTTGGTTGTTGACTTTGTTGACTTGTTGACTTTTGTTGACTTGTTGACTTTGTTGACCGGTTGACTAGGCTTGACTAGTTGACCATCATGATAACCATGGCTATCATTTCATGCCAAAGACTTTTACTTGCTTGTTCATTTAAGTAAAATGAGTGCATGACATGATAAGCTTATGGTTGCTTCTACCATCACATAAGACTTTTGTTAATATGATGAGTTATGATTACTTTGGATTATGAGAGGGTGAGAGACAAAAGAGTTGCTCATTCTTTTCTTGCTCATTCTCTCTCTTGTTCTTGAGCTCTCCTCTTGCTCTCACCCTCAACCTCTTGCTCCCTCTCTTGATCTATGGTTCTCTTGTCTCATGAGTTGAGAATCAAGAACCATAGATAAAATCCCATTCTAAATCATCTCTACTCATTCTAGTTCACTAGGTTTAGCAAACCAAGTGAACTAGTTTCTTCAAAGAACGAAGAAGGAGCTAAAGGTTGGAGCTTTCAAGTGGATCTATCTTCGGCGTACGGAGACAACGAGAAGGAGCCATCGAACCACCATCGGAGCTTGAAGAGAAGGAGTTCAAGTTTAGGTATAACCATCTTCATCCGAGTAGCTAAATATCTTTAGCTTAGTATGCTAGTTTTAGTTTAGGTAAAGATCCCGACCTAGCTTAGTCCATGTTGCCTCTTGCGTTAAAATTTTGATTTTATACCGTTTCCGCCTCCCCGTAAGAACCGGGGGTCGCAACGTGGACTTACACAAAGGCAACTTAAACCCCAAATGAGACAATGGTTTCTACACTTAGTCTACAGCATTCCTTGGGCACGTCGGCTCGCCAACTTCGTGCTCGAGTTGCCTCGGTCCAGAGGTGGGAGCCCGTAAAAGAACCCGGCGATGTGGTGCCCGTTTCGATGAGGAGGTGACGACCGGAGATTCCGCAAGGAGATCGGAGTGGAGGCGAAGACCGAAGGACACGGATCTCTTGGTATAGCTTCTTTACTCATTTTCTAGTTTTCTAGTGCTAGGTTAATAGCCCGATCCGGGATTTTAGTACGCGGTGGTGCCGGTTTTCGAGTTTGAAAAGTTTTTCGTTTCCGCAGTCCGGCGTCGGATTGACGGCCGGGGCGCCGCCGTGCACTTACAAAGAGATGAATCTTTGCCCTCTTTTCAAAGAATCTACCTCGGGGAGAGAGGAAGAACCAAAGACCTGCGAAAATATCCAGCTGCGCAGTCGTACGCTGCCCGAAAAAAATTTCGGACCCGCGATCAGAAAAGATAAGGGAAAAGAGAAGGTCTCTGAAGATATCGCCCTAGATGACCAAGTTACGAAAGAATTGACTGCTAAAGACCTGCCAAAGAAGAAAACGGTAGACTACAACGTTTTGGCACACTTGAGGAAGCTACCTTCGCAGCTCAGCATTCTGGACGCCCTTCTGTTATCCAAAGAGGCGAGAGATTCATTAATCAAGGCGCTACAAGAGCCAGGACAATTCCAAGCTTTCCTCGCCGAAGAAAAGATGAAGGACGAGCTGGAAGAAGTGCACACAGCCGATATCACCTTCAGCGACGAAGATCTCCTCCTTGGGACGTGCGAGCACAACCGTCCCCTATATGTCTCAGGATACTGCCATGATATAAAAATAGGCAAAATCCTGGTCGACAATGGGTCTTCCGTCAATCTCCTTAATGTGCGAGTGTTGAAGGAAATCTGCATGAGCGTTCAGCACCTCGCCCGCGATAAAATTACCATCTCCGGTTTCGACTCCCAGACATCACGGACTCTCGGGTCTGTGATACTGACGCTGTGCTTCGGGCAACTCATCACGGATATTAAATTTCACGTCATTGACGCTAAGACTTGCTACAATGCTTTGCTTGGCCGGCCCTGGTTACACGAGTACAACATCATCCCTTCTACACAACATTAGTGTATGAAATACTTCAAGGATGGTCTCGAATACACTATAACAGGGGAGTTGAATCCATTCTCCGTAAACGAAGTCCGAAAATACGAAGATGCGAAATACTTCTTACCAGATTTCGAGGACACGGAGAGATATCATAAGCCGAGGGACAAAGCTATCACCACTATTCCAGCCTTCGAGAGTGATACCGAAGAGGAAGAAGAGATAGTTTATTCGGGGCCGCCTCAACGCCACAACCCAGGACCGTCCGCCCCCATGTTGATCTTCGGCAGCGACTCAGAAGACGAAGCCCATGCTATATTCTCTGCTCGGCCTTCAATACAAACATTCGCTAATGAAGAGCAAAGTTTGCAAGTTGCTATGGTTCCGCCCAAACATTATAAAGATCTCGACGCACTTGAAGCTTATAGCGTGCAAGAGCTACAAACGTTTTACGTCCCTCCCAGACGAAAAGGTGAACATGCGATCCTATTCTACCGATCGGGGGAAACCAAAGTAGAGAAAGAAATCTGGCACGACGCCGATCCCCTGCTCGACAGACTCCAGCCCATCCGTCTACCTAGATATTACTCGGAAGGCTTGAAAAGGCTATTGAAGCTCCAAGGGGACAGACTACTCGACAAGCTCGATTCTACAACAGGATTTGGGATGTCCCTGGAACTCAGCGCAAGTTGCCCAACGAAAGAATGGAAACGATCGGTCTTGGATATGTTCAATCCAGAAAACAGGAACGAGTCCATGGTAGCTACGTCATATATGACTTCGACGAAGAAGAGGACGCCCTGTTAAAAGATGCTGATCCTGAACCAAAACAAGATCCGGTCATCAAAGCGCCGAGTCCGTCATTTGAAAAACGAATGGACAGGCTAGTAAGGGAAGCGGGTCAAAAGATCCGGGATGACCATAACCGCGAGATGGCCATTTACGAAAAAGCTAGAACACGGCGCCTCCTCTAACAAACCGTAGAGAACAGCAATGCTCTTCCTTATCAACCCGTCATACAAAAGGCCCGACGCAGAGGCTAGAATAAATTAAAGAACGGGAAAAGCGTTCGAGAGTGACAAAGCGGGACTAAGAAGCCACGTGATGGGGAATCAAGCAATCCGGATTCGTCCCTTATAAAGAAGATGAATCGAGCGTACTCTTTTCCTCAGAACAAAACACGGAAGATACTTGATCTCACCATAAGACATCGAATGATCACCCTCCCGGATTCCAAACACCCCGAGCAAGCCAACGAGATCTCTCACCCAGACTATTGCCCTTATCACCGAGCAATGGGACATCCTCTCGAAGATTGCTTCACCTTCAAGAATTGGGTCGAAGACCAATATCAGCTCGGCAAGTTCGCTTTATCCAGCAGTTGGAGGATAAATCCGCCACGGAAGCACGAACCAAAAGCCATGCATACAGCGAGAATAGAACCAGATCAACATCGGTCTTGGAAGCGAGCTCGTACCTGTCATATGATAACACTATCAAAAGGGGAGCCTGAGGATATGAATGACCTCCTCTGGTGCTTTGAAAACAACGACGACGAGGTGATCTCGGAGTTTCCGCCGGCGCCAAAAGAGCTGGAAGATGGAATACATACCACTGCAGATGAACTCAAGAAAATTGACTTGGGAATGACAAGTGATCCACGACCGACGTTTGTTAGTGAGTTGCTGTCTGAAGAACGGGTGGCCATATTAAAAGACGTGCTTATGCAGCATAAAGATTGCTTTGCATGGAACTATTCCGAGATGCCAGGACTAGATCTAGAGATTGCTGTCCATAAATTAGCAATATCCCCAGATGTCAAGCCAATCAAACAAGCACTGAGAAGAATGCGGCTCGAGCTTGAGATGAGCATCAACGCAGAGGTCAAGAAGCTAATCGACTCTGGCTTCATCCAAAAGGTACAGTACCCTGACTGGATCGCCAACATCGTCCCGGTGATGAAGAAAAATGGGACAGTGCACATTTGTGTGGACTTTCGAGATCTCAATAAAGCCTGCCCGAAAGACGATTTCCCGGTACCAGTCACCGAGCCGATGATAGACAATATGTCCACTCATGAAGTCTTCTCCTTTATGGATGGTTCGTCGGGATACGATCAGATAAAGATGCATCCCGAGGACCAGAAGCACACCGCTTTCCGGATCCCTTTGGGCATATTCTGCTACAAGGTGATGCCCTTTGGTCTAAAGAACGCCGGTGCCACCTATCAGAGGGCCATGACGAAGATTTTCGATGACCTCATACATGAAATTGTCGAATGCTATATCGACGACCTTGTGGTGAAAAGCAAATCATATGAGGAACATTTAGAGTATCTGAGGATCGTGTTTCAACGCCTTCGGCAATACAACTTGAAGATGAACTCTCTCAAATGCGCGTTCGGAGTTTCCTCGGGAAAATTCCTGGGATTCATCGTCCAACACCGAGGCATCTAGATAGATCCGTCAAAGATCAAAGCGATTATGGAGATGCCCCCGCCAAGGACTCTCAAGCAATTGCGGTCTCTCCAAGGGAAGCTCGCGTATATCCGGCGATTTATAGCCAATCTCTCAGGCAAGTGCCATCCTTACAGTCACCTGATGAAGAAGGGAACCCCTTTCGTCTGGGATCGCAAATGCCAAAACGCACTGGACGAAATCAAGCAATACCTGCAGAATCCGCCAGTGCTGGCTGCTCCGGTCAAGGGAAAACCCCTCATTCTGTATACAACCGCCCTTGATGGTTCCTTAGGCGCATTATGGGCACAAAAGAATGACCAAGGGAAGGAGAGAGCGCTCTACTATTTGAGTCGAGTTCTACTGGGGCCAGAAAGCAATTACTCTCTCATTGAAAAACACTGCCTGGCGTTGATCTTCGCGATAACGAAACTCAGGCACTATGCGTTAGCGCATGAAGTCCGTCTCATATCGAAGGTGGACCCTCTCAAATATTTGATGTTAAAAGCCATATTGATGGGACAGCTCGCTAAATGGGCCATATTGATGGGACAGAATCGTGGTACAAAGCCGTCGGGTTCTTGCACCGGCGGAAATATCTTCAGAGTCGTCTAAAGAAAAGGGAGCGACCGAGCAAATGGCTCTGCAAGTAAAAGACCAGGAAAAGGTTGAGGATTACAGAGAAGTCTTCATAGACTACTTCAAATTCCGTCGAACAACTGAAGATGCGTCCTCAAGACATCATCTTATGAAACGAGCTCTGTCTTTCGCTTACGTCAATGATACCCTGTACAAGAGGTCGTTTGATTCTTTGTGGCTAAGATGCCTGGGACCCGAAGAAGCAAAGAGAGTCATCCAAGAAACTCACGACGGACTCTGTGGTTCTCACCAAGCCGGGCCAAAAATGAAGCTGAAAATCAAAAGGATGGGCTACTATTGGCCCACAATGATCCAGGACTGCCTTGAGTATGCGAAGCAATGCCACTCGTGCCAGACCCATGGGGACTTTATCCACCAGCATCCAAATTCACTACATCCAACGATGGCAAGCTGATCATTCGAGATGTAGGGAACAGACATAATCGGCCCCATCGAACCAGTATCGTCCAGAGGACATCGGTTCATTTTGGTGACAACTGATTACTTCTCCAAGTGGGCAGAAGCAGTACCGCTAAGGGAAGTGAAGACGGAGAATATCCTCCACTTCTTCAAGACACACGTCATTTATCGGTTTAGCACTCCGCGATGGATTATCTCCGATAACGGATGATCAGTCGAAAATATAGCATATTTTAACCGGCAATTTCCTTATCATCTGCATACATATAGAAGTGTACGGTATTCATAATTCACATATTAGCTAATCGGTCGCAAAATATCAAATTACATGTATTCGACCTTAAAACCGGCATTCCTAGGGAAATTAACTGCATTACATTACATAGCATATTTTCCATACCTTGCAACCCCTGTTTCGAAGTCTGTGCAGGAAAAGAGATGCTTGCTCGATCATTACATCGCTCGACCATTACAATTGCTCGTAAACTCATTGAACTCAAATCTGGTATCAACACAGAAGGGAAACTGAAATTCTAAACATCAAAGAAAAGCCCATACAGCAGTACCAAGCAACAAAAGAAAGCACAGATCCCAAGTCCATCAATGCGCGGCGGAAGAGCGGCCTAAAGGTACTTCATGCGGCGGTTGCGCGGCGGTCCCAGGGAGTCAGCTCCTCAAATTGCATCGAAACTCCTGTTTCAGTGGCTACAGCTCAATAATGCACACAAACTTCCAGAAGATTCCAGATACTTCCACCAGATCAGCAAACACCCAAACTAGCCTAATCTTTCTAGAACTTTCCTAAACCCTTGCTTAAACCCTAAGCTAAAGCCCAACAAACCTTGTCAACAAACTTTGGGAGGGAAAGTCCAATTCAAACCTAAACCTAGGGTTGTGAAAGTTCTATAAATAAGACCCTAGACTCACAAATATATCATGTTGCCATAGAGAGGATCATAAGTGATATCTTAGATTCTAGCCATTCTCTTTTCTCCATCTTCCTCTTCCTCAAGTTTAGTGAGAAAGCTTGTAGGAAACCCTAACCCTAAATCCAACCACAATTCAAGATCTTGAGTGCAAGCCAAGCAAGATTCCTTCAACCCTTTTATGAGCCGAGCCGATCTTCCATCGGGCAAGAGATCAAAAGTAGATCCACGATCCACGGAGACGAGCGAAGCCGAGTCAACGATCGATTTTCTTCTTCTTGTAGATCTTGAAAGAATGTATTGAAATTGTTGATTAAATAAAAGGTGATATTTTCTTCTATCTTGTTTTCTTTAAATTTCGCATCATGTTATCTTTACTATTCTTGAATATTGTCTATGTGGTGATGTGTGAATAAAACTCCGCTCGTTAAGGAGTCGAAACGATCTTTAGTATGATGATGTAACAAATTTGTAATCGATTCTTGAATCCCACGAGTTTGAAAACCCTAGCAAGTTCAAGAATCGACAACCCAATTCGTTGCGATGCTTTCTTGATCGACATCGCTCGAGATTGGGGAAATCAGATCGCTTCTTGAAATTGCTAGAGGCTAGAATGTGAATGATATCGACAACAGAACAAGGGATAAGATGAAACCCAAGTTTCACGAGAAAACCCTAACTCTTGTCGATGATCATCGATCTAGTATCAATCTTTCGAAGGACAAGAATACGAAATATTGTAGACTACAACACATCTAAAGATCCGATCGATTCCTACGAGCCTCTCTATTATTCTTGATTGTTGTTGGAAAATACCATTGAAACCCCGATTCTTGATTGTTTATAGTTTCTTGATTCTTTAATAGAGAATAGTGACACACGAATACAAATCACTCTTGAATCTTGTTTTCTTGTTGCTTAACATTTCATTTCAAACAAATTAAAATACAAACGAATCTCGAGATCCCTGTGGACGATCCGCACTCATTCATTAACTACAGCTGACACCGTAGTTTGATTGCGGTCAATTTAAATTTTTGATTCGATACGAAACATCCGAAGTTTACCGTTCAATCAAATGGCTCCGTTGCCGGAGACTATTTGATTTGATTTACGCATCGAGAATTTACATCAATCAAAATGGCGCCGTTGCCGGGGATCGCGCGCTAATTCGTTTACATTTTATAGTTTGAAGTGAAAGAATTATTACGTTTCATTTCTTGAAATCAAAATTCGTACAAACTCTTACACGTGTGTTGTGATTTGATTGCAAGGTGATCTGGAGCATTCTGAGCTGTGGAAAATTATTTGGGATATACCAGAGAGCTGGAGATAGGAACAGAAAGCAGCTGAAGAAATTTGGTGCAGTGAACCCAACAACTGACCGCGGAAGGGCGGCATATACATGCTTATTGCGGCGGAAGCGCCGCAGTCTTGGATGTTCTCTGGAAATTTTTCCAGCAGGTGATTTCTGTCTCTCTCCCCTCGCGCTTTTTAGCTCCAACTAATCTTTTCTGCAGGATTCTTTGCAAACAATAGCTGCGCCGCAAAAGCAAATTAAAATTGTGCATGATTTTGTTTTTCTTGGTTGTTTTGCATATTAAATACGGAATTTAAGGGGCACGGCCAAATCCAAATTAGGTGGGGATTTCATTACCCTTCCTAGGCCCCGAAAACCACCAAACTTGCATCCGCATTTACCCCCATTAACTAAAAGAAATCTAGAGATGACTCTAAGGACTGTCGCGCTCATTTAGGACAAGAGAGGGCCGTGGGTAATTCATTGCTTATCCGCGTTTTCTTGTGGTGCCTAAGGCGAGTGTGTCTAAGGCTAGTGGTTATTAATTAGGTCCACTGTAGTGGTGGTTCCTTCCCACTTACCTGGCACTCATCCGGCCACAGGGGGACAAAGAGGCAGTGGAGGATTGATCCTGCGACTTGTCTTTTGGCAGTTAGGAGCGGTCTAGAGCCGGACCTAGGTGACCATTAGATTTTAGGGTTGTGTTGCTGCATTTGGTTGTCGCATCATTTTTTTCAAAATCCGTCCCTTTTCAAAAGCAAACACCGCATTCATTTTACCCCTAATTATAAGCCAACGCTGCCACTTGTACTAACCCTTTTTAGTACAAGATAGGCTGGACACGGGATTCTAGTGCCCGTTTAGTCCGCGTACCCTTTATCGACTCCGAAGTCGATAATTCTCCATTTACCTTTTCTTTACCTACTACCACACCCACATCGATGGATCCGAATCCATCCAACTTCTTTAACCCTAATCTGCCACCGTCCGTTGGTGCGCAGAATCCTCCCCACATTTCTCTCCAGGAAAGATGCTATCCACACAGAGGTCCTCTTTCGACCTGCTTATCCACACCACCAGCCAATGGGGATAACTTTGAAATCAAGCCCCAGTATATCAACCTTTTACCTAAATACCACGGACTCGAGACCGAGGACGCTTACGTTTTCATTACCAAATTTGAAAATGTATGCGCTATGATGGGTACGTCTCAACTTTCTGTGGATGCGATGCGTCTACGACTTCTTCCTTTTACCTTGTGCGATATAGCCGAGAAGTGGCTATATAACACTACTGCACACTCTATTACGAATTGGGAAGAATTCGTAGCAGCATTCCTTAAGAAATTTTACCCAGTCCAAAAGACGGCTCGAATCCGTAGCGAACTGAACCAATTTGCCCAGCTCCCTGCCGAACCATTTTCAAAATACTTTGAACGTTTCAAGGATCTAATGGTTCAATGTCCTCATCATGGCATCCCGAGATGGGAGCTTTGCCGAATCATATATGAGGGCAGTAACCCTAGCACTAAACAGAGCCTTGAAAATATGTGTCAAGGTACATTTATGACCAAAGATGATGGGGAAGCTTGGCGATACTTAGAAGAGTTCGCTGAAAAATCACTAATTTGGGAGAGTGGAACCCAACCATTGAATAGGGGTGGCATACACCAAATAGATGTGTCCATAGGTGTTCGAGCTGAAATGGCAGCAATGCAAAAGAAGCTCGACGCTATGGAACACAAAGTTTCTGCAGCCTCCCTAAACCCGGTATCACTCCCCAAAACTGTTTGTGGGTGCTGTTCTGATCCGTCTCACTTGACGGAAGAATGTCCGTTTCAAGGTCGTGAGCATACCAATGCCACATTTCAAAGACCTCGAAACGACCCTTTTTCTTCCACATATAATCAGGGTTGGAGGAATCACCCTAATTTTGCTTGGAACCAATCACAATCACAAAACACGGTTCCAAACCAAAACAATTTCCAAAGGGTCCCTCCATCACAACAGCAGCCACAACTTCAATTAAGTCAGCACCCCTTTCAAGCACATAATTTTCAAAATCAGGTCAACACACCTGCACTGTCTAGTCCTTTACAGTTGACCGGAACTGATGAATCCTCTTCTTTTGCACAATACATGAATTTGATCTTAACAAATATCATGCAAGTTTCGGCTGAAATGAAATCTTCCGTCGATAAAATTGAGAAAAACTCTGCGTCCCAAAACGAGAGTATTAAATCGATGGAAGAAGAAATTGCACGATTAAAAGCCGAAATGAGTGCAAGAGAGAAAGGGAAACTTCCAGCTCAATCCTTACCAAATCCTGGTTATTCACATCATGTGAATGCAATCACCACATTGAGATCTGGAAGAGTGCTTGACAATCATGTTGGGGAAGAAGTTGATGATACTGAAAATCATATCAAAACCCCGGCTGAGACCTTTCCACACACACACACTTCTGACCCCAGTTCTTCTACCCCACCATCTTCTTCCGAGCCTATTCTCCATTTCCCAAAAGGCTCGCCATTACAGCCCACCTCTTTTACCCCTCCTCGGACGATTCCCACTTCTATTTTGGGATCGGTTCCACACACACTTCCTTCTCCTATGATGGACCCAGCGCTTATTGCTAAAGCACCTTACCCTAATCGGTTAAGGGCTAACACACTAAGTCCACAGATGGAGAAGATCACTGAGATGTTTAAACAGGTTAACATCAATATCCCTCTTCTAGATGCTATCCAACAAGTACCTGCATACGCAAAAGTTCGTAAAGATTTTTGCACTAGAAAGAGGAAGAAACAAATGCCCAAGAAGATATTCATGGCAAAAACAGTAGACACGGCTTTCCCCCAGCAATTACCGAGGAAACGTAAGGATCCTGGATATCCTACGATTTCCATCTCTATTGGGGAGAAACACATTAACCGTGCTCTACTAGATCTTGGGGCAAGTGTTAACCTGCTTCCTTTCTCAGTTTATGAGCAGTTAGGGATCGGAGAGTTGAAACCATCTCCATGCACTTTACAGATGGCTGACCGATCAATCACCAGACCTAGGGGTGAACTAGAGGATGTGTTAATAAAAATCGGGGAATTTATCTTCCCTGTAGACTTTATTGTAATTGATACACAGCCAGTAGCGAACTCACGGAATCAAATTCCGGTGATTTTAGGTCGCCCCTTTTTGGCCACTTCCAATGCTATCATCAATTGTCGTAACGGTTCTATGACCTTATCCTTCGGGAACAGAACAATTGAGATGAACATTTACAAGTTAGGAAGTGTACCCTCTGAACCTACTGCTCAGGTCTGTTCTGTCGACTTAATGGATGTCGACAGCAGCGAATTTAATGATCCCCCTGATACTGATCTTGACTCTTTTCATATGTTATTGTTTGACCCAATTATGTATCATACACATACGGACTCTTCCATCAAGATGTCCGGGTCAACAACTAACACTGATTATGAACTGCTTTTAGAGTCTGAAGATCACCCCGCACATTGTGATGACATTATTCTTCGGGGTATAGATGAAACTTTTGAGGAGACTTTCGCTGATGAACTCGCATTTCTAAAAAGCACGGGTGTTGAGACGAATCATGTCCAAATCAATGGAATTGAACCTCACCCCTTCTTCTGAAATGTAAAAAGAATGCGAGTTATCCATCACATTCACTGCATCGTCTCTCCAATATGAGACGCACACATATTCTATTCCACCACTTACCTTTTCCCCACTTCTTTTTCCACCAACCCGAGCACTGCATTGATAAATTTTTTGAATGGTTGGTGTTAACCTTCGGTCTTTGCAAAGCTTGGCATCGACCAATGATTTTTGACCCCCACTTGTGATTTTAAAAGCTTAACATTGCATAACTCAAGTTTGGGGGGGTAATTTTTTCTGGCTCTTGAAAAGAAAGTTTTACAAAATTTTGAGCCAAAAATAAGTTTCGGGGAGGTTCTTCACTTAAATATTTTGCCCCCACTAATAAATTCCTCCCAAGCTTACAGGTTTTCGAGATTTAGCAGAAGGCAACAGTGAGGACACTGTTGAAAACAAGTTTGGGGGAGGTTTGTGCTTATTTTCGCATCATTTGCATCATACATTGCATAAGCACAAAACATTTCTTTAAAAACTATAAAAATTTAAAAATTTTCAAAATTATAAAAATATTTTTTGTACATAAATAAGATAATGAAAGTTTAGATAGTGAACAATTACATCCATGAGATTGGAAAAATTTTAGAAAACTAAGAAAATTAGAAGTTTGCTTATACGAACTAGTAATAAGTAGTTATGAGCCGTTGTCCCAAGGGTTAGTAAGATGAAAGACGTCACTAATCTGAGGATAAAAATAAGTCTGAAAAATAGTTTCAATTATGGAAGCCAAACATTTTGAACGTTGCTACCCTGCTATTCGCACTTACACACATCTTAAAGCCTGGGATAGTAGAGGATACCTTGAAATGCTCTTGTCTTAAAGCCAAAAGTATGAAAAAAAGAAAAGTGTGTTTTAAAGTGGTGAAAAAAATGGATACTGGTTTTGTTATCACCAAGGGCAAGAAAAATATATAGCAAAAGGGTGCTTCTTCACCTAGTGCCCCAAGGTCAACTGGTCTGGGAGTCACTGCTATGCCTAAGGTGGTGCAAGACTAGGAAAATACACCAAGTTAGCAAGCACATTAGTAATCGGTCGGTTAGTACCTCAAGAAGTATTAACGGTCGCATGAAAGTGTGTAAGCAATCTCGTTTGCCAAGAAGTACTGAGGTCGATGGGCAAGAGTATGATAGCTTGAATTGAATTCTCCGGGTGTAGGGATGTCTTTACACACACGCAGGGTGATATGATCGATGTTTGGAATAAAGATAGGAATGAAGAATAAGACGATGTTTTATTGAGGGAGGACGTGATTTCTAACATCTTTTCATGACCATTAAGATAGGGCTCACGACAACCGGAAAGCTAGCTTAGTTGGAAACCCTAATTTTCAAGGCTTTTCTTTTACAATTCTTGTCTTTAAATGTAATATTCATGATTTTACTTTTATTATTGGATTTTGTGGGTGCAATCCGCTGAAAACCCTCAGGAGACAACACTCCTCCTACTAGGGACACCTAGAGGTTCAAAGGCTTGTTGCACATGCTCAGTGCAATCGTGTTGCCTACGAAAGTGTGCTAGTTAGTTTTTCTCTTTCTTTGTTTTCTCCTTCTCTTTTTAATAAAACATTCGCTCGAGACGATCGAAATTAAGTTTGGGGGTATTTGATCAGTCGAAAATATTGCATATTTTAACCGGCAATTTCCTTATCATCTACATACATATAGAAGTGTACGGTATTCATAATTCACATATTAGCTAATCGGTCGCAAAATATCAGATTACATGTATTCGACCTTAAAACCGGCATTCCTAGGGAAATTAACTGCATTACATTACATAGCATATTTTCCATACCTTGCAACCCCTGTTTCGAAGTTTGTGCAGGAAAAGAGATGCTTGCTCGATCATTACATCGCTCGACCATTACAATTGCTCGTAAACTCATTGAACTCAAATCTGGTATCAACACAGAAGGGAAACTGAAATTCTAAACATCAAAGAAAAGCCCATACAGCAGTACCAAGCAACAGAAGAAAGCACAGATCCCAAGTCCATCAATGCGCGGCGGAAGAGCGGCCTAAAGGTACTTCATGCGGCGGTTGCGCGGCGGTCCCAGGGAGTCAGCTCCTCAAATTGCATCGAAACTCCTGTTTCAGTGGCTACAGCTCAATAATGCACACAAACTTCCAGAAGATTCCAGATACTTCCACCAGATCAGCAAACACCTAAACTAGCCTAATCTTTCTAGAACTTTCCTAAACCCTTGCTTAAACCCTAAGCTAAAGCCCAACAAACCTTGTCAACAAACTTTGGGAGGGAAAGTCCAATTCAAACCTAAACCTAGGGTTGTGAAAGTTCTATAAATAAGACCCTAGACTCACAAATATATCATGTTGCCATAGAGAGGATTATAAGTGATATCTTAGATTCTAGCCATTCTCTTTTCTCCATCTTCCTCTTCCTCAAGTTTAGTGAGAAAGCTTGTAGGAAACCCTAACCCTAAATCCAACCACAATTCAAGATCTTGAGTGCAAGCCAAGCAAGATTCCTTCAACCCTTTTATGAGCCGAGCCGATCTTCCATCGGGCAAGAGATCAAAAGTAGATCCACGATCCACGGAGACGAGCGAAGCCGAGTCAACGATCGATTTTCTTCTTCTTGTAGATCTTGAAAGAATGTATTGAAATTGTTGATTAAATAAAAGGTGATATTTTCTTCTATCTTGTTTTCTTTAAATTTCGCATCATGTTATCTTTACTATTCTTGAATATTGTCTATGTGGTGATGTGTGAATAAAACTCCGCTCGTTAAGGAGTCGAAACGATCTTTAGTATGATGATGTAAAAAATTTGTAATCGATTCTTGAATCCCACGAGTTTGAAAACCCTAGCAAGTTCAAGAATCGACAACCCAATTCGTTGCGATGCTTTCTTGATCGACATCGCTCGAGATTGGGGAAATCAGATCGCTTCTTGAAATTGCTAGAGGCTAGAATGTGAATGATATCGACAACAGAACAAGGGATAAGATGAAACCCAAGTTTTACGAGAAAACCCTAACTCTTGTCGATGATCATCGATCTAGTATCAATCTTTCGAAGGACAAGAATACGAAATATTGTAGACTACAACACATCTAAAGATCCGATCGATTCCTACGAGCCTCTCTATTATTCTTGATTGTTGTTGGAAAATACCATTGAAACCCCGATTCTTGATTGTTTATAGTTTCTTGATTCTTTAATAGAGAATAGTGACACACGAATACAAATCACTCTTGAATCTTGTTTTCTTGTTGCTTAACATTTCATTTCAAACAAATTAAAATACAAACGAATCTCGAGATCCCTGTGGACGATCCGCACTCATTCATTAACTACAGCTGACACCGTAGTTTGATTGCGGTCAATTTAAATTTTTGATTCGATACGAAACATCCGAAGTTTACCGTTCAATCAAATGGCTCCGTTGCCGGAGACTATTTGATTTGATTTACGCATCGAGAATTTACATCAATCAACGGACCAGCCTACAAAAGCCACAAGATCAGCCGCTTCGCACAACAACACAACATAGACTGGAGATACTCATCAGTCTATAATCCCCGAGCTAACGGTCTAGCTGAGGCTTTTAACAAGACCTTGATGAAGATCATGAAAAAGACGGTGTCCTGAAATAAGAAGGACTGGAATGAGAGACTGCATGAAGCACTCTGGGCTTACCGGACTACGTTCAAAACGGCCACGAACACAACTCCATACGCATTGGTATTCGGTACAGAAGCGGTACTCCCCCTCGAGATAGAGTTACCCTCTCTACGAGTGGCAGTTCATTATGAGCTAACGGACGAAAAGAATACTCACCTTCGGCTTGAGGAGCTCGATTCCCTTGATGAAACCCGGCTCATAGCGCAACAAAATCTAGAGGCTTATAAAACAATGATGACGCGCTCATATGAAAGGTTGACTAGGCCGAGGACATTCTGCCAAGGCGAACTCGTGCTGGTGGTCAAAAGACCTATGATCCCCAATCGCGCCAAACGGGGGAAATTCGAGCCAAACTATGAAGGCCCGTACATCATAGACAAAGTCTACCAAGTTGGAGCCTATCTACTCATGGACATGCATGGCGAAAAGCCCTTCAGGCCAATAAATGGTCACTTCCTGAACAAATACTACGCTTAACGAGTCACGGCCTAGGTCAATGATAGACGACGACGACTATATCCGCTCGCTATCTTCCTAAGCCTAAACTCTGTAAGTAGTAACCGGCTTCCTTAACAGCGGACCGAAACGTCCTTAAACTAACAACGGACCGAAACGTCCTTAAACTAACATGGGACCGAAATGTCCTTAAACTAACAGCAGACCGAAACGTCCTTAAACTAATGACGGACCGAAACGTCCTTAAACTAACAACGGACCACTATGTCCTAAAACTAGCCGTTGATCGAGATGTCGATAAACTACGGTGGACCGCAGCATCCCAAAGCTGATACAAAAAAAGAGAATAAAAAAACAGCAAAGAAAAAGAAAACGGTATGTCCATAAGCAAAATGTGCACGGATGAAAACCTGAAAGGGCTCCATGAGTAAAAACAGCAGGGCTACCGGCGAGGTTTGTGAAAACCCGAAAGGGCGCAACCTCGTTAGAATAAAAAAAAGAGAAAGAATAAAAAGAAAAGAAAAGAAAAAGAAGACGGTATGTCCATAAGCAAAAAGGGCACGGATGAAAACCCGAAAGGGCTCCGTGAGTAAAAACAGCAGGGCTGCCGGCGAGTTTTGTGAAAACCCGAAAGGGCGCAATCTCGTTAAAAGACACTTGCAAGGTCCTCTCGACTTTGTAAGGAGAAACCACCTGCGTGAGATCCTTACGACTCGCAAGGGAGCAACACACTTAGGGATCCCCACTATCCCTAAGGAGAAATTACACTTGCGAGATCCCCACGACTCGTAAGGAGAACCCTCTTATGGGACCCTCACGGCTCATAAGATTCAAAAGTCTTAAGCTACTGGGATCTGAACCTGTTCTTAAGAAGCCCCCACAACCTCCAGTACTTCCCTACAAGCGGCTCAGCGCTGACCCTTGTATACAATCCACGGGCACGAATAAACATCTCCCTAACAAAGTCCCATCCGTGACTAAAGATACGTCTGCACAGTGAACGGCCCTTATAAGTCCTCTCGACTTAGAAGGAGAAAACACTCTTGTAAGATCCTTACGACTTATAGGAGATCATACGCTTAGGAATCCTCACGACTCCTAAGGAGAAAACACACCTACGAGATCCTCACGACTCGCAGGGAGAAATACCTTTGTGAGACCCTTACGGCTCATGAAGTCAAAAGCCTTAGTCAACAGAATCCTAACCCTGTCTACTAAGCCACCTTTGTTCAACATCGATGAAGGCAAATGATGATTCGCTCCTGGCAATATCCCAGTTGTAGCGGTACTGATGCCAAAATCGGTGTCAAAATCTAAGCTTGCAGCAAAAAGCCAGCAAGCCATACATGTATACGATATAGCCGAAATGATAGGGCAACTCGCAAACAAAATCAGTAAGTAAAAATATATACATGCGAAATAGCCGAAATGATTGGGCAACTCGCAATAAAAAGAAGCGAGTAAAAATAAAACGAATAGCCGAAATGTTTGGCAATCGCGACCTTCGCGATATAAAAGCTGAAATGATAGAGCATCGTGGAAATAAAAATGGAAAAATGAAATTTATGCCCTACAAGTGAGATCACATCAATCCCTGTATACAATCGAGGGGCATAAACAAAGAAAGAATCATACCTTCCCTCCCCAGGTTTCATCAGAAGAAGAAGCCAAATCTCAATGGTTCATAGACAACCTAGAGATCATCTCAACATTCGTCTTATTACAACGGACACAATATCAAGCAAAGCGGAACAACGGCAACTCCCAATTCTATGACTCGGCGGTGTACAGATGACCGAGAATCAAACTCCGACTCCGTGAAATACGGATAAAGTCAACCCTTCCTGGTTACGTGAAACGCGGATTATGTCACTCCTGACCCCATGGGAAACGTCCAGAGCGGATCCTGGTCCTCACAGAGCACGGCAATGAACCCGTGTGAAGCATCCAGAGTGGAGCCTGGTCCTCGCCGAACACGGCAGTGAACCCGTGGGAAGCATCCATAGCAAAATTCCTGGTTACGTGGAACGCGGATTATGTCACTCCTGACCCCATGGAAAACGTCCAGAGCGGATCCTGGTCCTCGCAGAGCACTGCAGTGACCCCATGTGAAGCATCCAGAGCGGAGCCTGGTCCTCGCCAAACACGGCAGTGAACCCGTGGGAAGCATCCAGAGCAAAATTCCTGGCTACGTGGAACGCGGATTATGTCATTCCTGACCCCGTGGAAAACGTCCATAGCGGATCCTGGTCCTCGCAGAGCACGGCAGCGAACCCGTGTGAAGCATCCAGAGCAGATCCTGGTCCTCACAGAGCATGGCAGTGAACCCGTGTGAAGCATCCAGAGCGGAGCCTAATCCTCGCCGAACACGGCAGTGAACCAGTGGGAAGCATCTAGAGCAAAATTCCTGGCTACGTGGAACGCGGCAATGACCCTATGGGAAACGTCCTGAGCGGATCCTGGTCCTCATAGAGCATAGCAATGAACCCTTGTGAAGCATCCAGAGCAGAGCCTGGTCCTCGCCGAACACGGCAGTGAACCCGTGGGAAGCATCCAGAGCAAAATTGGACTGTGAGGTCCTTAAACTCACGGACTATGATGTCCTTAACCTCGACCATGATGTCTTAAAACTAACAACGGAATGTGGAGTCCTTAAATCCACAGACTATGATGTCCTTAACCTCGACCGTGATGTCTTAAAACTAACAACGGAATGTGGAGTCCTCAAATCCACGGACTATGATGTCCTTAACCTCGACCGTGATGTCTTAAAACTAACAACGGAATGTGGAGTCCTCAAATCCACGGACTATGATGTCCTTAAGCTCGACCGTGATTTCTTAAAACTAACAACGGACTGTGGAGTCCTTAAATCCACGGACTATGATGTCTTTAACCTCAACTGTGATGTCTTAAAACTAACAACGGAATGTGGAGTCCTTAAATCCACGGACTATGATGTCATTAACCTCGACCGTAATGTCTTAAAACTAACAACGGACTGTGGAGTCCTTAAATCCACGGACTATGATGTCCTTAACCTCGACCGCGATGTCTTTAAACTACAGTATCCTGGAAAACGTCCAGAGCGGAGCCTAGTCCTCGCAGAACATGGCAATGAACCCGTGGGAAGTATCTAGAGCAACCCCTAACTCCGTGAAATACGGATAAGGGCAACTTCACCCATCACTTGCGGGTCCTCACGACTCGTAAGGGAGTAAATTCTCTTGTGAGATCCTCATGACTTTCAAGAGAAAACAAGCACTTAGGAATCCTCACGATTATTAAGGAGAAACCACACCTACGGGATCCTCTCGACTGGTAGGGAGAAAATTCTTTATGAGACCCTCACGGCTCATAAAATTGAAAAGTCTTAGGAGGCGGACCTTAACCCTGAATCATAAGCCATCGTTGTCCTGCAGAGAATTTGAGATAGACTATCCACATAGTACATTCAGTCAAAGAGATACACCATCGTGAAAAAGAAATATGTCTTTTATTCATGAACCAAAATGAATACAAAGTACAATTCATGGAAGAAACAAAAAAAAATATACTCTTATTCAGGAGTATGTACAAAGGAAACAAAAATATATATCTATAATTCTTCAAGTAGGTGGGCGGTTTAGCAGATTTGCCAATTCATCCCTCTTTCGCTGCGCCTCGCCTTCATGATTCAATATCGCTAAAAGGCGGGCCTCCGCCTGAGCCTGCTGGGCCTAATATGAGGCAAGCCGACCTTCGAGCTCCTTCTTGGTAGCATTGTGGATCTCAACCCTTTCGCGAGTGAACACAACGGCTTTGTCGATGGCCACCACCTCCTTGATGGCCTCTTGAAGTACTCGCCAGAGTTCATATGCTTTGTTGGCTTTGGCTGTAAGGTTGGCTTGGAGCTCGTTCAGCGCCTTAGAAGCCAGCTCCCTCTCCGAGAATTTGCGGCCGAGCTTCTTCTCGCACGACACCATGTTCGCCGCGCACCGCTCAATCAGCCCCCACAAGCTCGCCTTTGCAGCTACAACCTCTGAGGGAAGGCGTGTAGATTCAAGAATATGCAAGCAAAACTCTGTTTCAACGATGACACTTAATCCAGAATAAACACAAACCACTTGATATGGAAAGCAACAAGGAGAGCCCAGGATATATATCCCATCAAGCATACATGTGAAACTGTATGAACAGAAATGAGATCAAAAAAATGCGCATGCAACATAACGATGATGCTCGCAATTAAAGAGAATTTCCATGGAAAAATATGAAGCTCATTTACACAAGTAAGACGCACATACGAGTACCCGGCAGACATGAAGATTCAACAGAAAAGCATACAACAGCCAATGATAAAAAGTGTACATCGATTTAAGAATACTACACTATCGGGAAAAGGTCACCAAACAAAGGGTCAATGGCACAAGGGTTAACAAAACAAAACGCAAAATTTTCTAACTCCCTCTCTATCTTCTCCAACACATCGAAACGACGATTCTCACGAGGACTGGCTCCCCACCGATTAGCGCCGTGTTCATCCACAAAGGCAGACATAATAGCCCGTCGGGCTCTTATCTGGCTCAACAGACGGACCAAGCAGTCTTTCAGAGCCTGAGTAATCAGGCACGCTTCGTAAAAACACTCGAGCTTGTCTTCAGCCGCATCAAGGATCGCCAGGGTCATCTCTGTTGGGTGAGGAGGGATGTCAGCGAGCACGGCAGCGAGAATCATTCGGAACCAAATGGATCCCATTGGAAGAGGGGACCCCTACGGATCAGGAGTTCATATATCGCCGAGTCACATTTGTCGTCGGTGAGAAGGGGATCCACCAATCGGGCAGCAAAGCGAGGAATCATCTCCTCAATAGGTACTTCCCATGGTTGTCGACGAGCATGGGGACGGTTGCAATCCATAGCACACAACTGTCTCTTCAAGATAAATTAACCTAAAGTTGTAATTGGAATTCTCTGTAAAGAGAGAAGGAAAACTACGGCTTCAAGTTATAAAGGGAAGCATTAAATGCTGTACACGGAAGATACTGCATGATGAAACTATTTCCAAGGCCCAGAAAAAGGGAAGGAATTGGAAATCAAAGAGATGGAACTATTTCCAAGGCTCCTTTTTTGCATCTAATGTTGTACACAGAAAATATGGCATGAAAAACCAAACAATCCCATCAATAGAACACCACACACAGGGTACGTGATCACACACCTTGGCATATACTGAGAATTGAAATCATGTCATACGTGAATAACACGTGAGTGGATGCCGATGTGAAATCAAAATCCCCAACAGTGCCTCACATACAAAACATGTGAGCAACAACAACAATACGACAAAATTTCATAAAGGAGGCATGCAAACACAAAAGGGGAAAGAAAGACTTAGCATTCATGTTTTGAAAATTCATACAAAAAAATAAGAGAAAACAATTACAATGGCAAGACCTTATATCCAGGGCATGGATTGAGGAACTCAAAAGTGACTTTGTCCAGAATCTTCCAGGCATTTCGAACTATCCTAGTATGCTTTCTTTCGCGATCACAAGCGTCGGGATCCTAACGGAAGTCCTCCACCCTCCGATAGGCAGCAAGTATGGCCGACTGTTGAAAAGCCTGATGCAGGAGATCAATAAGATTGTCTCGCCTTCTCTTCGAGATTAGGCTCATCAAATACACCGAATGCACTTTATCCTCGGCGGCATCCAATGCCCAAAGCGGTACACCGGTACAGAATAGAGGGAGCGCCTCCCAGATCGCCCTCACGATGAGTTTCAAAAGAGGAGAGCGACGAGGGAGTAGTCGACCGTCATACTCGTCGAAGCGGCTCATTATCTCGGCACACTGAGTGTTGGTGAACTCCTGTTTCTGGCTGCGGCCCAATGCACGAATGTCTCCGTAAGAAATGATTTCATCAAAATCATACAAATGGGCATCCATAGTATCTGAAATAAAGATCATGAGAATTTAATGAATAAGCCAATCAAGATGAATACTTGTCTAGATGAACAGTGGATTTCAAATGACCCTACACATTCCCCTAAAAAGAAATCCATCTTAGACTCTGTGACAAATCAAACAGAATCGAGGGAATTAAATTCCCAGAAAGCAACATTGCAAACTTCTTCTTCTTGGTTGTGAAGAAGACAACTCAGGGCAAAAGAACCCAAGGAGTTCTAGGGGAAGAACTGAGTTCTTCGTAAGAATTAAATTCCTTTTCAAAAAGAGGAATTAAATTCCCAGAGACATTTTTTAGAGCCAAAGTTTTTTTATGAGATGGAATTAAATTCCATTGAAAAGACAACCGCCACCATTAGCCCCTTGAAGATCAGAGAAACCCTAAAGGGTCTGTTGATGAAAGATTGAATGGTTTTCTCTTTATTTTAAAGAACTTAAAAACGGGTTCTTGTTAAAAGGGAAAACCCTTGGTGTGGATTTAAAATCCAGTGGTGATTTCTGTGAAAGTTCTTCGTTCGTTCAAGATTATTACCTGAAGAAAAGGAATCTGTCAACAGTTCTTGAAACAGAGAACTAGGCTCTGGGAACGAGAATTAAATTCTCAAAAGAAAAGTTTGCAAGGAGGAAGATGAAAGAGTGGAGGCGCTTCTGAAGAGACCCCAGCATTTATAGGATGTGATGGGAAACGCTTCATCTACCCTATTCCCTAGATAGATCCAACGGTCACAAAAGTGACAGCGTTGTACTTACGTGCAGACACATGAGAGCAACGCTGTGGGGGCATTTATTCCCTGATTAAAAATCAGGAATTTCCTCAACGAGGCATCACGTATTGACACGTGACCAAGGGTCACGTGTTGACACGTGATCTATTTATAGAGTTAAAGTTTTAAGCAAGTAAAACAAGTGGCTGAAGAAAAACCCCAAAGGGGGGTCACGTGCTCACACGTGACCAAGGGTCACGTGCCGACACATGATGGTCTTTAGCCCAGCAGAAATACAGAGTTTAATTCTATCAAGTTATAAGGGCCTCAATGAGACATCATGTGTTCACACGTGACCAAGGGTCACGTGTTGACACGTGATCTATTTACAGAGTTAAAAATCCTAAGCAATCGGAAGTAAAACAAGTAACTGAAGAAAGACCCCAAAGGGGGGCCACGTGCTCACACGTGACCAGAGGCCACGTGCTCTCACGTGACCAGAGGCCACGTGCTCTCACGTGACTAGAGGTCACGTGTTGACACGTGATGACCCTTCAGCCCAATTAAAGTACAGAATTAAAACTCTGAAGGAGAAGCGGTCACGTGCCAACACGTGATAGGCTTTGAAAGCTTTATAAATTAACATAATTAAATTCTAAAATTCTTTAAAATCTTTCCAAATGGAAAAGGATTATGGGGACCGTTGGATTAAAGATCCAAGGGTGATTGAAAATCACCAATCTTAGACAAGGAAAGATTTCCCCTAAAATCTCACCAGAAATAACAAACAGAATATCTTTAGATTGAAAATCCAACGGTGAATAAAATTCACTGAATGATCTAAAGGCTCATATTAATTACGAAAAAAACAAAATCTGTCAATGAAAGATTCATTAAACAAATTGATTCTTTTCCTTCTCCTATAAATAGGAGCCAAGAATAAAAGAAAAGAGAGGAATTTTTTTGGGGAGATAGAATTTTGATATAGAGTTTTGGAATCTTGAAATTTCAGAGAGAAAAAAAGGAGAATTTAATTCTCAACAAAGAAAACCCTATGTGAGAAAAGAAAGGGGATCAAAACTTCAAACAGAGAATTTAATTCTCAAATCTAAGAGTTTAACTCTTCTGAAAAAAAAGAACTTAGTTCTTCCTCTGGTTGAAGATCTGTAAGAGCACATCTCCCCATAAGTTGAGAATTTAATTCTCATCGGGTTGAGATCCAGCCATGCAGATCCAAAACTTAGAGGGAGAATTAAGTTTAGAGAATTTAATTCTCCCAAATTTATAGGAATTTAATACCTCCAAGATGAAACTAGGGTTTAACCCTATATGAGAATTCAATTCTCTTAAAATTACAGGAATTTAATTCCTTCAAGATGGACAGAACTAGGGTTTAACCCTAATTGAGAATTTAATTCTCTCAAATTCACAGCAATTTAATTCCTCTTAAAATGAAATTAGGGTTTCACCCTATACAAGAATTTAATTCTTTTACATATATGGGATTTAATTCCTCTAAAAGAAATTAGGGTATAACCCTACATAAGAATTTAATTCTTTAACAATAGGAATTTAATTCCTCCAAAATCATAATTAGGGTTTAACCCTATAAAGAATTTAATTCTTAAAGAAATAAAGGGACTTGAAAGATCTCCATGCATACAAAGGACTAAGGTCACGTGTCCCCACGTGACCCCTGAAAAGATCCCTTAAAAATGAGAAGGAATTAACCCTGAGGCAATGCCTCACGTGCTCCCACGTGACCCGCATTATACCAGAACAAAAGCAAAGACAAAATATAACTTGGACGCTCTCACGTGTTCCCACGTGACCCCTAATGAATCTTCTAATAAATCAGGGCATGAGTACCCATCACGTGCCCACACGTGATGGCTATGAGAACTAAAAGTGTTAAACACTTATCTGCAGAATAAAGTAAAGGGGATCTGGTCCCACCTTTAGGTACCCTCACGTGTTCCCACGTGACCCGTTCTTCTATATTGTTTAACACTAATTTGACAACTTCATCCCCAGTGTTTAACACTGTCATTTTCTAGTGTTTAAACACTAAATTGAGAATTGTATTTCCAGTGTTTAACACTGTTTTTTTCTAGTGTTTAAACATTAATTTGAGAGTTTTATTTTCAGTGTTTAACACTGATGTTCTCTAGTGTTTAACACTATTTTTAGCCAAATTGGCTAATTTTCCAGAGGCAAAAAACTCCCCTTCAACTGAATCTCAAAATTGAGTAAAATTCAGAGCTATGATGTTCAATGCTCATTCAAAAATAAAATGTTATCAAGGCCCTCAAACTCTTGTTTAGCATTGCTAAATGATGTGGGATTGAACCCAGACAAATGTCTAATGGTCCAACAAAGGGCCAATATTTCAAACTTAATTGGACTTAGCCCAAGCTGGCCATAAGTCCTCAATTCAGAATTAACTGAGCCAATGTGCTCATAATATAATTAATTCGTCTTAGCTCCAAACTGGGCTACAGATCATTTAATCCACCTTGGTTCAAGGGTACATCTCTTCACTCCTTTGATATTTATCGTTGTAATTCCTCAACGTCTTCAAAGAGGTGACGGGTCCTGACAACCATACATTTCACGGACTGTGGAGTCCTTAAATCCACGGACTATGATGTCCTTAACCTCGACCGTGATGTCTTAAAACTAACAACGGACCGTGGAGTCCTTAAACTCATGGACTATGATGTCCTTAACCTCGACCGTGATGTCTTAAAACTAACAATGGACTATGGAGTCTCTAAACTCACGGACTATGATGTCCTTAATCTCGACCGTGATGTCTTAAAACTAACAACGGACTGTGGAGTCCTTAAACCCATGGACTATGATGTCCTTAACCTTTACCGCAATGTCTTTAAACTAACAATTGACCGCAATGTCTTTAAACTAACAATGGACCGAGATGTCCTTAAACTAACAATGGACCGTAATATCCTTAAACTAATTATCGACCGTAATGTTACTAAACTAAACAATAGAGCCCAGTTGCTCTCTTGTTGGATCTAAACGATCCCGTTAAGTTGATCTTAGTCTAAAATTAGACTAACGTATCCTTAACAAACGTTTAAGTTGATCTTAGTCTCAAATAAGGCTAACGTATCCTTAAACCCAAACCCCCCAAACCTAAATCTAAGAAAGATACGGATTTGGACTAGTCCACATCCTACGGGCGACAGCATTACTTAGTCTCCGTATACAATCCACAGGCAACCAAATATAAAACAAACACCCACGACACGAAGTGACCATCTGGAGAAGGAGAAAGTTGTTACCATGATGCGGTAGCGTAATTAACTGCAGGGGCTTGCGCCTGCAGGGAAGAGCGTCCCGACAATCAAAAACCCCTCAAACGAGGGGGAATCTGATGAAGTCTGCTATATCGGCCGCATCCGTTTAAACCTTCGATACATGGTGCCATAAATCAACTTGGCATCTTCGGAGAGGTGGACGGATATCACCAATTAGCATCTGCCCCGAATTTCAGGTAAGACGGACCTACGCGGTCGCGTCTCTGTGTTTGGAGGGGAACATACATCTCTTTTCAGATACTATGGCCTCTCATCTGTACCGTCTTAATGAAATTGTCTCTTACGAGGACATTCGCGCACAAGGCCGTTGTCAAAACTAGGAGTTTACAAACGCCCAATATGCTGAGATTATGAGTCGTTTCAACGCACACAATGGTCGACTACTTCCTTGTCGTTCCGCTCTTTTGAAAATTATAGTGAGAGCAATTTGGGGAGCACTTCCTGGATTTCATGAAGCTATGCTGCTTGAGGCATTGGATAATGCTGAAAATAAGGTGCATTCAGTGTATCTGACGTGCCTGATCTTAAAGAAACGGCGAGATAACCCCATTGATATCTTGCATCAAGTTTTCCAACAGACGACGATAATTGCTGCTTATCAGAGGGCGGAGGATATTGGCGTGGATCCTGACGCTTGCAATCGTGAGAGGATGCACACGAGAATGGTCAGAAAGGCCAGAAACATTTTAGACAGCCTCACTTTCGAGTTTCTTAATCCATGTCCCGGGTTTAATGTTTTACCCTTGTAAACATTTCCCATTATTTTGTATGAATTTTCGGAGTATCAATGATAAAAAAAAATTCTTTCTTTTTTATGTTCACACGCGTTCTTTATGATGCTTTGTCACACTGTTGTTGGTGCTCACGTGTTTGGCACGTGAGGCACTGCTGGGGATTTCTTCCTTGCATTGGCGCTTGCTCACATGTCATGCATGTGTGGGGCCTTTTTTAATTTCTGATAAAGATTAAGGCTAATGCTCACGTGCTATGCACGTGGGGCTCAGTTGATGGGGTTGTTTCATTTCCCTACACTGATTCCAACGAGTCACCTCTTTTCATTTCCAACGCCCTCCCCTTTTTCCGTACCTTGGGAATAGTTCCACCATGCACAACATTTTCTGTGCGTAGCATTGAATGCTCTCCTTTATAACCTGAAGCCACACCTTCCTTCTTATCTAAAAAAAATTTAGACCTTAGGGTGATTATTTTGAGAATCAGCCCAAAGTTTATGCTTGCAACCGCCCCCACGCTCGTCGACAACCATGGGAGGTGCTCGTCGAGGAGATGATTTCTCGTTTTGCTGCGCGGCTAGTGGATCCTTTTCTCACCGATGCCGAATGTGACGCGGTGACGTACGAACTCCTAATTCGTAAGGGCTCTCCCCTTCCTATGGGTTCCATTTGACTACAGATGGTCTTTTCGTCCGTGCTTGCCGACATCCCTCCTCATCCGACAGAGATGACTTCGGCGATCCTCAATACGGCAGAAGACAAGATCGAGTGTTTCTACAAGGCGTGCTTGATTACCCGGGCTCTGAAGGATCACTCGATTTATCTACAGGGTCAGATAAGAGCCCGACGGGCTGTCATGTCCGCTTTTGCTGATAAGAATGGCGCTAATCGGTGGGGAGAAAATCCTCGTGAAAACCATCGTTTCGACATGTTGGAGAAGGCAGAGAGGGAGCTGGAGAATTTTGTATTTTGTTTTGTTAACCCTTGTATCACCGATCCTTTGTTTGGTGACCTTTTCCCTGTAGCGTCGTATATCAATGTATTCCTCTTATCATTGGCTGTTGAATGCTTTTCTACTGAATTTTTCTTTTCATCATATATTCATACGTGCATCCCGCCTGAGTACATGAGCGTTATACTTGGCCCTTAGGAATTTCCTTTAGGTGCGAACATCATCGTCGTGTTGTTCATAAATCAGCTCGTTCTAGATACCACAAGCACATAGTCATGAACATATGCTTAATGGGGCACCTACCGAAGACTTTCCTTGTTGCCAGAAAGAGAAAATAGTTTGTGCGTGTTTTGGATCGAGGATTGACATCGAGTGGAGGTCTGTTTACATGATCTTGAGTGCACATTCCTTCCCTCTGAGGTTATGGCTGCAAAGACGAGCTTGCGAGGGATGACTGAACGGTGCGCCGCGAATCTACAATCATGTGAGAAGAGGCTTAACCGGAAATTCTCGGAAAAGGAACCGGCCTCGAGTGTTTTGGGGGAACTTCAAGCTTAGCTCGCTACTAAGACCACCCATGCATATGAAATCTGGAGGGTACTTCAAGAAGCTATCACTGAAATGGTCGCTCTCGACAAAGCCGTCATCTTTACCCGTGAAATGGTTAAAGCTCACAAAGTTTCCAGAAGGGAGCTTGAGACTCGGCTTGCCTCATATCAGGCCCAACAGTCTGAGGTGGAGACCCGTCTCGTGGCGATAACCAAGCTTGAAGCTGAGACCCAGCGGAAGGGCGATGAATTGAGGAGCTTATTGCGCCATCTTCCGGCTTAAAGAACCTTTGTAAAAAATTTCTTTTCTTGTATCCACTCCTGAATGAGAGGGTATTTTGTATTCATTTCAATTCCTTTCATGATATGTATCTTGTATGCACTTTGAATTCATGAATAAAAGACATATATTTTGTTTATCTCGTGCTTACATGTAGCTCTGATGGATGTGGTCCACATGTAGTTTATCTGGATCTTTTTGCAGGGCAGCGATGGCTTCGGCGACAAGGTTAGGATTTTCCACCCAAGACTTCTCAACTTTATGAGTCGTGAGGGTCTTATAAAGAATTTTCTCCTTGTGAGTCGTGAGGATCTCGTAGGTGTATTTTCTCCTTAGGAATCGTGAAGATTTCTAAGTGTGCTTTCTCTTGAGAGTCGTAAGGATCTCACAATAGAATTTTCTCCCTTACAAGTCGAGAGGACTCGTAAGTGGTTGATGAGTTGACTTATCTCCGAGTTGAAGCATTGCTTTACAACAGGGGGATCAGGGTTGACATGTATCCGTGTCGAAGCATTTATTAACGACAAGGAGGTCAGGGGTTGATATGTATCCGAGTCGAAGTGTTGCTTTACGACAAGGAGGTCAGGGGTTGACATGTATCTGAGTCAAAGCATTGCTTTACGACAGGGAGGTCAGGGGTTGACATATATCCGTGTCTAAGCATTGCTTGACGATAGGAAGTTTAGGGTTAACATGTATCCAAGTCAAAGCATTGCTTGACGACAAGGAGGTCAGGGGTTGACATGTATCCAAGTCGAAGCGTTGCTTGATGATAGGGAGATCAGGGTTGACATGTATCCGTGTCGAAGCGTTGCTTGACGACGGGAGGTCAGGGGTTGGCATGTATCCAAGTCGAAGCGTTGCTTTACGACAGGGAGGTCAGGGGTTGATATGTATGTAAGTCGAAGCGTTGCTTGACGACAGGGAGGTCAAGGGTTGATATGTATCGGTCAGGGGTTGACATGTTTCCAAGTCGAAGTGTTGCTTGACGACAGGGAGGTCATGGGTTGACATGTATCCAAGTCGAAGGATTGCTTGACGACAGGGAGGTCAGGGGTTGACATGTATCCAAGTCGAAGCGTTTCTTGACGACAGGGAGGTCATGGGTTGACATGTATCCAAGTCGAAGCATTGCTTGACGACAAGGAGGTCAGAGGTTGACACTAGGTTGTCTGTGCACCATAGAGTCTTGGAACTAGGGACTTTTCCATGGCTCCGGTTGATGATGTCGCGTCCGTGCTCAGTTGGCATGAGGAGGAACACGATTGTTGTTCTCTAGGCTGTAGAGGTGGCCGTTGAGATTTGGAACTAGGGACTTTGCCATGGCTCCGCTTCGTTGCGACCTTGAGGTCGGTTGTTGACGTTGCGTCTGTATCCTGCTGGAGTTGAGAAAGAACTCCATGATGGTCTTCTGGTATGCATATATTGCCGCTGAGACCTGAATCTCCCTTTGGTAGAGTCTATTGGGGCAGGTGGTTCCCTTTCTGTTTATGCCTATGGATTGTATACACGGGTCAGTATGGACTCGCCTGTAGGGCAAAAAGTTTCCTTTTTTCCTTTTTTTTATTTCTTTTCGCGATGCTCTATCATTTCAGCTTTTTATATCGCTAAGGTCGCGATTGCCCAATCATTTCGGCTATTTCTCGCGGTGCCCAATCATTTCGGCTATTTTTCTTTTTACTCGCTGCTTTTTATTGCGAGTTGCCAAATCATTTCGGCTATTTTTGTATGCATATATTTTACTTGCTGATTTCGTTGCAAGTTGCCCCATCATTTCGGCTATTTCATATGCATTTCTTTTACTTGCTGATTTTGTTGCAAGTATGGAACTTGGAAACTGATGCCAATCTTAGCATCAGTATCGCTGCGACTGGAATATTGCCAGGAGCAAATCATCATTTTCCGTGACCGGACTTGGAATTTGATACCGAATTAGGCATCAGCATCGCTACCACTGGGACATTGCCAGGAGCGAATCATCATTTGCCTCTGTCGATTCAAACAAATGTGGCTTAGCAAACAGGGTTAGGATCCTGTCGATGAAGGCTTTTGACTTCATGACCCGTAAGGGTCTCATAAAGGTGTTTCTCCCTACAAGTCGTGAGGATCTCATAGGTGTATGGTCTCCTTAAAAGTCGTGGGGACATCTAAGTGATGAGTTCTCTTGTAAGTCATAAGGATCTTACAAGAGTGTTTTCTCCTTATAAGTCGAGAGGACTTACAAGGGTCGTTCACCATGTGAGGATATCCCTTATTGCTGGTGGGACTCGGTGGGGGAGACATTTATTTATGCCCGTGGATTGTCTACGAGGGTGAATATTGAACCGCTTGTAGGGCAATATCGGGGTGTATGACGGCTTAAGAACATGTTTAGATCCCTGTAGCTTAAGGCTTTTGAATCCTATGAGCCGTGAGGGTCTTATAGGGGAATTCTCCTTACGAGTCGTGAGGATATCGTAAGTGTATTTTCTCCTTAGAAATCGTGAGGATCCCTAAGTGTGTTGCTCCCTTGTGAGTCATAAGGATCTCACGCAGGTATTTTCTCCTTACAAGGTCGAGAGGATTTTGCAAGTGTCTTTTAACGAGATTGTGCCATTTCGGGTTTTCACAAACTCATCGGTAGCCCTGCTGTTTTTACTCACGGAGCCCTTTCGGGTTTCATCCGTGCCTATTTTGCTTATGGACGTACCATTTTTTGCGTCAGCCTTAGGATACTGCGGTTTATAGTAGTGTAAGGACGTTACGGTCCGTAGTTAGTTTTAGGACATCTCGGTCCTTTGTTAGTTTTAGGACATCTCGGTCCATTGTTAGTTTAGGAACGCTTCGGTCCATTGCACGTTTTCGGGGTGAGGTTTCGCCGGACACTACTTATAGAGTTTGGACTCAGGAAGATAGCGAGTGGATATAGGCGTCGTCACCTATCGTTGACCTAGGCCGTGACTCGTTAGGCGTAGTATTTTTTCAGGAATTGGCCGTTTATTGGCCGGAAGGGTCTTTCGCTATGCATGTCCATGAGTAGATAGGCCCCTCCTTGGTAGACCTTGTCTATGATGTATGAGCCCTCATAGTTTGGCTCGAATTTCCCCCGTTTGGCATGATTGGGGATCATAGGTCTCTTGACCACTAGCACGAGTTCACCTTGGCGGAATGTTATCGGCCTAGTTAATCTTTCGTATGAGCGCATCATCCTTGCTCTGTAAGCCTCCAAGTTTTGCTGCGCCATGTGTCGAGTTTCATCAAGGGCATCGAGCTTCTCAAGGCAAAGATGAGTATTCTCCTCGTCTGTTATCTCGTAGTGAACCGCCACTCATAGGGAGGGTAGCTATATCTCCTAGGGGAGTACTGCTTCTATGCCGAATGCCAATGCATATGGCGTTGTATTTGTGGCCGTTTTGAACGTGGTTAGATACGCCCAGAGAGCTTTATGCAGTCACTCATGCCAGTCCTTCTTATTTCTGGACACCGTCTTCTTTATGATCTTCGTCAAGGTTTTGTTAAAAGCCTCAGCTAGAACATTAGCTCGGGGATTATAGACCAAAGAGTATCTCGAGTCTATATTATGTTGCTGTGCGAAGCGGCTGATTTTGTGACTTCTATAGGCTGGCCCATTATCGGAGATAATCCCTCGCGGAGTGCCGAACTGATATATGACGTGCGTCTTGAAGAAATGGAGGATATTCTCTGACTTCACTTCTCTCATCGGTACTGCTTTTGCCCACTTAGAGAAGTAATCGGTGGTTGCCAATATGAACCGATGTCATCTAGATGATGCTGGTTCGATGGGCCCGATGATATCAGTTCCCCACATTTCAAATGGCCAGCTAGCCACCCTTGGGTGTAGCGGATTTGGATACTGGTGAATGAAGTCCCCATGAATTTGGCACGAATGGAACTGCTTCGCGTATTCAAGGTAGTCTTGAATCATCGTGAGCCAATAGTAGCCCATCCTTTTGATCTTCAGCTTCATCTTCGGCCCGGCTTGATGAGAACCACAAAGTCTGTCGTGAGTTTCTTAGACGAATCTCTTTGCTTCTTCCGGTCCTAGGCATCTTAGCCACAGAGAGTTGAATGATCTCCTGTACAGAGTATCATTGACGAAGGTGAAAGACAGAGCTCGTTTCACGAGCTGATGTCTTAAGGATGCATCTTCAGGCGTTCGACGATATTTGAAGTAATCTTTAAAGAGTCCTCTCCAATCCTTAACCTCTTCCGGGTCTTTTATTTGGAAGGCTGTTTGCTTGGTCGATTCCTTTTCTTTGGATGACTCCGGAGATATTTCTGCTGGCGCAAGTACTCGTCCGCTTTGCACAATGATCCTTACGTCATCGAGGTTTTCGTCAGCCAGTTCTTTAGCAAATTTGGCTAACGCATCCGCTTTGCTATTTTCCGTACGCGGTATTCTTTCCAAGGCATAGGTAGGGATTCGAGTCATCAATTGTTGTACTCTCTCGTTACACTTCACTAACTTTAGTTTGCACGTTTGATAGTCGCCGTTTACTTGACTAACGACCAGCTGAGATTCGCCGTAAATGAGGAGATTTTCGATTCCCATGTCGACAGCGATCTCAAGACCTGCTATCAAAGCTTCATATTCGGTTTCATTGTTCGTCCTCGGCTCTGTTAAGGAAAAGGCAAAGCGCATTATCCCTCCTTGTGGAGTCACGAAGATGAGGACTATCCCAGATTTGATTATGGGGGAGCCGTGCTTTCGCTTCTTCATGGAAGATTCCCCATCAAAGTAGAGTTCCCATCAGGTATCACTCTCTCCTCTGTCCCTGTCGATCGTGTCAAACGCGTGCTCGTCTGGAAATTCGCAATTTAGGGGTGAATCGGCAGGTATCGGATGCTCAACGAGGAAGTCGGCGATGGCCTGACCTTTCACTGCCTTGAGAGGTCGGTATGTTATCGAGAACTCCATCAAGAGGAGGGCCCATTTAGCGAGCCATCCCGTTAGTATGGCTCTTGACATCAAATACTCGAGAGGATCCACTTTTGACATAAGATGGACCTCATGCGCCAACGCATAGTGTTTGAGCTTCGCTATCGCGAAGATTAACGCCAGGCAGTGCTTTTCAATGGGGGAGTAGCTGTTTTCTGCCCCTAGAAGAACTCGACTCAAATAATAGAGGGCTCTCTCTTTCCCTTGGTCGTTTTCTTGTGCCCATAGTGCGCCTAATGAACTTTCAAGGGCTGTTGTGTACAGGATGAGAGGCTTTCCCTTGACTGGAGCGGTCAGTACTGGCGGATTCTACAAGTATTGCTTGATTTCGTCCAGTGCGCTTTGACATTTGCGATCCGAGACGAAAGGGGTGTCCTTCTTCATTAAATGGCTGTAGGGGCGGGATTTGCCGGAGATTTTTGCTATGAACCGCCGAATATACGCGAGCTTCCCTTGGAGAGATTGCAGTTGTTTGAGAGTTCTTGGCGGAGGCATTTCCATGATCTCCTTGATCTTTGAAGGGTCTATTTCGATGCCTCGATGTCGTACAATGAATCCCAGGAACTTGCCTGAGGAAACCTCGAACGCGCATTTAAGAGGGTTCATCTTCAGGTTGTATTTCCGAAGACATTGGAACTCTATCTTCAGATGTTCCTAATGCTCCTCATGCGATTTTCTTTTCACCACAAGGTTGTCGATATAACATTCGACAATCTCGTATATAAGGTCATCAAAGATCTTCGTCATGGCCCTCTGATAGGTGGCGCCAGCGTTCTTTAGACCGAAAGGCATCACTTTATAGCAGAATATGCCTAGAGGAGTCCGGAAAGCGGTATGCTTCTGGTCTTTAGGATGCATCTTTATTTTATTGTACTATGACGAGCCGTCCATGAAGAAGAAGACTTCGTGAGTGGATGTGTTGTCTATCATCAACTCGGTAACTTGTACGGGAAAATCGTCTTTTAGACAGGCTTTGTTAAGGTCCCGAAAGTCATCATTAGGACAATGTTGGCAATCCAGTCGGGGTGTTGCACTTCTTGGATGAAACCGGAGTCGATTAACTTCTTGACCTCGGCGTTGACGCTCATTTCAAGTTCGAGCTGCATTCTTCTCGGTGCTTGATTGACTGGCTTGATGTCCGGAGATATCGCCAATTTGTGCACAGCTACTTCTAGATCTAGTCCCGGCATTTCGGAGTAGTTCCATACGAAATAGTCTTTATACTGCATGAGTACGTCCTTGAGCGTAGCTACCTTCTCTTCAGACAACAGCTCACTGACGAACGTCGGCCGCGGATCGTCTGCCGTCCCTAAGTCAATTTTCTTTAGGTTGTCCGCAATAGTGTGTATTCCATCTTCCAATTATTTTGGCGCCGGTGGAAATTCTGAGATCAACTCATCTTCATCCTTATTTTCGAAGCACCAGGAGAGGTCATCCATGTCTTCGAGCACCCCTGCTTCTGACAGCGTTATTGTGTGACAGGTACGAGATCGTTTCCAAAGCCGATGTGGGTCCGGTTCCACTCTCACTACAGATGTTGCCTTTGGCATATGCTTTTGCGGTGGGGCTATTTTCCAACTGCTGGATAGAGAAAACTTGCCGAGTTGATATTGGTCTTCGACCCAGTTCTTGAAAGTAAAGCAGTCTTCAAGAGGATGACCTATTGCTCGGTGATTGGAGCAATAATCTGGGTGAAGAACTTCGTTTACTTGATCGAGATGCCGAGACTCTGGGAGTGTCATCATTTGATGTTTCATAACGAGGCCAAAGATTTTCCTTGTCTTTTCTTGGGCAAGGAATATGCTCGGCCCATCTTCTTTATAAGAGATGGATCCCGGCTGCTCGATTCTTGATCGCGTGGCTTCTTAGACCCGCTTTGCCATTGTTGAACGTTTTTTTCCATTTTTCAACTTGTTTTTGCCTCTGCATCGGGCCTTTTTCCTGTCTTGGGAGTGCATGGCGGGCTGACGGCAAAGGGCATCGTCATCCTCCATGGACTGCTGAAGGAGGCGTTGCGTCTTGGCTTTCTCGTAGATGGCTATTTCGTGGCTATGGTCGTTCCGAGCCTTTTGACTTCCCGTATTAGCTTGTCCATCTGCTCTTCAAATGACGGACTCGGAATTTTTATGGCAGGACCTCATTCTGGTTCAATGTCATCATCTTTTAAAAGGGCATCGTCTTTTTCATCCAGGTCCTTTATGACATAGCAGTAATGGAACTGCTCTCGTTTCTTGGACTGGACATATCCAAGCCCGATCGTTTCCACTTTTCCGGTAGGCAATTTTCGTTGAGTTCCAGGGATGTTCCAAATCCTGTTGTAGAACTGAGCTTGTAGAGGGGTTTGTTTGAAAGGTATGCCTTGGCATCTTAATAACCTTTTTAATCCTTCTGTGTAGTTTCTGGGCAGACGGATGGGTTGGAGCCTGTAAAGTGCAGAATTGGCACCATGTCAGATTTCTTTCTCCACTTCGGTTTCCGCGGATCGGTAGAATATGATCAATGTTTCACCTTTTCGCCTGGGAGGGATATAGAATGTTTACAGCTCTTACACACTATATGTTTCAAGCATATCAAGCTCTCTGTAGTGCCGTCGCGGAACCATAGCGATTTGCAAGCTTTGATCTTCTTCAGTGCGAGTTTGTATCGATGACCGGACTGAGAACACTGTGTTAATTTAATCTTCATAGTCGCTTCTAAAGACCAGAATAGGGGTAGATAGTCCCGGCTTGCTGCATTGGGGTTGCCCCGAATAAACTATCTCTTCTTCCTTTTTGGTATCGTTCCTAAAGACCGGAATAGTGGTGACAGCTTTCTGCTTATTCTCCGGCTTACGGCATCTTTCCGTGTCTTCAAAGTATGGCAAGAAATACTTTGCGTCTTCGTACTTTCAGACTTCATTCAGGGAGAATGGGTTCAGTTCCCCTGTCATGGTATACTCAAGACCATCTTTGTAGTACTTCATACACTGATGCTGTGTAGAAGGGATGATGTTGTATTTGTGCAACCAAGGCCTGCCGAGCAAAACATTGTAGCAAGTTTTGGTATCAATGACGTGAAACTTGATGTTAGTGACGAGCAGCCCAAAGCGTAACGTCAGTATCACAGACCCGAGCATCCGTGATGACTGGGAGTCGAATCCAGAGATAGTGATTTTATCCTGAGCGAGGTGTTGAATGCTCATGCAAACCTCCTTCAACACTCTTACATTGAGAAGGTTGATGGAAGACCCGTTGTCAACTAGGATCTTCCCTATCTTAATGTTACAGCAGTATCCGGTGACATACAAGGGACGGTTGTGCTCACATGTTCCGAGGAGGAGATCTTCGTTGCCGAAAGAGATGTCAGCCGTGTGCACTTCTTCCAGCTCGTCTTTCATCTTTTCTGCGGCAAGGAAAGTTTGGAACTGCTCGGGCTCTTGTAACGCCTTGATCAAATAATTTCTTGCCTCTTTAGATAGCAGAAGGGCATCGAGAATGCTTAGCTGCGAGGGTATCTTCCTCAGGTGTGCTAGAACGTTGTAATCCACCTTATTTTTCTTGGACGGGTCCTTGGTTGCCAGCTCTTCAACGACTCGGTCATTGTGGGCGATATCTTCATGGACTTTTTCTTTCCCCTTATCTTTTTTGTTCGATCCGTTGTTTGTGGGTCCGAGATTCTTTTCGGGTAACGTGCGATTGCGCAGCTGAATGTTTCCGCAGGTCTTCATCTCTTCTGCTTCGGAGATGGATTCCTTGAAGAGAGGATCGGGGGCTATTTCTTCATCAGAATCGCTCCCGAAGGTGAGAACTTGCGATCCTCCGGAATCAACCATGTGACAATTACCGGCGGTTCTTCTGTGCTCATCGGTCGCGCTTCTTTGTTCCAGACGAGTTTGGCGCTTCATCCTCCACCAATTTTTAAAGGCCATGCATTCCTTGGTAGGGTGCGCGATCCTCCGATGGTATAAGCAGTAGTTTGGACGTGCATCTAGTTCGTCGGGAAACATATTTTCTGAAGTGTCTTATTTAAAAGATGGCAACTTCATTCCCATCGACAGGGCTTTAGCGAACTGCCTCCTTGTCTTAAACATGTTTTTATCTTTCGTAGGTATGTTTCGGTCTGGTTGGAGTGCTTCAACCCTTTTGTCCCGCCGCCGACGTTTGGCTTTTTCAAATATAGCCATTTCCCGCTCTCAATCAGCTTTGCTCTTTTGACAGGCCTTGTTTAGCAACATGTCAATCATCTCGTCTGACGGTTTTAGGAGTTCCGGTTCGGGATTTGCCCCCAGTTTTTCTGCATCATGAGCTTCTGTACCATTTATCGAGTGAGAGATCATGTGGCAGCTTGCCATATAATCCTCGAGCTCATCTGAAGAATCGTTTCCTTCATCAGCGTCATATTTTCAAGAATATGCTTAAAGAATTCATCCAACGTGATTGGGGTCCGTGCCTTCTAGTTATATTCTTCCAGCGCATCGATGTATTTATGCAGACCTGTATGGCTGTCTTCAGGTTGGATGGGCTTCTTGGCCTTCTTCTTTTTCTCTAAAGACTTTAGAGGCTTGGCCTGAATGTTTTGTTCACCTTCACCAACTTTCAGCGTTGAGCGCGGGTTCAGCATCCCCTCAATAATCTCGGGCTCCAGCGGGTTCTTCCACCTAATCGCCGGACATGCTTGGAGATCTTTCAGCATTCTTTTCGTTTTGGCTGAAAGAACAACTTCCCATGGAGCTTCTTTTATAAAAGAGCACGATGCCCTCGGCGTGTCCATCTTTTTCGGAGTGTGTGGTTGTGGTAAGCTTACTTTCCAATTCTCGGACAGTGCGAATTTTCCCTGTTGGTATTGGTCCTCAATCCAGCCTTTGAAGATGAGGCAATATTCGATTGGATGGCTTACTGCTCGGTGGTAGGGGCAGTAATTAGGGTTGTTGGCGTCGCCCGGTTGCAGCGGACGTCTTGGATCTGGCAGATTGATGAGCCTTTTGTGCACTGCCATCTTGCACAATCTTCTCATTTTATCCCGGGGGAACGAATAAAGGCGTTTCAGCTTCTCGTTGAAGAATCGCTGTCTATCGTTTTGGCGATCAGCTGGTTTTGGGCTGCTGCTGAGCATTGGCGATGAAGGTCGCTTTCCCTTTCCCCTTTTCGTTTCGAGGCTCCACTTTTGAGGCAGACAGTCTATATCCCATTTGATCCATTTGGGCCAGCTTGTCAATCAAGGCCTGGAAGGTAGTCGGTTTGAAAAACATCATGAACTGGGATATGGTCGCCTGCGGATCGAGGGTACCCACGAACATGCCTACTGCATGCCTCTTTTATGCGTTGTTCGCACTTTGACCATTGGTTCCGCCACTATCGCGTACTGAACCCATGTTTTGCCTGCCTTCACCCTGGCGTTAATTAGTGCGGTGATCGGGGTGCGCTCGCTAGCGCTTGCGAATCTCTGTATAAACAGTAGCTCCATCTCTGCAAATATCTTGACAGAGTCATTCGGGAGCTCGGAATACCACTCGAATGCTGTCTCCGACAAACTGTCAATGAATTGGCGAAGCAGTAGCTTATCATCACCTCCAATGTTGCCGTACAGAGACCTGAATTGAGCAACATATTGGTGCGGATTGTCTGCCCCTTGTATATATGGAACTTAGGGATCGTATATCCTGGCGGGTACTTTATTTGGTCGTACCAACCCGGATAGGGTCGTCCAGTCTTAACAATTTGGTCGGCCGCTTTGATCGCCAGATGAGCTCGTATTTGTTGAGCGATATAGTCATCTAGGACGGCTTTGGAGATGGTCTCCTCTTTGGTAGCTGATAGAGCCGGAAGAGAGTTCGATGTCTCCCTTCTGTCGACTTCGAAGATAATCGGGGGGTCTTCAACTGAAGGATCCGGCTGTATCATCATCCCGACCATATCTTGGAATAAAAGCGCTATTTGTTTTATATTGGCCGCTTGTTCCGCGGCCTCTTTATCTTTCCTCTCGAGCATTCTTCGGAGGAATTTGGCATTAGTTACTTGTTCTTGACTCTATTCCGACGATATCTCCAGGCTTTCTTTTGGCCCAGTGAGTGTGGCCATCTTTGTCCTCATTTCCTGGAGCTTTTGCTGTTGTTGCTCCTGAGCCTTAGTTACTGATCGTGTAAGTGGTCGATTACCCGTGCAGGTACGGCTATCCTCCTTTCCAGATGCCATGTAAATGGTGTGCACTACCATGCCCCCAGACTTGGGGCGTTTGGATTCAGTGCCCTTAAGATTTGTCGTAGCCACAGGGATCTTCTCCGGCCTTTTCTTTTTATAGGTGGTCGAAGTTGAGGGGGCTTTTGCAGCCGATGCTTTCCGTGGTACGACGGCGGTGAGATGGTCCTCCTCTTGCCGAACTTTCATTTTATTATGTCGGCGGGAATAGTCTTTGTCGATTACAGAATATTGGACTTTTCGCCAGACCCTGTGGATTTTGGAGGACAACCGCTGAGGAGGCTGCTCCGGCTTTGCCTTAATAACGTTTTCAGCGGGTGGAGAAGACCTTTTCAACACGGCAGTCGGAGAGTTCTTGCGCACCCTCCTGAGCGGCTCAAAGCTGTTCCCAGTTGGAACAGCAGCATCAATTTCCACCATTGGAGCTGGTGGAGTAAGTCCAGAAGGGGAGCTGCCTCCAGTTTTCCTCACTCGGCGCCAATGGCGACGTCGAGCATGTCGTGCGGCCGGGACCACCTCTGTTGTCGGGGTAGCTTCATCATGCCCCCTGACCTGATGAGAAGTTGCTGCTGATGTCAGCCTGTCGAAGACGGATGTCCGTTGAGAGGGAATGTCTATCCTGTCAAAGACTGACTTTTGGACAGGGGAAGCACCTGTAACGACTTCACCCATGATGGGAGCTGGAACAGCCAGCCTTGCGAAGACCGATCCCTTAAAGGGAGAATCCACTTTGACGATTTCATCCACCGGGGCTTGAATGGCTATCCGCTTCGGGATGGCCCCTTCAGGTATTGCGGGCTTCTTCATGGGCCCATTGGAGCTTTGGCCCAGTCTATTAAAGACCGAGGCGTTGGACATAGATGACCCATTGAGAGGGGCTGTGGTAGTGGTAAGCCGATCAAAGACTGACTTCTTTAGAGCTTCCAGTGATGGCACTGGGGCGTTGAAGCTCTTTGGTGGGAGCATGGTCCCGAAGAACAATCCCGTGGTGGCCTGAGTCACCTGTTCCACTGGCATGGCGAACATGGAGGCCGCTTGAGGCCCTTAAGTCACTCCTCCTGTGAGGACGGAGCGGGAGTTGTTGCAATTGTTGCAGCTGGTGCAGTTGAAAGCCATTGATCTTCTGTTTTCTACACGGAGCAAGACACCCAATCTTAGTACCTCGAATCCAGGGGCAACCATAGCAAACTGCGATTCATTCTCAAAACACGACACACGAAGTGTGGAGTAGAATGAGTAAAAGGTCCCACCGGGCGTGCCAGAATCTGTTCTCCGCCGAAAGACGCGACCGGGACGTTGGGACGTCTGGCCTGAATTTGGGGACAGATGCTATTTGGATTTATCCGTCCACCTCTCCGAAAATGCCAAGTTGATTTATGGCACCATGTATCGAAGGTTTAGTCGTATGCGGCTGATGTAGCAGATTTCGTCAAATTCCCCCTCATTGTGTGGGGTTTTTGATTGTGGGGACGCTCTTCCCTGCAGGCGCAAGCCCCTGCAGTTAATAACACTACCGCGTCGCGGTAACCACTTTCTCCTTCTCCAGATAGTCACTTCGTGTCATGTATGTTTGTTTTATTTTTGGTTGCCCGTGGATTGTATACGGAGACTAATTTATGTTGTCGCATGTAGGTCGTGGATTAGTACAAATCCGTATTTTCTTAGATTTGGTTTTGGGTTGGGTTTAAGGATCGTTAATCTCATTTGAGACTAAGATCAATTTAAACGTTTGTTAAGGATACGTTAGTCTAATTTTAGACTTAGATCTACTTAACAGGATCATTTAGATCTAACAAAAGAGCATTTGGACTCTATTGTTTTAGTTTGGGGACATTGCGGTCCAGTGGGTTTAAGGATTGTTAATCTCATTGAGAGTAAGATCAACTTAAACGTTTGTTAAGGATGCGTTAGTCTAATTTTTAGACTAAGATCTACTTAACAGGATTATTTAGATCCAACAAAAGAGCATTTGGACTCTATTGTTTTAGTTTAGGGACATTGCGGTCCATAAGTTTAAGGACATCATAGTCCATGGAGTTTAGAGACATCATAGTCTGTAAAGTTTAAAGACATCATAGTCTATGAGTTTAAGTACCTCACAGTCCATAAAGTTTAAGGACATCTAGTCCATGAGTTTAAGGACTTCATAGTCCATAGAGTTTAGGGATATCATAGTCCATGGGGTTCTGGTTTAACCAGTTTGGGGATGCATCAATAGTTATTGGTTATTGAGACCCTCTATCTCTCCGAAGACGTTGAAGGATTACAATGACATGTATCAGAGGTATGAAGAGATATACCCTTAAACCAATGTCCCGATTTTGGGAAGTAGGATGAACGTCAGTTTTGATGTCATCTGTTGAGATCGACTTTGGAAACCCCGAGCATGAAGGGCTCAATTGATGGTCCTTGGAATATTGATATGATTCTGGTTAAAGTTTGCCCTTCATAGTGTTCAACACTAAAGTGTTTATTCAGCACTCACGTGCTCCCACGTGATACTCTTGAGGCAGTGATGCATATAAGTGTTAAACATGTTAGCCCTGTGGCCGTCACGTGTAAGCACGCGAGGTGCTTCAAGAATCTGAAGCGCTGCTTCCTTGGGTTTATTCTTTTGTTCAAGCTCTGTTGGGTCACGTGCGATCACGTGAGGCGACCCAAAAGTGGGAACTGCATTTGATTTATTCCCTTTTGCTTTTTAAGTGCTAGGCACTATTACGGGGTCACGTGTGATCACGTGAGTTAGTTTCTCTTTTTCTCTTTTGTTTATCACAGACGCTCACGTGAGAGCACGTGATCGGTAGTTATCATGTTGGATGCCAATCCTTTTACGTGCATGGAGACCCTGAGTTTCAAGGCTTTCAAGCCCATTGCTTTATGAGAATTGGATTCTTAAGACTTAGTTTTTCTCTTAGCTTTGGGATCTGTATGACAGAACCTCCCCGATGAGAATTAAATTCTCAACTTGTGAGGAGATCTACTTCTGCAGATCTTCACCATAAGGGAGAACTAAATTCTCATATGAAGGGTTAAACCCTTGTTTATTAGAGAATTAAATTTCTACGAATTAAATTCCTGTATACTTTCATGGGAGAATTAAATTCTCTGAACTTAGATCCCCCTCTAGGTTTTGGAACTGGATGGCAAAATCTCCCCAATGAAAATTAAATTCTCAACTTATGGGAAGATCTGCTTCTACAGATCTTAATCAGAGGAAGAACTATGTTCTTTTAGAAGAGTTAAACTCTTATGGAGGTGAAAAAGTGAGGGGATATTCTTTGTGTTTTTTTTTCTTCTCTTACATAGAGTTTCTTCTTCTCTTTTTTCTCTCTGGAGAATTAAATTCTCTTTTTTTTTATCCTCTTCTTCTTCCGATCTCTCCTCCTTTTGTGTTTCTTTGCTCTTATTTATAGGAGAAAGAAAAGAATTTGTTCAGAAAATCTCTCATTAAGAGATTTTGATCAACAAAACGTGATCTTTTAGATCAATCGATAAATTTTATTCACCGTTGGATTTTTAATCCAAGGACTTCTGTTTTACCGAAGTTATTTCCTTTGTTGTTCTTAACAAGTTTAGGAAGATATTTCCTTGCACAGAATTTTTCTATAGATTGGTGATTTTTAATCACCATTGGATCTTTAATCCAACGGCGCTCTGTTTTACAGAGCGTAATCTTTCTTGTTCAGAAAGATCTAAGGAAATATTTTCCAAATAAGGCTTTCACTCCCTTTTAATTGGATTTTATTTCTATTGTTTCAGAGGGCATGGGAGTCTATCACGAGTAGCACGTGACCCCACCAAATTAAGCTGATCAAAGGGTGTCACGTGCTATCACGTGAGTTTCCTTTTTGTCCAACTTGTTTTCTTTATTCAGGCGCTTGTATACTTTGTTTTATAAAGGTCACGTGTCTGCATGTGAGGCCCAGTTTTTTTAGCTTAGTTTTGTTTAAGCGTAACGCCTATCATGTGTGGGCATGTGATGCTCCACTTAGGGACCTTTTCGCGCTGCTTTATTCATTTATTTATTTTCCATAGGGGAACAACGTAAGGATCATTGTACAAAGCCGTTGGGTTCTTGCGCCAGCGGAAATATCTCTGGAGTCGTCTGAAGAAAAGTAAGCGACCAAGCGAACAGCTCTGCAAATAAAGGACCAGGAAAAGGCCAATGATTGGAGAGAAGTCTAGACTACTTCAAATTCCATCAAACACCTGAAGATGCATCCTCAAGGCACCAGCTCATGAAACGAGCTATGTCCTTCGCCTTCGTCAATGATACTCTATATAAGAAATCGTTCGACTCTCTATGGCTAAAATGCCTTGGATCAGAAGAAGCAAGGAAAGTTGTCCAAGAAACTCATGACGGACTCTGCGGTTCTCATCAAGCCAGGCCGAAGATGAAGCTGAAGATTAAAATGATGGGCTACTATTGACCCACGATGATTCAAGATTGCCTTGAGTATGCGAAGCAATGCCATTCGTGCCAGGTTCATGGAGACTTCATCCACCAGTATCCAAACCCGCTGCACCCAACAGTGGCTAGTTGGCCGTTCGAAATGTGGGGAACCGACATAATTAGGACCATCGAACTAGTGTCATCCAGAGGACATCGGTTCATATTAGCGACAACCGATTACTTCTCTAAGTGGACAGAAGCAGTACTGCTAAGAAAAGTGAAGACGGAGAATATTCTCCATTTCTTCAAGACACACGTCATCTATCGTTTCGGCACTCCGCGAAGGATTATCTCTGAGAACGGGCCGGCCTACAAAAGTCACAAAATCAGCCACTTCGCACATCAGCATAATATAGACTGGAGATACTCTTTGGTCTATAATCCCCGAGCTAACGGTCCAGCTGAGACTTTCAACGAGACCTTGACGAAGATCATAAAGAAGACGGTGTCCAAAAACAAAAAGGACTGGCATGAGAGACTGCATGAAGCTCTCTGGGCTTACCGCACCACGTTCAAAACAGCTAAGAATACAATGCCATATGCGTTAGTATTCGGCACAGAAGCAGTACTCCCCTTGGAGATAGAGCTACCCTCTCTACGAATGGCAGTTCATTATGAGCTAACGGACGAAGAGAATGCTCATCTTCGGCTCGAGGTGCTTGACACCCTCGATGAAACTCGTCTCATGGCGCAGCAAAACCTAGAAGCTTACAAAGCAAGGATGACGTGCTCATACAAAAGGTTGACTAGGCCGAGAACATTCCGCCAAGGCGAACTCGTGCTAGTGGTCAAGAGGCTTATGATCCCCAATCGTGCCAAACGTACATCATAGACAAAGTCTACTAAGGAGGGGCCTATCTACTCATGGACATGCATGGCGAAAGACCCTTCAGGCCAATAAACAGTATGTCCACTCGCTATCTTCCCAGGCCCAAACTCTATGAGTAGTATCCGGTGAAGCCTTGCCTCAAAATCGCTACGGACCGAAACGTCTTTAAACTACTACAAACCGCAGCATCCTAGGGGTAACGCAAAAAAATAAAATAATAATAATAAAGGTACGTCCATAAGAAAGATGAGCACGGATGAAAACCCGAAAGGGCTCTGTGGGTAAAAACAGCAAGGCTACCGGCGAGTTTGTGAAAACCCGAAAAGGTGCAATCTCGTTAAAAGAAACTTGCAAGGTCCTCTCGACCTTGTAAGGAGAAAACTACCTGCATGAGATCCTTACGACTCACAAAGGAGCGACACACTTAGGGATCCCTACGAATCCTAAGGAGAAATTACACTTACGAGATCCTCATGACTCGTAAGGAGAACCCTCTTATGAGACCCTCACGGCTCGTAATATTCAAAAGCCTTAAACTACAGGGATCTGAACCTGTTCTTAAGCCATCACATTTCCCAGATTGCCCTACAAATGGTTTAATATTGACCCTTGTATACAATCCACGGGCACAAATAAATGTCTCCCCAACCAAGTTCCGCTAATGGCGTGAAATCCCCCTATTTTGTGAACAACACTTGTAAGTCCTCTCGACTTATGAGGAGAAAACACTCTTGTAAAATCCGTACGACTTATAAGAGAGCATACGCTTAGGAATCCTCATGACTCCTAAGGAGAAAACGCACCTACGAGATCCTCACGACTAGTAGGGAGAAACACCTATATGAGACCCATACGGCTCACGAAGTTAAAAGCCTTAGTCGTCAGGTCCCTTACCCTGTCTAGTAAGCCATCTTTGTTCGAATCGACAGAGGCAAATGATGATTCGCTCCTGGCAATGTCCCAGTGGTAGCGATGCTGATGCCTAAATCGGTATCAAATTCCAAGTCCTTTCAAGGCAAATGATGATTCGCTCCTGGCAATATTCCAGTCACAGCGATGCTGATGCTAAGATTGGCATCAGATTCCAAGTTCCATACTCGCAGCAAAAGTCAGCAAGCTATAAATGCATATGAAATAGCCGAAATGATAGGGCAATTTGCAACAAAATCAGCAAGTAAAAGATATGCATACAAAAAATAGCCGAAATGATTGGGCAACTCGCAATAAAAAGCAGCGAGTAAAAATAAAAATAGCCGAAATGATTGGGCAATCGCGACTTTCGCGATATAAAAAGATGAAATGATAGAGAATCGCGGAAAGAAATAAAAAAAATGAATGAAACTTTTTGCCCTACAGGCAAGTCCATACTGACCCCTGTATACAATCCATGGGCATAAACGAAAAGGAAATCACATTCCCCGACAGACTCTATCAAAGAGAGAGCCGGATCTCAACGGCAACATTTGCATCCCAGAAGACCAACAACGGCGTTCCACCTCATTCCAGCAGGATGCGGACGCGACACCACCAATCGGAGCCACGGCAAAGTTCCAAGACTCTACGGTTCACAGACAACCTAGAGTCAGCCCCAACACCGCAGAAAGAGGAAACACGTCATCCAATGACCCCGTCTCGGAAATACGTCAGCCAATGACCACGTCTCGGAAATACGTCAGCCAATGACCCCGTCTCGGAAATACGTCAGCAAATGACCCCGTCGCGGAAATACGTCAGCCAATGACCCCGCCACGAAAATACGTCAGCAAGTGACCCCGTCACGGAAACACGTCATCCAAAGACCCCGTCGTGGAAATACGTCAGCAAATGACCCTGTCGCGGAAATACGTCAGCAAGTGACCCCGTTGCGGAAACACGTCATCCAATTACCCCGTCTTGGAAATAGGTCAGCTAATGATCCCGTCGCGGAAATACGTCAGCAATGACCCCGTCACGGAAATACGTCAGCCAATGACCCCGTCGCGGAAACACGTCAGCAAATGACCCCATCGCGGAAATGCGTCAGCCAATGACACCGTCGCGGAACCACATCACCCAATGACCCCATCACGGAAATACGTCAGCCAATGACCCCTTCGTGGAAACACGTCAGCAAATGACCCCGTCGCGGAAATACGTCAGCAAATGACCCCGCCGCAGAAACACGTCAGCAAATGACCCCGCCGCGGAAACACGTCAGCCAATGACCCCGTCGCGGAAACACGTCATCCAATGACCCCGTCGCGGAAACACGTCAGCAAATGACCTCGTCGTGGAAATACGTCAGCAAATGACCCCGTCGCGGAAACATGTCATCCAATGACCCCGTCATGGAAACACGTCAGCAAATTACCCCGTCGCCGAAATACGTCAGCCAATGACCCCGTCGCGGAAATACGTTAGCAAATGACCTCCGTCTCGGAAACACGTCAGCAAATGACCTCCGTCTCGGAAACGAATTAGCCAATGACCTCCCCGTTGAAGCAACGCTTCGACTCGGGAACAAGTCAACTCACCAACCACTTACGAGTCCTCTCAACTTGTAAGGGAGAAAATTCTCTTGTGAGATCCTTACGAATCTCAAGAGAGAATGCACTTAGGAATCCTCACGATTCCTAAGGAGAAAATACACCTACGAGATCCTCTCGACTCGTTGGGAGAAAAGTCTTTATGGGACCCTCACAGCTCATAAAGTTGAAAAGTCTTAGGCAGCAGACCTGAACCTGTTTCCTAAGCCATCGTTACCCTACAAAGGGTTCAAGATGAACTATTATCTATCATCTACAGATCACATTTGCCAAAATTACATGCCAGAGAAATAGAGGTGTTACTCAAGAGTACGTAAACTGCTTTGCGCCAAGTCAAAACAAAAAGGCATAACCCATGGACGTCAACTACATGCTATGCAAGGCAGTAAAGAGAACATTTGATTCGCATATAGTTAAGCGTTCGAAGCGTACCCACTCATGTATGTGCAAAAAGGTTTAATGCATAAAATAAACGTACAGAAAGGAAAAATTTGTTATTCATACTTCAGAAAATTTCTTACATTGATGAAAACAGTAAACAAAAACATCATTAAAATGTTTACAAGGGTAAAACACTAAATCCGGGACATGGGTTGATAAATTCGGAAGTAAGGCCGTCTAAAATGCTTCTGGCCTCTCAGACCATTCTTGTATGCATCCTCTCACGATCGCAAGTATCAGGGTCCTCACTGATGTCATCCGTCCTTCGATAAGCAGAGATTATCGTTGTCCGTTGGAAAATTTGATGTAGGATATCAATGAGATTATCTCGCCGCTTCTTCGAGATCAGGCCCATCATATATACTGAGTGCACCTTGTCTTCGGCATCATCCAATGCCTTAAGCGGCATGGCTTCATAAAATCCAGGAAGTGCTTCCCAAATCGCTCTCACAACGAGCTTCAAAAGAGCGGAGCGACGAGGAAGCAGCCGACCGTTGTATTCATTAAAGCAACTCATAATTCCAGCGCACTGTGCGTTTGTAAACTCCTGGTTTTGGCAGCGGCCTTGTGCGCGAATGTCTTCATAAGAAATAATTTCGTTAAGGTCATACAGATGAGCGGCCATAGCGTCTAAAAAGGAAAATCAGTAAGAGTTTAGTGGTCAGACAGATCAAGAAAATGCTTATTAAAACAGACACGGGAATTTAAACAACTCTTGATATCCTTACGAAGAAAACAAGTTCTGATTAAGACACCCAACAAACTCAAGTTTGTGCAAATAAAGGAGAAATCCTAAAAAAGATCCTCATTTAATGAGAGGCTCATTGGGCCAAGGAGTTAAACTTCCTCGGGAGCAGCGCTCTGACATTATGAGGGGAATAAAAATTGCCCAGGAATTCTAAAGAGCCGTGCTCTGCGAAAAGAAATCCTAAAAAATATCCTCATTTAATGAGAGGCTCATTTGGCCAAGGAGTTAAACTCCCTCGAGAGCAACGCTCTGCAACAGAATGACATTTGCAAAATTAATGATGAAGGGAATAAAAATTCCCCCAAATTTCTAAAGAGCCATGCTCTGGGAAGAAGATGGAACAAGCCATCAGAACCCTTAAAAAGCAAAGCTTTTACAGAGGTAAAACCCCAAGATCTTAAAGATCTGAAATACAAATCTTAGATACTCTAAGAGTTCTTCACTAATGGGTTAAGAAAACCAAAAAAATATCTCTTTAGATCTGTGATCTAAGAAAGAGCAGAGCTCTGTTAAGAAACCCTAAAAAGGATTTCTTTAGATCTATGATCTAGGAAGAGCAAAGCTCTGTTTTAATTAACGGTTTGAAGATCTGTGTTTAATGGGGTCAGGAATGATTCTTACCAAATATTTGAAAAAAGAAAGCTCTTGGGAGCAGAGATTTATGCTCTGAAGAGAGAATTCAATTCTCAGAAAAACAAGAAAGGGAGAAGATGAACAAACAGTCATCTCAAGGGCCAAATACCCTATTTATAGGCACTTGAAGTCGATCCGACTTCCAAGACCATCCAACGGTGGAAAGGCTGTCACCGATGCACTCAAGTGTGAGCCACGTGAGCGCAGCGGTGGGGGGGCATTTGTTTCCCCCAATCAGAGCAAAGCTCTATTTAAAATTTCAAAATTTGAAATTTAAACTGAGGCAGCGCCTCACGTGCAAAGCACGAGAGCGCTAGCGCCGAGAACGTCAGCGCTAAGAGTCAAAGACTCTGAGGCAGCGCCTCACGTGCAAAGCACAAGTGCGCTCGCGCCGAGAGCGCCAGCGCTAAGAGCGCCAGCGCTAAGAGTCAAAGACTCTGAGGCAGCGCCTCTCGTGCAAAGCACGAGAGTGCTAGCGCCAAATGGATCAGCACTAAGAGTCAAAGACTCTGAGGCAGCGCCTCACGTGCAAAGCACGAGAGCACCAAGCGCTAGAACTAAATGTTCTCTACCATTGGATCAAAGATCCAACTGAGATGAAAAAATCATCAAATTACAGAATCAAATTTTATTGAGGTAATACTCCTCAAATCTTTCCAAACAAGAAAGATTGTGCTCTGTTAAATCAGAGCACCGTTGGATCAAAGATCCAATGGTGATCACCAAGATACAGAACAATCTCTGTATGGGAAAATAATTTCCCAATCTTATTAAATAACAAGAAAGATATCTTCTATAAAACAGAAGCCCTTGGATCAAAGGTCCGATGGTGGGAAACATTCCCCAAATCAATCAGAAATCTCTCAATGAGAGATTCCCTGAACTGATTCAACAAATCAGCCTCCCCTATATAAAGGACCCAAGACTTTAAGTCTTGGACAGAAGAACTCCCCCATAAACTTCAAGTTCTCAGAAAAGAAAAAAAGAAGAGCAAGCTCTAAGAAGAAGAAATTTTCTTCAAGGTAAATAAAAAGAAGAGAGATCATAACATCTCCTCCATATTTGAGAGTTCAACTCTCACATCAGAAGAACTTAGTTCTTTTTCTAGATCATAGATCTATAAGACCAACTCTTTCACAAAAAACAGAAGAGATCAAAGCATCTCTTCACAAAAAGAAGAACTCGGATCTTAGATCCATGAGACAAAGTCTCTTATAAACCGAGAATTTAATTTTCAGAACACAGAACTAATCAGAGCTGCCAAAGAAGCGTTTTAGCGCTCTAATTTAAAACAAGCGCTTTAAGCGCTCCAAGTTTGGCGCTCAGCGCCAAGCGCGCCACGTGCTCCTCATGTGGGCGCTATTTTATAAGAAACGCCTTAGCGCTCCAATTTAAAAGAAGCGCTTTAGTGCTCCAAGTCTGGCGCTCAGTGCCGAGCGCGCCACATGCTCCTCACGTGGGCGTTAATTTATAAGAAACGCCTTAGCGCTCCAAGTCTGGCGCTCAGCGCCAAGCGCACCACGTGCTCCTTATATGGGTGCTATTCTAAAAGAAGCGCTCCAAGTCTGGCGCTCAGCGCCTAGGCGCCACGTACTCCTCACGTGGGTGCTATTTTATAAGAAACGCCTTAGCACTCCAAGTCTGGCGCTGAGCGCTCTGTACATAAAGAGCTCTGCGCCATAAAGAGTGTTCAACACTCAATAAAAAACAAAAAGAAAGTGGGTGTCAGTACCCCAATAAATGTTTAGCAGTATGTGCACAGAGAAAGGACTATGTCCTAACAAGTGTCTAACACTTTATAAAGAAAAGAAGAGAAATGACAGAGACTCAGTGGGCTCAGCCCAAGTTGGCCAAACTCATAATCAACTGAGCCCATGCGCTCTTTATTGGACCCAGTCCTAAACAAGATTATCAAATCTTTGATGAACATTCACTGGTTCAAGGGTATATCTCTCCAGACCTCTGATACGTGTCGTTGTAATTCGGCAACGTCTTAAGAGAGGTGGAGGGTCCCAATAACCAATAACTTTTGGTACATCCTCAAACTGGCTAAACCAGAACCTCACAGACTATGACGTCTTTAAACCCTACAGACTATGATGTCTTTAATTATGGACTATGATGTCCTTAAACTCCATGGACTATGATGTCCTTAAACTTATGGACCGCAACGTCTCTAAACTAAAACGATAGAGTCCAAATACTCTTTCGTTGGATCTAAATAATCCCAAAATTCTGTTGAGTATACATTAGTCTAAAATTAGACTAATGTATCCTCAAAAAACGTTTGAGTTGACCTTAATCTAAAACAAGACTAACGGTCCCTAAACCCACCCAAACCCAAATCTAAGAAAATACGGATTTGGACTAATCCATGCTCTACGGGCGACAACATAAATTATTCTTCGTGTACAATCCACGGGCAACCAAAAAAATAAAACAAACACACACGACATGAAGTGACCTTCTGGAGCAGGAGAAAGTGGTTACCGCGATGCGGTAATGTAATTAACTACAGGGGCTTGCATCTGCAGGGAAGAGCATCTCCACAATCAAAAACCCCTCACAATGTGGGGGAATCCGACGAAGTCTGCTACAACAGCCGCATATTTCCAAACCTCCGATATACAGTGCCATAAATCACTTTGGCATCTTCGGAGAGGTGGACGGATAAAACCAAATAGCATCTGCCCCCAAATTCAGGAAAGGCGACCTACGCGGTTTCGTCTCTGTTTTCGGCGGTAAACAACTTGCTCCGTTTTCTGTGGTGTCGGGATTTGATTTGACTTGCTCCGCTTTCTGCGGTGTCGGGGTTGAAGTTGACTTGTTCCGCTTTTTACGGTGTCAGGGTTGATTTGTTTGATTTGGTTTATTTTGGGAGTTCCCTACCCGTCCAACAGGACTTTTGATCTTGGAAGCGCTACCGGGTGGGACATTAATTTGATCTGTTTGATTTCTGCCTTATTTGGCGGGACTTTTGAATTTGAGAGGAACTTAGAATTTGGATTTTGTTTGGAATCAGCATTGCTACACTGGAATAATGCCAGGAGCTCATCATTTGCCCTGAGAAGACTTAGGATTTAGGTTTTGGGTTGGCATCAGTACCGCTAACACTGAAGTATAGTGCTAGGAGCGACTCATCATTTGTCCTGGGAAGACTTAGGATTTGGGTTTTGGGTCGGCATCAGCTCCGCTAACACTGAAGTGTAGTGCCAGGAGCGACTCATCATTTGCCGTGCCCGTTAGGGAACGATGGCTTAGGAGATAAATTTAGATCCTTATCACCTAAGGGTTTTCAATTTTATGAGCCGTAAGGGTCTCATAAAAGCATTTTCTCCCTACAAGTCGAGGGGATCTCGCAGGTGTATTTCTACCTAAGAATCATAAGGATTCCTAAGTGTGTTGCTCCTTTGTGAGACGTAAGGATCTCACGCGGGGATTTTCTCTCCATAAGGTCGAGAGGACTTTGCGAGTGTATTTCATCTCTTTTCACGAGTTTGCGCCCTTTCGGGTTTTCACAAACTCGTCAGTAGTCCTGCTGTTTTTACTCACGGAGCCCTTTCGGGTTTTCATCCGTACCCATTTCGCTTGTGGACATACCGTTTTTCTTTTTTTTTCTCCTTTTCGCCGGTAGGACTTTAAATGTAGTCTTGCCAATAGGACTTGGGAGAGATAGGGGGTCATTTGCACCCATGGATTGTATACGGTTTTACAGGATGTATGATCCAGACCGTAGGGCCGGTGTACTCAATTCTCTTACAACTTGGAGCATTCACGCGTAGTATTTCTTGAGGTATCGGCCATTGATGGGTGGCATGGGACTTTCTATCTCGGCATTTATCAGCTTGTAGGATTCTCCATCAAACACTTTCTCAATGACGTATGGTCATTCTCAATTTGGCTCGAAATTCCATTGGCATGTCGATTGGGTATGATCGGTCTTTTGAGGACCAACACCAATTCGCCTTTTTTAAAAGCGCAGAGATGAGTCATCTTATTATAGGCCCGTGACATTTGGGCTCGATACAGCTCCAGATTTTGCTGTACTGCGAGCCTCTTTTCTTCAAGGGTGTCGAGCTCTTCGAGCCGAAGGAGGATGTTTTCCTCCTCCGTCAACTCGTGTTGGACGGCCATTCTTAGGCTTGGAACCTCGACTTCGAGCGGGAGGATTGCTTCCACTCCGAAGAGTAGTGAGTATGGAGTGGGATGAGTTGGAGTGCGGTGTGTGGTACGATATGCCCACAATGTCTCGTGGAGCTTGAGATTCCAGTCTCTCTTGTTGGCTGAGGCATTTTTCCTCAGGAGCTTGCATAGAGTTTTATTGAAGGTTTCGGCTAGCCCATTGGCTCTTGGATTATAGATGGAAGAATATCTCCAGTCTATCTTATGCTGAGTAATGAACCTTGAGAGTTTGAAGCTCTTGAAAGAAGGCCCGCTGTCAGATATGATTCTTCTCGGTGTACCGAAGCGGTATAGAATATTATGCCGGAAGAACGTCAGAATATCTTCTGTCTTGACTTCTTTTAGTGGGACAAATTCAGTTCACCTGGAGAAGTAGTCAGTTGCGGCCAATATGAACCGATAGCCTTTAGATGACGGGGGATCAATTGGACCAACTATGTCGGTGCCCCAAACTTCAAAGGGCCATGACACCACCGTAGGATGCAACGGATTGGGATGCTTGTGAATAAAGTCACCATGAATTTGGCAGAGATGGCACTCTTTTGCATGCACTTCGCAATCTCTTATCATGGTAAGCCAGTAATATCCAAGCCCTTGGATTTGAAGCTGCATTTTGGGGCCGGTTTGGTGAGCTCCGCAGACGCCTGAGTGAACTTCTTTCATGACTTTTTGGGCTTTGGCCGATGACAGACATCTGAGCTAGAGTTGGTCATATGATCTGCGGTATAGCGTATTATTTACAAACACGTATCGAAGAGCTCTCTTCTTCAGCTGAATGCTCGCAGATTTTCCTTTGGGCAACTTTTCGTATCGGAGGTACTCTGTGAAGGGTTCTCTCCAGTCGGGCTCATCTTGGATGATCAGAGGTTTTTCGGCAGGATTGTTCCCTTGTTCTACGCTTAGTTCTTCACGCAAAAAGACTGGAGGTAGAATTTGCCGGTTTTTTATTGTTATCAGAATTTTATCCATATTGGGGTCAGCAAGATCCTTGGCTAAGCGAACGAGTATGTCATCTTTTCTATTCAATACCCTAGGAACCTCATTAGTTCAATGTGGGTGAACTGTTTCATAAGCTTCACCACCCAGCTTCTGTACCGAGCTAACTCGGGTTTGAATATCTTATAGTTGCCGCTTACTTGGTTAACGATAAGCTGGGAATCACCGTAGACTCGTAGCCGCAGGATTTCCATTTCTATGGAGAGCTCCAGACCAGCTATCAGAGCCTCGTACTCAGCCTTGTTGTTTGTGCGAGGCTCGGTGAGAGAAAAGAATGTCGTAGGGTTCCCATTGATGGCGTGATGAACACCAATCCTAACCCCGATTTTATCTGTAGGACGCTTGATTTGCTAGAGGTCCTAATTGATGAAGCTCCGTCGAAGTAGAGCTCCCAACATGGCTCGTCATCCTTGAGGTGCAGCACTTGTTCGTTGGGTAACTCGCAATTGAGCGGTGACCCTTCTGGTATGGGATGAGCAGCAAGGAAGTTGGTGAGGGCTTGCCCTTTTAATGCTTTCTGAGGAGTATAGATTATGTCAAATTCAAGAAGTATGATAGCCCATTTTCCCATTCTACCGGCTAAGCTTGCTTTGGTCATTAAGTGTTTGAGCGGGTCGACCCTGGAGATCAGCATAACCCGATAAGCGAGAAGATAGTGTCTTAGCTTTTTCACTGCAAATATCAGGGCCAAGCACTGCTTTTCGATCGGGGAATAGTTATGTTCCACCCGACTAACGTTCAACTGAGGTAGTAGAGGGCATTCTCTTTTCCCTCCTCATTGTTCTGGGCGAGGAGTACACCGAGTGACTCATCTAGCACGGCAGTATAGAGAATCAACGGTTTATTTAGAAAAGGGGCAGCAAGCACTGCAGGGTACAACGAGCTCCCAGACAAAATGAGCTCTTCTCTTCATGAGCTTCGAGAAAGGCCGACATCTCCCTGATAGGTTCGAGAAGAACCTTCGTATGTAAGCAAGCTTGCCTTAAAAGGATCTTAGCTGCATCAGATTCTTTGGAGGAAGCATCTCTATGATGGCCTTTATCTTCGATGGGTCGACTTTGATCCCCTGATGTCAGACTGTGAAGCCCAAGAATTTTCCTGATGACACGCCAAAAGCAAATTTTAGAGGATTCATCTTCAGATCATCTTCCCTCAGTCAGGTGAAAATGGTCCTGAGATCTCGGATGTGATCATCCTTGGATTTTGTCTTGACGACCAAATCATCAACATAACATTCGACGACCTTATGGATTAAGTCATCAAAGATTTTGGTCATTTCCCTTTGATATGTGGTGCCTGCATTCTTCAATCCGAACGACATCACCTTGTAGCAGTATATTCCGACCGGGGTTCGAAATGCTGTGCGTTTCTCATCCTCAGGCGACATCTTGATCTTATTATACCCAGATGAGTCATCCATGAAGGTGAACATCTTGTAATTTGAGGTGTCATCAACCATCATTTCCACGACCGGTAGCGAGAAGTCGTCTTTAGGGCATGCCTTGTTGAGGTCCCTAAAATCGACGCAAGCTCGGATCTACCCATTTTTCTTCTTAAATAGGACGATGCATACGATCCAGTCCGTATATTTATCTTCTCTGATGAAGCCAGCATCGATAAGTTTCTCGGTTTCCTCGATGACCTTTTCTTCCAGTTCCCTTCTCATTTTTTGAGGAGCTTGTTTGACTGGCTTAGCATCAGGAGATATTTCCAGCTTATGCACGGCCACTTCAGGGGAAAGGCCAGTCATTTCTTTGTACGTCCATGCAAAGCAGTCGACGAACTCATGCAGTAGGGTGACTATCTGCTCTTTCATTTCTTCTGACAAGAGAGAGCTGATGTAGGTCAGCCTTGGATTATCGGGCGTTCCCAAATTAACCTCGGTTAGCTCGTCGAAGGTTCCTTGTCTGCCATATTCAAGCTCTCGAGAAGCTTCTTCTGGTTTGGCTATCTCGTCGTCATTATTTGACCTTTCGTTGGCTTCACCAACATGGATCATGTAGCATACTTTGGAATCAGGTTGAATGGAACCTATGCCCCGTCTATCTGGGATTTGTCCATCGATGAGTGCTCAGACCTGAGGCGGATGCCATAGCCCTTCGTAAAACTTCGCTTCGGAGTCCGTTTGATATGGCCGACACCCGCACTTTTTAAAATATTCCCGCATCTCGGGCGCATAATATCTAGGATTGAGGATGGCCTTTATGCTTCTCTCGTATGGAAGGCATGTCACAGACAAATCGTCCGGGTGCGCGACAGGATTTGACCCATAAAACAGGATGCCCTTCTGTCCACTTTTCCTTCCGGGAACGTAGAAAGTTTTCAGCTGATCTACAGTGGAGACCGACAATGCATCGAGCTCTTTGCACATCTGCTCCGGCACCCTTGTGACGGTTAGGGACCCTTCCGTAACTTCGAAGGTCTCTCATAGCTTTGCTTGTTGCATGGAGGCCCAATCTGTATAGCTGTTGCAAGGAAGGTTCTTTTCTTCTGACTCTTCAGAGTCACTGCCTAAACGAGGGTGAATTTTGCTGTCGGATGGGCCTTCAATATCAGACTCGTCCGTATCGCTACCAAGATGAGGGCGGTTTTTATGGATGGATAGACTTCCAACGTCGGACTCATCAGTGTCACCGTCGAAATGCTGACGCATTTGGGGGTTTTTGCTTTTGAAAGTGATAGCCGGCTTTGATTTGCTTTTGAGTTTTGGGGTCGTTCTGTCTTTGGTCAGCTGTGGCTCAGCACTTTGGAGGTTCACAAAGTACCGAGAATCTTCATATCGGACTTCATGCACACTGAACGAATGGATGTCTCCGTCAATGCGTCTTTCTTCTCCATTTTTGGTATACTTCATGCACTAATGGAGAGTTGACGGAACGATGCCATAATCGTGAAGCCACGGCCTTCCCAGGAGAATCTTATAGGATGTGTCGGTGTCGATCACATATATCTTGGCTTCAGTTTGTAGGTCCCCGAACCTGATCGGCAGAGCTATGGATCCTAAAACTTGCTGGCAATTTTGATTGAAGGCTTGAATGCTAATCTTTTCCCTTGACAGGCGTCGGACGTCCATTGACAAACTCTTCAGAGTCCGCAAGTTCATGATATTCACTGAGGACCTTGGATCAATCAATATGCGATTAATCTGGTCTCCATCGCTGTATCTTGTCACGTAAAGCAGTTGGTTGTGCTCAGTTGTTCCTAATAACAGGTCTTCATCTTTAAATGTGACCGCGGCCTTATGCACAGTGTACTGGGCTTCTTTCATATCAATTTCCGCAAAGCGGGCCTGGTACCGCTCAGGGTTTTGTAGAGCGTGAATAAGAATATCTCTAAGCTCCTTAGATAGAACCAAGGCATTGTAGATGCTTAAGAGAGACGGAAGCTTTCGGAGATGAGCCAAGATATTATAGTCCACCGAGGAAGGACTTGAATTTTCATGAGTCGGCTCTCCACCGTCTTCTTCATCAGCGACTTATTTTTCCTTCCCTTTTGGGGCGTTGCCTTGATTTGGCGGTAGAGCCTTGCCGCTTCTAAGCTGGATTTGGTTGGCCATCGTGGCGAGCTCCTCATCATCTTCGGGAAAATAGAGCTCCTCCTCAGAGTCGCTGCCAAGATGGATGGCGTAGCAGGTCACTATAGGGATCTCTTCATTGGAGTCTTCTTCTAGCTCCTTCAGAATCTCAGCCTCTTCTACGGGGAAGAACTCCTTCAATTGAATTAGAGTTCTTTCCTTTTGTTCATGGTTCTCAAGGGAATCGATATATTTTTGAATGGTCGATCTCCCTGCAAACTCTTTTTCCCGTCGAGCTGCACTTTTTTTCTTTTTGAGCTTTTTGGATTTTAGGCCTGATTGAGCCAAATTGGCAGATGGAACAGCGGGCTCCTTCTGCCCCTCCCATTCTATTCTGGGCTCTTTCTGAAGTAGCTTTATCATCTTCTGCGTATTATTAGAGATGTGCATATTCCACAGAGGCTGCGGCGAGTCGGATTCATTTCTCGGGGTAGCGGATTCAATTGTTTGCTCCCAGAAGGCTTCAGCTTCTGTCTGTATAAAGTTGGCGGTTGCAGCTTGATTGTTCACCAATACACTATTGGAAAACTCGATCTTCCCAGTCTTGTACTACTTCTCGACCAAGTCTCTGAAAATATAGCAATCCTCGATCGCATGGCTCACTACTCGTTGGTACAGGCAATATAGAGGATTGTTGGTCATTTTTGCTTCATGAGGTCTTTTCGACTCTAGCAATTGTAGACCGTTGTTCAAGGCATGTTTGAATATCTTGCGGACCTTGTCCCTTCTGAATGAGATTTTTCTCTTCTAGGGAAGGCCCTTCTCCTCCCAGCACTGGCTTTCGTGACCAGTTGGTTTTGGATTCGCTTGCTTTTCGCTCGTCTTCGTTGTCAGACGCATTGAAGACATTGGTATTGCTAGAATTCCTGTTTCTATGGTTGTCGTCCCTCTTGCTCTTCCAAGTATTGTCTCTCTGAGAGTCCGGGGTAGACTCTTGCTTCGAGCGTTTGTCATGACCCGAATGTGGAACGTGGCTGGAACTTAAATCACACAACGTCTAAAGGCGTAACGTAATTCAAGTATGCCAAAGCCCGGAATCTAAACCGTGAAATAAATAGAGTGATAAAATACTTAGTTTTAAAAGGTTGATTTTAACAAAATAGAGTTACATCAAATCATTTAAAAGCATCAAGTTTTGTAAAAATTTCAGCAGAGTCTCCTTTGTAAAAACTGGTCACAAACTCATACATAACATGAATATATAAAGCAATGATAAAAGGTATCCCCAAGCGGGAGCTAGCTCTTCGCCGAAATAGCGGAACACAACCACGGGAAAGAAATATCATAATAGTGTAAAAAACCATTTATAGAGCAAGAAATAGAAAAGCATAAAAGTCGGCTCACACGAGCTCGACACCAGATAAACAAATAATACAAGTCTCACGGTCCAGTCTCTAGGTCAATATACAAATGGTATATGGATTTTACTAGATACAAAAGTAATATACATGGTGGGAAATAAAATAATATCCTCATAAAACCCACCTACAAGTAAAGCCCTCAAGTCGAAGCAAAAGGAAGCAATAGGGGTAGTAGCAGTGCGCCCGCCATGACTATGCTGACGGGTCGATCCTGCAAGACACTGTGGCACAACGCGGGTGAGTTGCTGACTCATAAGTAGTAAATAACATCTAATGAGACAATCACAAGCATGCACGCAAATGCATCGAAAAACTATATATAAAGTATGAAGCGATGTACTAATATGAATGCGACATGAATAAATGGTCAATGAAATTTGGATATATCTGATGAAAGAAAAACTGAGTTTTATCTTAGTAGATTTTTGGTATAATAGAACCAAAATATCATCAAATAAAAACAACAGAAATCCGTGTCAATCATCGACACTCAATATCTCGGGTGCCGTTTCTCAAATCGGCTCTCAAAATCCGAATCACGTGACTCCGGTCAGTATCCTCTGGATCTCCGCCAGGCCAATAATCACCGGTAGGTAGTGCTCCCCTGCTAAACTAAATGTCTCTCTATACGATCTTCTTTCCCCGAGGTACCTCACCAGGTCCACCATGTACCCGCAGACGGTGCCTCATCTCTTCTCGAATCGGGTATATGTACATATGTGGCTCAAGAACTGAGAAAACTCATGGTGGACGCCACACATCATATCACGAGAAAACTGCAATTTCCATTTTAAAAATGATCATAAGTTTATAAATATCACTTGCGGTTTTCCCCAAATCCAGAAATCTCATGAATACGGAAATCTCCAAGAAAATTCACAATATATGAATATGTCAATGACGTGAATGTCCAAGATATCTGTCACGACCCAAAGTGTGGATGTGACCGGCACTTAGATAGTAACATATCTAAAGATATGCACGTAGTCCAAGTAAGCCGAAAACCAAGATCAAAATACCTTATTACGGAATTTTATAAAAATTTAGTTTTTAAGTACAAATCCCAATTTATGAAGTTAATTTAGTAAACGAGTATAAAGAGTGAGGTTTAGTTGCATCCCTAGTTGGGATCAACAAAAATTAACAATGAAAATAAATCTCAATATAAAGACAACAATATAAATCTCAGACATAAAGAAAGAAACTACAAATGTATCGACCAAACGATCTCAACTGCCAAAAATATATTCTCTCATTCTAAGTCAAAATACAGGTTTGATGGAGACTTTCTAGATACAAAATACAAAACCAAAAGAGAAGGTTACTACATATGTAACCAGCATAGCAAAAGATATGAAAAAACTGCAACCGTAAATCTGCACCGCAGTCAACCGTCCACTCTACCCCTGCAAGGAACTGTGGCACAACGGGAGTGAGTTGCCAACTCAGTGAATATAACTAACATATAACGGTTAATAATGTAAATATGACAGTCAGATTAACTGAAATGAGAACAAGTATAATGTATGATTATATATGAAAAATCATCAATGTAGAAAGTAAACATCATAATACCACTGAAATCTCATCATCTATTCTCAATAAATTCATTTCTCCGTGTCCATCAACGACACAAACCTCCAATTCTTACAGGCATCATTCCCCGAATGATCCTGAATCAATAATACCAGTCGTTATCATCTAGATACACGCCGTATTTTACTACTATCTCCGGTATCGAGTAACCTCGCTAGGCTCCCCCGCCTCAATGCGGCTATCCTGCCCCTCGGTCTCGACCGGGTCCACCATGTATCCAACTGTATATCTCCACCACTCAGTATGGATAACGTAAAATCCGCGACCGTATATCTCCCCCACTCGGTCCGGAATAAAATCAAACCAGAAAACATCTCATGGTGGACATGATACATCAATCATGAAAACACTGGATTTATGTAATAGTATTCAAAACCCAAAACCATAAATCCTCAATTCTGCATTTACCTCATATATAAAACAGAAATACGCATATATTAACATGATGTAAACGATGCAATTTACTACTATTATTGATATGTGAAATATGATATAAATTCATGTTAACAAGTATTATGTTTAAGTGTAAAGTGACATAGCAATATCGACGAGGTGTGTGTAGCATATAAGACGTGCACGTGGCATGACTCGTCGATAATTGTGAAGTTTTCTAACAACTACGCGATTATATGTGTATATGATGAATACATATTATCAATTTGGCATAACAATATAAAGCATTTAAATTAAGTAAAACTACGGGCGAAACACGCCATCTTTACAAAATTCCCCGGTAGATATTTAGTCTACTCACCGGAAAGTTCGAATCTACTTCGGAATAGCTAATCCTTTCCCTTTCCTCGCTGCTTCCGTAATTCTCGTATCCGAATCTAAATTTACAATTTAACGTATATAAGAAAACGGCTATTCCGATATGACGGAAATGAAAAACACCCGTTCCCACGTATAAGTTATAAACTATATGATTATATCAAGTTATTAAACACTTAATCTTTCTGGATTTTAACCTTAATCTGTATTGTTACAGAAATTAATCTCGACGTATTTTAACCGTGTCGTATTTAGTGTTTTACGACATTCCTTCCGATATATGTTTCCAGACTCTAATTATAATGAAACTAGTTTAATTAAACAACACCAAAATAACCAAAATTGTACACTGGAAACTACCCAACAGAGAAAACCCACCTAGCTTCCTACCTGGCCGGCGACGCCGGAATTTCTTATATGGCCGCCGGCCCAAAACCGGCCCCTTGGTGTCGTGGTCTTATGGTTTAATCTAGTTGTTACCTATATCATTTTAACTCTGTTTAGTTAAGTTAATTATCTTCCAGATCAAAGCAGATTTTAACAGAGATTAAATTTAACTAAAATACGATATTATGTGACATGTTCAATCTATACTAACTAATCTACAGAGCCTAATTTACCTACTGTGATTAAGGATTTTACCCTCCAATTAGCTGTAGGAATAACCCTCCAAGATGCTAAGTCCCTCCTAGCTTGATGATGATCAATTCCTAGAACGTAGCTTCATTCTCCATCTTCTTCCTCTTGTTCTTTCTTTTCTCTTTTAAAATTCCCTTTTCTTTTAAATTCCTTGAGTTTTTAATCTTAGTTTTGAACTGAGAATGAGCTATATAAATGAATGGAGGAAGAGATAAGGGAAGGTGGTGGTGTCAAAGTTTAAAGTGTGTGGGTTTCATGCAAGGAGGAGGTGGAAGGTGAGTATGTGCATGCAAGCATGATGTGTTCTTGATTTATCTTCATAATATGTTTTAATTTGAATTAAATTTCAGAACTAAAGATGATTTCCCTCCACTTTCACTTATATCCACAACAATCTCTTATTTGCATAAGAAAACTTAAACTTTACAAATTAACCCCTCACAACTTAACTTATTATAAAACACACATTTTATTAAAATGAAGCTAAATTTATCATTAAAACCCTTATAACTTATTTAATTTGCATATAAAAATTTTAATTTAAATTGTATTACATATAACTTATGAAGATTGACTTATTTGATTTTAACAGTTTTGTGATTTATCATATTATTTTTAATTTAATTAATTTTATCTATTTCTAAATATTCCAAATGTTACAATATCAATATGATGCAATGACATAAATGACTTGGTGACTACGTATCATTAATGATGCAATGAGATGAATGACTTGGTGACTACATATCAATAATGATGCAAATGCAAAGAAACCAATTATTAAACAAGTTCTATAGTGTTCATGACATAGCAATTACCAATGGAGTGTGTGTTCGCATAAAATAGTGTGCATGCGGCATGAACTGTCGGTAATGGTGCAAGTGTCCTAGTGGGATAATACTAATGTGCATGATGATGCAAATGCAATATGAATATGATATACGCATATGAATACAAGAATTATAATAAATCCTAACCATCGGGCGCTTTACGCCATCCAAGCGATTCCCCCATAGATGTAACAACAACTCACCGAACGACTCGGCTAATCGAATCCGACCACCGCATTTCCTTTCTTTGTCGCGTCCGACATCTCCACAACCGATCCTAGAATCGCACAATTACAACATATAAGACTAGACATCCGATAGAACGCAAAGTCAAAACAATACGGAGGAACTAACGTCCACAAGCTAAACACGTGTGCACTTGGTGCACAAAACGTGTTCAACAAACCACTCCTAGGGGATGTTATACACAGCAAACGCAAAATCTAGAATCGAAACATCAGTATCGTATATTAACAAAACGTCCACTTTAAGGTAAAATGGTCCCAGATTTTACCTACATATAATATAGGAAAAACAAAATATACCAAATATCCTACATGACCCACATAGAGCTACCCACAAAACCCCAACACCCAACTTAACAAGAAGGCCGGCGGCACAGGGGAAAAAGGGAATCTAGCCGGTCGAATAGTGGAATTTTGGGTCTGAGTTTCTAGGGTAAACTCAGGGCTCTAACATCATTCTACTTTGTTGATAGATTAAATTATAAATCAACGCAACGATAGCAGAACAACAAAGACTCCAAACTAAACAAAAATATAATATTTAGCACTAAACTATATCATTAATGTATTTTAGTGCAAATAATTAGATTAGTAAGGCTATTAGACACTAACTACTCTTAACTACCCTAATAAGTCATTAAAACCGTAAACTTGACCTAACCATCTCTTAAAACTCTAAACAAGCTTAAAAATTACTTTAACACCTAATTAAGATTAGATTAAGGTAAGGATTAGCAAAACAAGTTAAGATTTGGTTTCATACCTTGAAAGTGATTAGGTGGTGATCCTAACTTGAAAAGATTGCCACAAAAATAGAAACTTGCTTGAAGGAAACTCTTGAAGAGGGTTAAAATAGGATTTTGGATAGGATCTGTGTTGATTTGAGTAGGTTTTAGTGATGAAGAGGGAGAGGCTTTTAGGTTAAAGAGAAGGGATGAGGAGAAGAGACGAGAGTGAGAAAATTCTAAAGAATGAGAGTAGCTCATGCCATGGCTCCCTCTCTCCTCATACATGCGCCATGCCTCATTTTTCATTTTATTTAATTTTTTTTAATACCTCTTTTCTCAAAAACTCTAAAACCATCTTCATTTTTAAAGAAAAGCATGTTAACATAAAAAAAAAGTGTTTAGGTGGCCATGGTTACAAAAACTTGTATTAACTTATACTAACCCATGATTAATACTAGATTAGTGTGTGTGTGTGTGTGTGTGTGTGTTAAAATAATTTTTAATAATTAATAAATAAGGAAATAATTAAGTGAACAAGTAATTAAATAAATAACTAATAAAACACAAATAAATAAGTAATTAAATAAGTGAACTAGTATATATATATCTATGTGGAAAAATAATTATTAACTAGGTTTTGTAGGAAAACACATATTATATCGCTAATCAACATATAATTATCCTAAACGATTTTTAAAACGTTACAATCTTCCCCTCTTAAAGAAATTCGGTCCCCGAATTTAAAATCTAGCTACGCGTACCTTCAAAGAGATGGAGAAATTTCTTCCTCATCTCGTCCTCGGCTTTCAAGGTGACCTCTTCGCTGTTCAGGCCACGCCAAAGAACCTTCACGGTCGGTAAGACCTTTGACCTCAGTTTCTTCACCTGCCGATCCAGAATGACTACCGGCTGCTCGGTAAAAGAAAGATCATGCTCCAGCTGGATCGTCTGACACTGAATCACGTGAGAAGGGTCATGAAGGTACTTGAAAAGTATCGATACATGAAATACTGGGTGAACTTCTGAAAAACTGGGTGGAAGTGCTAAACGATAGGCAACGATATCGACTCGCTCGGGAATCTCGAAGGGACCCACATATCTGGGACTAAGCTTCTCGTTCCTCCCGAACCTCATCTCGCTCTTCATCGGAGGGACCCACAAGAAAACATGATTACCAACGGCGAACTCAAATCTACGACGGCGTCGATCAGCATAAGACTTCTGCCTGCTCTAAGCCGCTCTTATCCTATCCTGAATCAACTGGATCTTCTCTGTAGACTTCTGCACTAGCCGCGGTCCCAAAATACTGCTCTCACTGAGATCTGCCCAACAAACGGGTGATCGACACTTTCTCCCATACAAGGTCTCGAAAGGTGCCATCTGAATCGTCTCTTGGAAGTTGTTATTGTAGGAGAACTCTATCAAGGGCAAGTGATGATCCCAACTGCCACCGAAATCAAGAACGCACGCTCGGAGCATATCCTCGAGAGTCTGTATAGTCCGTTCTGACTGACCATCGGTCTGCGGATGGAAAACTGTACTGAAACTCAATCGGGTGCCAAAAACAGAGACGAAACCGCGTAGGTCGTCTTGCCTGAATTTAGGGGCAGATGCTATTTGGTTTTATCCGTCCACCTCTCCGAAGATGCCAAAGTGATTTATGGCACCGTATATCGGAGGTTTGGACAGATGCGGCCGTTGTAGCAAATTTCGTCAGATTCCCCCTCATTGTGAGGGGTTTTTGATTGTGGGGATGCTCTTCCATGCAGGCGCAAGCCTCTGCAGTTAATTACATTACCGCATCACGGTAACCACTTTCTCCTGCTCTAGAAGGTCACTTCGTGTCGTGTGTGTTTGTTTTATTTTTTTGGTTGCTCGTGGATTGTATACGGAGACTAATTTATGTTGTCGCCCGTAGGGCGTGGATTAGTCCAAATCCATATTTTCTTAGATTTGGGTTTGGGTTGGTTTAAGGACCGTTACTCTTGTTTTAGACTAAGGTCAACTCAAACGTTTGTTGAGGATACGTTTGTCTAATTTTAGACTAAGATCTACTCAACAGGATTTTGGGATCATTTAGATCCAACGAAAGAGTATTTGGACTCTATCGTTTTAGTTTAGAGACGTTGCGGTCCATAAGTTTAAGGACATCACAGTTCATGGAGTTTAAGGATATCATAGTCCATGTTTAAAGACATCATAGTCTGTAGGGTTTAAAGACGTCATAGTCTATGGGGTTCTGGTTTAGCCAATTTGAGGATGCACCAAAAGTTATTGGTTATTGGGACCCTCCACCTCTCTTAAGACGTTGAAGAATTACAACGACACGTATCAGAGGTGTGGAGAGATGTACTCTTGAACCAGTGAATGTTCATCAAAGATTTGATAATCTTGTTTGGGACTGAGTCCAATAAAGAGCGTATCGGCTCAGTTGATCATGAGTTTGGCCAACTTGGGCTGAGCCCACTGAGTCTCTGTCATTTCTCTTCTTTTCTTTATAAAGTGTTAGACACTTGTTAGGACATAATCCTTTCTCTGTGCACATACTGCTAAAAATTTATTGGGGTACTGACACCCACTTTCTTTTTGTTTTTTATTGAGTGTTGAACACTCTTTATGGCGTAGAGCGCTTTATGTACAGAGCGCCAGACTTGGAGCGCTAAGGCGTTTCTTATAAAATAGCGCCCACGTGAGGAGCATGTGGCGCGCTTGGCGCTGAGCGCCAGACTTGGAGCGCTAAGGCGCTTCTTTTAAATTGGATCTCTAAGGCACTTCTTTTAAAATAGCGCCCACGTGAGGAGCACGTGGCGCGCTTGGCGCTGAGTGCCAAACTTGGAGCGCTTAAAGCGCTTCTTTTAAATTGGAGTGCTAAAGCGCTTCTTTGGCAACTCTGATTAGTTCTGTGCTCTGAGAATTAAATTCTTGGTTTATATGAGACTTTGTCTCATGGATCTAAGAACCGAGTTCTTCTTTTTGTGAAGAGATGTTTTGACCTCTTCTGTTTTTTGTGAAAGACTTGGTCTTATAGATCTATGATATAGAAAAAGAACTAAGTTCTTCTGATGTGAGAGTTGAATTCTCAAATATGGAGGAGATGTTATGATCTCTCTTCTTTTTATTTACCTTGAAGAAAATTTCTTTTTCTTAGAGCTTGCTCTTCTTTTTTTCTTTTCTGAGAACTTCAAGTTTATGGGGGGGAGGGTTCTTCTGTCCAAGACTTGAAGTCTTGGGTCCTTTATATAGGGGGGCTGATTTATTGAATCAGTTCAGGGAATCTCTCATTGAGAGATTTCTGATTGATTTGGGGAATGTTTCCCACCGTCGGATCTTTGATCCAAAGGCTTCTGCTTTACAGAAGACGTCTTTCTTGTTATTTAACAAGATTGGGAAATTATTTTCCCATAAAGAGATTGTTCTGTATCTTGGTGATCACTATTGGATTTTTGATCCAACGGTGCTCTGATTTACAGAGCACAATCTTTCTTGTTTGGAAAGATTTGAGGAGCACAATCTTTCTTGCTTTGCACGTGAGGCGCTGCCTCAGAGTCTTTGACTCTTAACGCTGACGCACTCGGCGCTAGCGATCTCGTGCTTTGCACGTGAGGCGCTGCCTCAGAGTCTTTGACTCTTAGCACTAGCGCTCTCGGCGCTAGCACTCTCATGCTTTGCACGTGAAGCGCTGCCTCAGAGTCTTTGACTCTTAGCGCTGGCGCTCTCGACGCTAGTGCTCTCGTGCTTTGCACGTTAAGCGCCGCCTCGGTTTAAATTTCAAATTTTGAAATTTTAAATAGAGTTTTGCTCTCTGATTGGGGAAAACACTCCTGAAGTTTCTACCAAAGGCAGCTGGTGAACTGGGTGCCTCTGTCAGACACAATGCAGGTCGGAACGCCATGTAGTCGCACAATCTCATCAATATAAATCCGAGCATACTATGCAAATCCGAAAGTGGTCTTCACTGATAGGAAGTGGGCCGCTTTTGTCAACCGGTCTATGATCATCCAAATAGAGTCATACCCTCGACTGATCCTAGGTAGACCCACGATGAAATCAATAGAGATCTGCTCCCATTTCCACTCCGGAATGGGCAAAGGTTGTAACTCTTTTGCCGGCCTCTGATGCTCGGCTTTGACTTGCTGGCAAGTCAGGTATCTCGAAACGAAATCTGCAACATCTTTCTTCATCCCTTCCCACCAGTAGATATCTCTTAAGTCATGATACATCTTGGTGGAATCCGGATGAACGCTGTATGCTGACTAGTACGCATCCTCTAAGATCTCGCGTCTCAGCCCCTCGGAATCTGGCACACATAGACGAGTCACAAATCGTAGCACTCCCTGGTCATCGATCACGAACTCTGAATCTCTACCCTGCTGAACCTGCTCCATAATCTCTTCCAAACGAGCATCGTCGGACTGTGCCTCCCCGATGCGATCAAGTAACTATGGACGGGCATGGACATGAGCAAGCCGTCTTCCGGTCGACGTAAACTCAAACTGTACTCGGTTATCGTATAATATCTGGTAATCTGCAGAAGACTGTCTCTGAACTGCGCTCAAATAGGACAAGCTATCTCCGGGCCTCCGACTCAAAGCATCAACTACAACATTCGCCTTACCCGGATGATAAAGAATTTCGCAGTCATAGTCCTTCACGAGATCCATCCAACGGCAAATTCAGATCTCGCTGCTGGAAGATATACTTTAAGCTTTTGTGGTCCATGAATATCTGGCATGGATCGCCATATAAGTAGTGTCTCCAAATCTTGAGTGCAAAGACCACTGCGGCCATCTCTAAGTCATGAGAGGGATAATTCTGCTCGTGCTTCTTCAACTGCCGAGAAGCATAAGCGACGACCCTGCCATGTTGCATCAACACACAGCCTAAACCCACTCGAGAAGCATCGCAATAGACAACAAAGCCGCCTGACCTTGAAGGCAAAGATAAGACTGGTGCAGTCGTCAAGCGAGTCTTCAACTGCTGAAAACTCTGCTCGCATGCCTCGGTCCAAAGAAAAGAAACTCCCTTCCGGGTCAACCCGGTCAGCGGTGCAACGATACGAGAGAAATCCTGTACAAAACGTCGGTAGTAACCGGCCAAACCCAAGAAGTTGCGAATCTCCATCACTGATACAGGTCTGGGCCAATGCTGTACGGCCTCGATTTTCTTCAGGTCCACTCGTATACCATCTCTCATAACCACGTGACCCAAGAAGTCAACACTATCAAGCCAGAAAGCGCACTTGGAGAATTTGGAAAACAACTGGTGCTCTCTCAAAGTCTGCAATGTAATCCTCAAATGCTGCTCATGCTTCTCTCGACTCCTGGAGTAAACTAGAATGTCGTCAATGAACTGGTCGAGAAACGACCTGAATATGCGGTTCATCAAATTCATAAACGCTGCTGGAGCATTGGTGAGCCCGAACGACATCACCAAAAACTCATATGCCCGTAGTGCGTACGATAAACAGTCTTCGAAATGCCATCATTCCGAACCTGCAACTAATGATAACCCGACCGCAAGTCAATCTTCGAGAAATGTCCCGCACCCTTGAGCTGATCAAATAAATCGTCAATGCGAGGTAGGGGATATCTATTCCGCGTGGTAACTCGATTCAATTGACGATAATCAATGTATAATCTCATACTGCTGTCCTTCTTCTTTACGAACAGGACAGGAGCTCCCCAAGGAGACACACTCGGTCGAATAAGCCCTTTATCCAGCAAATCTTAAAACTGATCCTTAAACTCTTAAAGCTCCGCCGGGGCCATCCGATAAGGCGGTATAGAAATAAGCCCCGTGCCGGAGATCAAGTCGATGCAGAACTCGATATCATGCTCTGGTGGCAATCGAGGTAACTCATTAGAAAAGACATCGGGAAACACCCTCACAATCGGAATCTGATCCAACGGGACCTCTGCGGCTCCAACATCACGAACATATGCCAAGAATCCTTGGCATCATTTCCTCAAGAGCCGACTAGCGCAAAGGTCAAAAATCAAACTAGGAAGGGTGGCACTACGGTCTCCCTGAATAACAAGAACTGGTTCACCCGGAAAACTAAATCTGACCGCCTTCTCACGGCAGTCCACGGACGCATAACAAGTGGCTAACCAGTCCATGCCAAGAAGAACGTCGAAGTCTAACATGTCGAGGAGAATCAGATCAACAGAAGAATCCCTATCCCCGATACGAATGGAACACGATCGAAATACATGTCGGGCGATAAAAGACTCTCCATCGGGAGTAATCACAACAAGCGGCTGATCTAGCAAAGACGACTCTCGGCCTAACTTCGGTACGAAGTGTGTGAATACATAAGAATGAGTGGAACCTGGGTCAAATAATACGCGCGCGTCGAAAGAACACACTGAAAGAGTACCTGTCACAACTGCATTCAATGCCTGCGCATTCTGAGGAGTGAAAGCAAAAACTCGGGCATGTCCTCTACCGGTACCTGGCTGTCCTCTCCCTTTGCCACCTCGTCCTCTCTGAACTTGACCGCTACGGCCACAGCCTCTTGGAGTATCGATCTGGCATGGAGCAACAACAGGCGTAGGAGGTAAAGCGCTCAGAGGAGGGGGTGAAGGTGGTAAAGTAACATGTGGAACTGTTGCCTCGCCCTGGTGCCTCACAGTACAATGTCTGACACGGTGATGCGGACTCCCACATCGAAAACATCCTGGCGACGGCTACTAACCCAGTAAATAAGAGTTGAATAACTGGCCTCGCATCATGCTTCGACCACCACTATGGCCTAGAAAGAATCCTCCACGGTCTCTGCCTGTCATATCTCTGCCAAACCGCACTGGAGCTGATACACCTGAACAAATCCGCTTCGGCACTGTAGTCTCAGAAATACACTCCTCCACTAATATGGCTGCATTTATCACTGCTGCATAGGTGTCAAAGTGCTGGGTTCCGATAGAAAGAAACAACTGTGCGTCAAGACCTCGTACAAATCTTTTTATGCGCTTCTCTACAGTGTCCACCGGGTAAGGAGCATATCTGGACAGCTGAGTGAACTGAACGTCGTACTCAGACACGGTCATACCAGGAGTCTTGTGCAAAGACTCATTACTATGAGCTCGAGCATCCCTGACGCTCTGCGGAAGTAAACGAGCGAGAAACACCGTCGTGAACTTATCCCAGGTTATATGAGGAAGACCTGCAGCTCAGCCTCTGATTTTGTGTACGATAAATGTTGTGATCAAAGAATTAATTACCGCAATCAAGAACGACGTCGCTTGGTAGCTAGCCGGTGAGTACGGGTCGGTCTATAGGGATTTTGTGTATTCTCAATTTGTTCTAACAAGTTAATTCCAAACGGTGTTGGATTGATTATCACTAAAAACTAAGTTGATTTAGACTAGGATTAAAATCTTGCTAGGGTTAGGTTTAGGTTAAGTTTGGAAAGTTAATATTTCTCACCGCTTTCAATGCTCTAATTTAGATCTATTAGGTGTTATGGTAATAATTAATAAAAAGGATTAGGACGATCGGTAAGAAACGATGTTTTTTCCTCTAGGTCCTTGTCCGTCCTTTCTTAATTCTTACCCTAACCTCTATGGAAAACATGCACAACCGGTCTTTTAAACTACGGCATCACCGTTACCTCATGGGGTAGGGTGCCGTAGTGAGCGGTGTGTGTATGAATGCATGGAGTCCTATGAATAATATGTGATGGGCAAGAAAAGGGTGAGATATTTTCATCTCTCAAACATTTCCTATTCATAACCCTAACAAGTGAGGAACTACTCACTCATTAGGGGATTGATAAAAGACATTTTTTTATGAGTTTTCAATTTAAAACGACTAACTATCTAAACTACGACAGATTAATAAAAGTGTTAAACTAATTAACTAGGGCAGATATTAAAATCTATACTAAGGCAGAAAGGAATTTAAGAACTAGGGCAATGAAAAAAATCTACTTACTTTATTCGATGCTATCAAAACATTACGATGGATTTCTGAATTTTGATTAATGAAAAGAGGCATACCTCAAAAAAAGGTTTAAGATTTCTATTTATAGAGCATAGAAACCCTAGGGTTACATTCGATACAGATCTGCATTTACAAATTTACCCCTAAGAAATCTAGTCAACGCACCGCCACACCGTCAAACGACGCACCGACACGTGCTCCATATGGCCGCGGATCTGCGTCCAGAAGGCATGTTTGGCCGCGGTTCCACGGCCATATTGTGGACTTTTTGGTTACATTTTTCTGGGTTGCTTCTGGTTGCATTTGTCTTCTTTTTTCTTCACTTGGTTTCTCAGATTGTTTACTAGTTTTCTTCCAGATTTCCACAGTGCATAATGTCGTGGACTTTACCGTTTGCTTCGTGTCGAAGTCTTGAACCTTGCACTGCCTTTGTACTTTGTGAACTTGTTCATTGATCTTCGTTTATTCTCCAAACTGTAGGCTTGATCAAGATTCTTCCATTTGTTGGTCGTAGTCTCAATTTTGTATTGTCTTTTCATCATTTTCACTGTTTTTATTCCGAGAACCTGTAACCTGCAACTATGTAGCAGACATGGATCAAAAGCACATGTTTATTTGTAAAATGAATAAGAATGGGGAATATAATAATGCAAAATTATGATATGAACAAATACCCCCAAACTTATATTTTGCTCGTCCTCGAGCAAAACTAGTTTTATTCTCGAAAAAAAGCCTAGTCTCACTTTCGCAGGGAAACGCGATTGCACTGAGCTCGTGCAACAAGCCGTTAAACCTCTAGGTGTCCCCAGTAGGAGGAGTGTTGTCTCCTGAGGGTTTTCAGCGGATACTACCTACAAAATCCTATCAATTCGGCCTATTGACTTTTATTCTCCAATTCGGTTTTCTAACAAGAAACTCTATTATCTTCGACTTAGAAATTATCCACCCGTATTTTTTTTTCACGCTTCCTTATCATTTAACTTAAGATTATATATTTTTGTAGATTTACTTAGCTTTTAGCATCTTTTGAGTTTTCCTTCTAGGGTTCTATCTCAACTTAGGAATTTTTATCATCTCTACTAAAGATATAAGTCTTATTTTTCATTCCTATCTCTTATCTAAACCCCAATCACATACCCCTACGTGTGTGTATATATCACCCCTACACTTGGAAATTCAAATCAAGCTATTATACTCTTGTCCATCGTCCAAAGCACTTCTCAATTGCTGAATTTTTAGATGAAATTGCTCACACATCCTTCATGCGACCGTTAATACTTCTTGAGGTACCAACGACTGATTACAAAATGTGTTTGCATATTAAAGGGTAATTCCTAGTCTTGTAACACATAAGGCTTTAGCAGTGACTCCCAAACCAGTTGGTCTAAGGCACTAGGTTATAAAGCACCCTCGCTAAATATTTTTTCTATTAATGCAGCCTTAAGTAATTACAAAAACCAGTGTTCATTTTTTTTTATCTCTTTATTCACACTTGTATTTTTATTTTATTTTTCTTCGTAATAAGGACTTTAGACAAGAGCATTTCAAGGTCTCTTCTACTATTCCAAGTTTCAAGGTTCGTGTTTGTGCAATTTGTAGGGTATATATTTTTAGAATTTAGACTTAACCTTAGGAATTATTTTTCAGACTTATACTTTAATAAAAATATCAATACTTTTCCTTTATTTTAACTTAGCCCAAGAAGAGAACTCGAAATTTGCCTATTTCTAAATAAACTACAAAGACATATACTTTCTACCGTTAAATTTTAAGAAAGGTTATTTTTAGGGTTTTAAATTTACAAAATCTAAGATCTAGTTGTTCCTAACTAGTTAACCTTTTTGTCAAACTCAAGTCAATTATGACCAAAATTGAATGTTTTAATTTTTATAATTTTTCAAAATTTTCAGTTTTTATTTGATTTTTATTTTTTCTTTTCTATTTTCAAAATTTTTAATTTTTATGGTTTTTATATAAGGATGCAATGCAGAATTTAAACATGCAAAATATATACAAAAATTTAAAAAAAAGTATGCAATGCAAAAGATAACTATATACAATCACCAACTCACCCAAACTTAACCAAAGCAGTGCCCTCACTGCTCGGCCCCACGCCGCGCTCTCGAGCATGAACGTGAACGCTCAGCCCTACCCAACAGGGTTCGAATCCCCTGCTCAACCTCCGTCAACCGCCGGTCGTACTCCCTCGATGTCACCCTCAATTGCTCCCTCAACTCATCAATACCCCTAACAGCTCTCCGCATCAATTGTGCATGTTATAAAGGGGTCATTACTACTTCGCTCGCGGTCGAGCTAAAGCTAGGTGTGCGGGAGGGCACGTGCTCCGCCGGTTCAGTCCTAGACCATACCTCTGTCAATCGTGAATAGGACGTAGAAACGCCCTCAATAAGAGGCCGGACAGGTATGCCTCCAATCAAGTAAAATTCGAACTCCTCCACGGGGAGGAAATATCGACAAAGTTGTGTAACAAGCATTGGACAAGGGTAATTTGCGGCTCGTTTGCCCGCACCTATGGAGTTTAGCAAAACTGTGCACATGTTGAAATGGGGATTTCTTGTCATAAGGGTATGCATAATATGCAATGAGGGTGTAAAAAATGTTGTGTTGTAGGAGCTACCGAAAATATTATTTTGTGCACACCGGCACACAATTAAAACATTCGCGAAAAGGGTTCTCGCTTGGATCCTCTTTCGCGGCTTCCATGAGCAATCATTGCCCATCAAGGGCATGTAATCCTCAAATTGTAAAGGTTGGTCATGTGCGGGTATGAGAGGGATTAGTGTGACTTCGTGTATGATATCCCTATCGATGATAATTTCCCTTTCACCCCATAGCAATTTTATAAACCCGAATTGGGTGAGACACCCATCCTCCATACACTCGTAAAAACAAGTGACTAATTCCGGCAATGCATAAGCGTTAGGGTGATTATAAATCAAGAAGTTCCAACCCCTACGCGCTATTTCATTCGCAAAATAACTACCGTATACCTCGTGTGAAAAAATTTGCGAAAAATCGCGTTCAAGTTGCATGCTGTGTGCCATCAGGTGTTCTACAGATCTAAAAATTGAAAAACAGATAGTGTTTTGAGAGATCGTACCTCCCCTAAAAATTTCAGGGGGTGAAGACAGTAAGACGCGGCGGATCAGCGGCCTTAAAGTGCTTCGTGTGGCAAAATCGCGGCGCGGCGACGGGATCGAGCTGCAGAAAAGAGACGGCGGCGGCTAGGGTTTGAGAGGAAAAAATTTTAGGGTTTAGAAACACAGAGAGGGGTCGGGGTCTTTATATAGGGGGAGATTTATGGATATTTGCCAATAAACCCCTCTAAAAAAAGGAATTTATTTGCAAATAAAAAAATTGTATTTTATTTAATTAATCTGTAAATTTACAAAAATACCAAAAAAAATTTATTTTCAAAAATTTTTATTTTTTTATGTTATTTTGTATTTATATATTTACAAATGATACATACCCCCAAACTTATGTGAAACAAAGTCTTGGCTAGATGATCGAAAATTTGGGGGTAAAATGGAGGAAGATTAATCAGTGTAAATCGGCTCCTGCAAAAACAGGAGCTCCTCCGATGGGTCCACAGTGAGGAACGGTTTGAGTCGATATCCGTTTGCTTTAAATAAAGTACCGTCCTCCGGATTTTCAAGATCTACCGCACCGTGCGGATATACGGTGCGTACCAAAAACGGCCCTTTCCACCTAGATTTTAGCTTGTGGGGTGAAAGTGTAACCGAGTGTCATAGAGCAAAACCTGTTGACCAGGTTTAAAAGTTTTGCGCATAAGGTGTTTGTCATGGAACACCTTCGTTCGGTTTTTAAAAATTACAGCATTTTCGTAAGCCTCATCCCGCAGCTCATCTAGTTCATTCAATTGCAGCTTTCTATTGCTGCCCGCATCTCCCATCGATAAATTCAACTCTTTAATCGCCCAAAATGCCTTGTGCTCAATTTCAACTGGGAGGTGGCAAGCCTTCCCATAAACAATCTGGTATGGAGACATACCAAGATCGGTCTTGTATGCAGTACGAAATGCCTATAGTGCATCAATCAGTTTGTGTGACCAATCTTTACGGTTTTTAGAAACCGTCTTCTCCAAGATTTGTTTAATCTGCCGATTCGAAATCTCGGCTTGTCCACAAGTTTGGGGATGGTATGGTATTGACAATTTGTGAGTAATAGAATATTTGTGCATTAAGGACTCAAAAGTCCTATTACAAAAGAGAGATCCATTATCACTTATAATTGCTCGAGGGTGCCCAAACCGAGAAAAGATATTTTCTTTAAGAAATCGAACGACAACCTTGTTGTCATTCATTCGGCTAGGCACAACCTCGACCCATTTTGACGCATAGTCAACAACCAATAGAATATACATATTCCCAAAGGAATTGGGAAATGATCCTATGAAGTCTATTCCCCAAACATCAAAAATATCCACAACCAAAATTGGTTGGAGCGGCATTTCATTTCTCCGCGATATCCGGCCCAAGTGTTAGCACCGGGAGCATGTCTTGCAGTATTCGTATGCATCTTTAAAGAGACGTGGCCAGTAGAAACCACACTGTAAGATTTTCTCTGCGGTCTTCTTGGGGCCAAAGTGCCCGCCACATGCTTGATCGTGGCAAAAAGACAACACACTCTTAAACTCATTTTCAGGGACACATCGACGAATGATTTGGTCGGAACAGTATTTAAAGAAATATGGCTCATCCCAGTAAAAATGTTTTACTTGGGACAAGAATCGGAGTTTATCCTGTTTCGACCAATCTTTAGGTATCAGTCCGGTGGCCAAGTAATTTACTATATCAGCGAACCAAGGTTCGCATGACACGGTTAAGAGTTGCTCATCGGGAAAAACATCTTTAATTGGAATTTCAAGTGTAGGCGAAGAAGGAAGTCGTGAAAGGTGGTCGGCAACTACATTTTCACATCCTCTTTTGTCTCTTATGATAAGGTCAAACTCTTGTAGCAAGAGGATCCAACGTATTAGCCGTGATTTACCATCCTTCTTCGCAAAAAGGTGGCGAAGAGCTGAGTGGTCCGTGTACACAATCACTGGAGAGCCGATTAAATAGGGCCGGAATTTTTCAAGTGCAAACACAACAGCTAAAAATTCTTTTTCTGTTGTTGTGTAATTCAATTGGGCCTCATTTAATGGTCGGCTAGCGTAATAAATTACGTGCGGCATCTTATTAATGTGCTGTCCAAGAACAGCACCAATGGCGAAATCAGATGCGTCGCACTTAATTTCGAATGGATGCGTCCAGTCGGGAGATGAAAGAATGGGCGCAAAAATGAGTGAGTGTTTCAATGACTCGAACGCCTTCATGCATGTTGAGTCAAAATCAAAAGTTGTGTCCTTGACCAATAAAAGAGTTAAAGTTCTAGCTATCTTACTAAAATCCTTGATGAACCATCTATAAAAACCGGCATGGACAAGAAAGGCTCGGATGTCTTTGACGCATTTAGGAGGAGGGAGATTGGAAATGACTTCAATCTTGGCTTTATCAACCTCTATGCCATTTTGCGAGATGACATGTCCTAAGACAATGCCTTCTCGTACCATAAAGTGGCACTTCTCCCAATTTAAAGTGAGGTTCTTATCCCTACAGCGGGTAAGAACTGCGTCAAGGTGTTGCAAACACTCATCGAAGGAGTCACCGAAAATGGAGAAATCATCCATAAAGATCTCCAAAAATTTCTCCACCATGTCAGAAAAGATCCCCATCATACACAGCTGAAATGTAGCGGGTGCATTGCATAACCCAAAGGGCATGCAACGGTAAGCGAAAGTACCGAAAGGACAAGTAAATGTGGTCTTGTCTTGATCCTTTTCGGCAATGGGGACTTGATTATAGCCGGAATAGCCATCCAAAAAGCAGTAAAATTCCTGCTCAGCCAATCGTTCTAGCATTTGGTCAATAAAAGGTAAAGGAAAGTGGTCTTTCCTTATTGCGGCATTGAGTTTTCTATAGTCGATGCAAACTCTCCACCCAGTTTGGGTGCGAGTAGGTATTAACTCATTTGCCTCATTGGTTATGACCGTTATGCCCGATTTCTTTGGGACAACATGAATGGGGCTAACCCACTGGCTATCCGAGATAGGGTAAATGATACCACTATCAAGACATTTTACAATCTCCTTCTTGAAAGCCTCCTTCATTATGGGGTTGAGGCGTCTTTGTGGATCCCTAACTGGCTTGGCATCATCCATCATGTGTATATGATGTTCAACTATGAGGGGACTAATCTCCTTGATGTCCGCGATAGTCCAGCCAAAAGCTTGCCGGTTATTTTGTAAGACCATTAAAAGGGCTTTCTCTTACTCTAGAGCTAGAGAGGCCGATATGATAACGGGAAGGGTCTCATTCTCACCTAGGTAAGCATATTTAAGGTGAGACGGTAAAAGCTTTAGTTCGAGTTTTGGAGGTGAAACAATTGAAGGTAACATTGGTGAAACTGTTTCAAACTCGAAGGATTCCATCAATGGTTCAAATCGAGTGTAAGCAACCGAGTCGGATGGTTCAACTAACTCATCTGAAAAATCAAAAGACTCAAACTCGGGTGGTGAGTCTTCAAAATCGTCTAAAAAAGTGAAACACTCGTAATCGTTTTCCGGCGTGAAAGCTGTGTCAAATTCTAGGAGGAACGCACTAGAGGCGTCAAAACTGGTGTGATCGAACAGAAATTTTTCGAGCTCACAGTCCTCCTGTGTGATCTGATGGATCGAGCAAACATCAAGTATACTAGCATTAGGCTCGGAGGGCTGATTCCCCAACTTAAAAATGTTGAGTTCAATTGTCATATTTCCAAAAGATAGGTTCATTGAACCAATTCGACAATTGATCACCGCATTAGAAGTCGCAAGGAATGGTCGACCAAGTATCACCGGAATTTGACTCCGTGGGTTAGCTACAGGTTGTGTATCCATAACAATGAAGTCAACGGGGAAAATGAAATCCCCTACTTTAATTAACACATCCTCTAACTCACCCCTAGAATGAGTGATGGATCGGTCGGCCATTTGGAGAGTACAGTGAGTGGGTTTAAGCTCTCCAACGCCTAATTGTTCGTATACTGAATAGGGTAGCAAATTGACACTAGCACCAAGATCTAAAAGTGCTCTATTGATGTTCTTATCCCCAATTGTTATCGAAATTGTAGGATAGCCGGGGTCCTAATGTTTTTGGGGTAAAGATTGGACAAGAGCATCACTCACAGCACTAGCCACGAAAACTTTCTTTGGTACTTGTGACTGTTGGAGATAGTGCCCTCAGAGTCAATTATTGGATCACAAGCACGTGATTGCAATGATTGAGGGAGGACCTATCCCGGTAGGACAGTCTTACTCGAGATGATAGTATGCTATCTGGTTTACCTTTATCATCGTGTACTGCTTTAGGTGACCTGACAGGTCGCTATTGCACGTTGATAGAGCCCCTAGGATTCTTGCTTGACTGCCAGCAGTATGAGGGCGATCATATACGTGGGAGCTGGTAGTCTATAAGCACATCCTTAAAAGGTCCCTAGTCGTGGGAGTTTCGAGACAGGGCACCGATTCTCCAGAGTAGACTAGTGTATACAGCCGAGACCACGACGAGGGGCGGTGGCCGGTCTCACAAGCCACTGGTGTCAGTTGGTTCACCTAAGATGTATACAGGTGCTCATTGGGTTATGAGTATACCGGACAGGACTCGCCGGGAACATGCTAGTTGGTCTTATACCTGACGTCAGATAGCAGTTCCGTGGTGACATGTGTACAGGTTAGTTCATCGACCTGAGGATCGTCATTTGTCTCGTGTGAGTTCCCACTGTGCTTTGATTACTACCCTACCACGGCTCAAAGGAGTCGTGCAAACAGGTTTTAGTTGGGTACAGTCCCGAGCCACATGGAGGCAGTGAGCGGATCTTCAGGGGTTCGTCTCTCCCGGTATTGGGGGTGAGTTCGCGTTGTGTCTAGGAGAGCCATTACACGAAGTCCTTGGCCAAGGCAGGAGATTTACTGGTAGGTATTCCAGTAGTATCTCAGGGTGTTCTGTGCTACACTCCGACACGACTTGTACCGCTTTTGGGGGTCTGACTTTTACCAACCCCCTAGGCCCGCCATGCGATGCTCATAGACGAACGGACCGGACTGTACGGATATTATCACTGACAGGCTTAGTAGGGTGTCAGGATGAGTTCACTCATCGACGTCCCTTTTAGTCAATAGCTGGTGGCCCGTCACGTATTGGCTTATACCTCTGACGTGCTAGTGGTTAAATCCACAGCCATAGTATTGACGAGTCTTTAGAGTCCACCACACTTACAGTTACTCAAGCTTTCGGGCGAAACGCTGTAGAGGCCGTATGGAGATATGGCAGGGTCCGATCAGATACGTGCGGTATTGCACGCATCAGGATCGGGCGGTAAGTACTAGAGGCCGTATAGATATATGGCAGGGTTCGATCAGATACGTGCGGTATTGCACGGATCAGGATCGGACGGATATTACAAGCCGGCTTTGGTTTAAGCCGAATCCTAGTATAGTACGGTGTAGATTTTGTCTTTTTGCATTTGTATCCGGTCGGAATACAGATGCGGGTGTGTATGCACAGTATCGGGGTTTTCCAGTAATTTATTACGGGACCAATTTTCTGGAGTTGCCAGTTTGCATTCCGTTCCGGCCGGTTTTCCTTTGTTCTTTCCCGGCCGGACTTTTCCGATGGAGGGGGTTATTTGCAAGTTTGCAAATAACATATTGTGGAGGGGTTTCTTGCAAATGTATTGATTATGATGGCATCTTTTCTTTTCAACCATCATTTGATTCTCTTTACATCACTTGATTTGTATTAATGGTGATTAGAGTTGATTAGATTTGGAGATGACATTGTTATCATGATCTTTGGATATGGTCACCCTTTCTCTTTTCCTACACTCACCTTCCTTCTTGTGTTGGTTTTTATTCCTCCACCATTCTCACTTGATGAGAGAGGCTACACTTGAGAGAAGAGAAGGAGAGAGTTTCACTTTGAGCTTGTGGCATTTTTCTTGATCTCATTTCATGCTAGGAAAAATGCAAGCACCATTTTTCCTTATCTTGATTCCTCCATCATCTTCAAAGGCAACAAAAACCCCCAAATGAGACATAGCATCTACACTACATTCTACAGCAAATATTGGGCATGTCGACTCGCCAGCTTCATGCCCGAGTTGCCTCCATATTGAGGCGGGAGCCCGTAAAAGATGCAGGCGATGTGGTGCTCTTCCGGCGAGGAGGCGACAACCGGAGTTTCCGCAGGAGATCGGGACGACGACGAGAAGACCGGAGGACTCGGATCACTCGGTATATCTCTAACCCGTCTTGTAATTAGCTAGGACTAGTTAATGGTTCGATCCGGGTGTTTAGTGCGCGGTGGTGCCGGTTTGCTAAGTTCGCAAAATTAAAGTTTATCACCGCTTCCGCATTTGGCCGTCGGATTGACGGCCGGGGCACCGCCGTGCATTTACAGTGGTATTAGAGCCTCGCCATTAACATAGTCTAGCTTTGTTTGATGTGTTTGCATTTCCGATCGACCAAAATTCCAAAAACCCGCGTTTTCTTCACATCAGTTTTCTGTCGAATTTTTTCTGGCTCTAAAAATTTTTCAGGTTATAGAAAACTGATGTACTAGAAGTTCTAAGAGTTCTGGGAAAATTCGAGACATTGATAGTTCAGGTAGAGCGCGGAACCGCGGCCAAACCCCACTTGGCGCCGCGGTTCCGCCGCAGGTTTGAGGGATCAATGCGTCAAAATTTTACCGTGGGCTTGTGGGCTGAAAATAGGGGTTTTGGAATATTAAACTTGGGCCCAGAATTTCTGTGAGTGCTACAGTATTGCTTGGGGGCCCACTTGTTAATTTTTGATCGATCGGATATTTTAAACACATTATTTCACAGTATTTACATTATATCTGCGACCGTGAATGTCACTTGATCGGTAAATCCTGTCTAACTGCTATAGCCCGGTTAGACGGATTTGCGAACGTGACATTCACGTTGATGTTCTATGTATTGCTGTGATGTTGCGGATCGGTCGTGGGGGATAGCCTGGATGCAGTGGTAGTACAGTTCTATTGTATTATGTACATTTGATATTGCGGGGCGAGCGTCCGACATGTAGACTGCCATCACTGCCTGTTTGTATTATTATTTTGGGGCACGACCAGGTTGCGGTCGATGTACCCGTTGTATGTATATTTTACTTTCTGTACTAGGATTACCCCGAGGAGGGGTGCACGGATAGCCGGATTCTAGAGGGCAACGGGCCCGCATCTCATGGCATTGAGACGGAGGGGGCTTCACTCTAGTATTGGCGGGCTATTCGCCGCACTCGTAGGGGGTACAGGTTGACCCAGGAAGGGTGCCCAAGTTACCGGATTCCGTGAAGTGCCGGGTGGTCCATTCACGTTGCTGAAGGGGGCTGCCTCGCTTCAGGTTTTGGCGGGTAACTTGCCGCGCCCGTAGGGGTCTAGGATTTCATTGCACAGGCTATCCACACGACCAGGGGAACGTCGGGTTTCAGCAGCGGCTCTGTGAAACCCGGGGATCCCAGATATCTGTCTTGATCTGTGTTGCTATACATTTCTATGCAGTTGCATTTTTATCACGCCTTGAGCGAAAATTATATATTGTATATATATTAGAAGATGTTGTATATGTTTTGCATCCGCGCTAGTCCAGTCCCCGCTCTGTCGTTAGTTAGCTAACCTAACGAGTGATGACGGGACCCAGTGGCGAATGCGGATGGCATATACGTACATCAGTATATTTTCGTTCTTTGTGGTGTGATCAATTGATGGGACTGCGTTGATTCGGATCAATGCAAGATAAACAAACCTATTCTGATGTTATTGGAAAACTTTTCAAAAAGCTGTTATTGCAAGGGCGTTCGCTTTTGTTTTGCATCGTGGTATTCAGTTGGAATATCCTGCTCCTCAGTCGACGAGGCAAGGGTCGAGATCCCTTCACCGGGAGTGACCCCTTGGACAGAAGTTTGCGTCAGGGCAATAACTTCACTATAGCCGTTTACTTTTGCTTTGCATCGTGGTATTCAGTTGGAATATCCTGCACCTCATTCTACGGGGAAAGAGCCGAGATCCCTTCACCGGGAGTGACCTCTTTAGCAAAGGTTTTCGTCACTATATTTTTACAAAGCTATCAGTTCCTTCAACGATATCAAGTTCATTACGTTAAAGGTTTTCGCCAGAAACCATTCGTAGCCCTCCATCATTTCGGTTAAATATTCGATAGTATTCAAGCTATGTATTTTGACCTCACGCCAAGGCATAGTGATTGGTAGCTGCCGGATATTTATCTGTTGCATAGATAGATGCGTTGGTTTGGGACAGTCGTACTACTATTTTGGCCTACGTCAAGGGTATGTACGGGTGGGTTCAAATTAACCTGGATAATGATGGGTAGAACTTGACATGTGACTTATGATATTTTGACCTCACGCCAAGGTCATAAGAGCATGGGGTAGAAATCCACATCGGGAGTTTCAAAAGAACTGAAACTTGCCAGATATGCGCATACCTTCTGGAGTATGATAACGTGAGCGGATTCCGTCACGTTATCATGCGATGATAGTTGGATCCCGATTCCCACTGATGAGTTGGTTTACTCCTCGGGTATTCCCGACTAATTCTTCTTTTAGGTTTGGAGGAGAATTTGAGGTACAGTGGGAGATTTCCAGATTAGATAAATTGGTAACCATTCTGATCTAGGATAGAGTGCACGCTGAGTGTTTCTTTTCTCTCTGTCTGGAAGCGACCATTGACCCGACCCTAAGACTATGACTCAGTGACCAAGTTGATCGAACCTTCTTAACACTGGCTTTTGGATTGTCAGAGTTGCAAACCTCATTGCCACTCCTACTTTTACCCTTTTCTCCAGGACACCCCGTATTACTACGAACGTCCACTTCCATTGGACAAAACCATCGTATGGTTATATACGAACTCGAAGGACTTCGAGGATGGTTTCTGGTTTTGGAGAAAACGGATAGGACTATTCAGTTGTCTTTTCTTTTCACCTTCTCTCATGTTGCGAGTACTCCTTGGTTTAGGAGTAGTACACCTATTACGCAAATTGGATAGTCTTCTTCCAAACCATAGGCTGGTGCCGACCGGTAGGGAATGAAGAAAGCCAATTAGCCTAAACGGTGTACAGAAGGTATTAAGTTAAGACAAAACAAGGGATTAGTAAGAGGGCAAAGTAAATTGCGACTGCTATTCACGACCAAACCAAGTATTTCTTCGCCAATCCTAAATCACCTTTGTATTTCTCCAGGACACTCCGTATCACTACGAAGATCCACAGTTTATTGGATACTCCATCGTATGGTTATATACGAACTCGAAAGGAACTTGTTCCAGTTCGGGGATGGATTCTGGTTCAGGAGAAATAGGAATAAGGTTTATTCGGTTGTCTTTTATCTTCACCTTCTCTCGCATTGCGAGTGCTCCTAGGATTAGGACAGTACACCCATTATGCTTATTGGATAGTCTTCTTCCAAACCATAGGCTGGTGCCGAACGGTAGGGAAGGAAGAAAACCATTTGGCCTAAGGGGTGTGCAGAAGGTAATGACTAAAGACATATAAAGGGATTTGGAGAGGTGGCAAAGAATTATACGGTTACAGTCGTGAATCTGGAAGAGGCATTACTAGGAATACCAGGATACCCCAACGAAACATTTCAATGTTTCAGTTTCACTGTGTACTGTTAATCGAAAACTGATTTCCCGATTAGACACTTACTCCAGGGTATGTATTTACCAGGTATGATTCTCACATCTGTATGGTTTTACAGATGATGAGTGGGAGTAAGTTATTGGGAATTGGGTGATCATCCTCATTATATCGGGATTCGTTGTAATCGGTGATATTTGAGGAAGTCACCTGGGTTGTTTGCCAGACGGCAAATATTTGGTTTTGAATATCCGTTGTTATGCACCAATTTCAAATTGATTTATCTGTACGTCTATTTTCATAGAGTGAGATATACCTTTCTGAAATTATGTCTGTGACATTTACCTATATCAGTGGATGGTTAGGTAAGGAGCATTAAACAACGGTGTAATTCTTCTTAACCATAAGTACAGTTTTCAACCTACAACACACAGTGAATGAGTTATCAGACTCAGCGGACTTATACAGAGTATTGTATGTTGTCCAGTGTCCATTAGGACAGAGGGGTTGGTCCTCATACTATATTCTGTTTACTTATGACTTCTCTAGTTTTAGACAGGTGTTTCGCGGAAACACAGGGTCCGAATTTTGAGAAGTTATAGGTATTTGAATAGAGTAGAGAACCAGGTATTGCAAGTATCGGGATTCTTCAAAGTGATCGAAGATGTATATACTTGTGTATGGTATTCAGTTGATAGTAATGATTAAGAGAACTTGCTTCTCTTTCAGGTTACTCATAATTGGAAGCATTCCTAAGTTGAGTAACGATGATCGGCCTCATTCCATTTAGTCGACATGCACTGGAGACAGCTGCATGATTTGAATCTGGTTCAATTAAATCAGTGCCTCTGGTTCTATATTGGATATAGAACAGTTCATATCTTAACGTTGTTAAGGTATGGGGAGTTGTCTGGCTTATGATTAAAACCAGACTCTGGAAAACTCAAGGCACGTTTCTGTAATGGCTGTTTGTGGGTTGACCCAGGCTATGACGAGGGTTGATTTCCTACCATCTGGAAGATCAATAGCGATATTGTTCTTGACTCGCCACAGTTTTAATAAAAATGGATTTTTTCAGAAAACAGCAGTGGGAGTATGGTAGAACTGGAAGTGATTCCAGAACCGCAAACGATTACTGAAGATTTGATAAGGAACCTAAAGATTCAATCTGGATTGACATTCCATTGGCCACTCCGCAGATAAGGTGGGTAACTTCAGGCACCCGAGAGGTACTCCGGTAGCCTCAAGGACGGTGACAGGGAAGTTCTTGTTTACCCACACTTGTCATTGCTGTTGTTCCAGGCTGTGAGACCCGGCAGGAGGATGAGTATAGCGTCGTTCTAAACTTGCTTTAGAAATGTACGTCTATATGACTCTGCCAGAGGGTTGTCGTGGTCAGTAGGAGCAGCGGAAGCATTGGTGGACAGATGGCTTATGTCTATTTATAGACTAAAGCAGTTATAGCGGAGATAGATCATCTATTTCTGATATGACAGTCATAGGTTTGACTTCATCAGAATAGGAGATGGATCTGTTGAGAAGGTAGTAGGGTGTGATGTCATGGTATTTGGATGACATACACAGAGTAGGAAGTGATATTCCTATACTACGATCGGTTATACTTTGGTCGTCACACAGTGGTTTCTCCACATAGGACTTGGATATTATATCAGACATTCTGGTTACTAGATCTATAGATCTAGATTTGGGTGGTTTCCCAATCTGGGTACTTTGACAACATTCTAAGAGTATTTAGAATGGACGACTCCTGGCACGGTAGTATACCTGCAGGTGATGGAGTCACCCTCTCTAAAGGTGTCTTACAGACTAAAGGGGAGAGGGATGTTCATGATTGGCAGATCACTTGCTTAGGCAATTGAGTCAATCATGAGATGTCAAGTACCACACCAGATGTTGTTCTTGCAGTAGATGCAATAAGTTGATATTGATCCAATCCTGGAGAAACAGTCGGAGGCAGTTTTAGAACATAAGTGTATATTCTAGGGATTTGATAACGACAGCCTCATTAAGGGAGACAGTTATCATTCCAGGCTTCCAAGGTGACCTGGACGACAGGGAGGTTGTCAGAGTTATAGTTTTCCCTCTGACGAGGGGCAGTATTTTGGACAGATGGTCCAAGGCAATACTGAGGGAGGCATGGCTCAGGATACTGATTAAGTTCAGTTGACGATACAGTCTAAGAAGTTTGGATTTGGAGTTCATTTATGAGCTAGGTCCCATCAGACATCCAGACATATTCTAAGACAGGTATTGCTCATTTCGGGAGATGGCTTTCTCCGCGAACTTGAGATATAAGAGAGACATAGAAAGAAACATCAAGGCGGATCCACTCACTGAGGCTATTCCTCGAACGCAATAGTTTCGCAAACGAGTTTTGTGAGACTGCCAAGTAGAGGAGTTGGATGTTCGGTATCACACGGGCTGTGAGTATGCGACATCGCAATAATTAGCCTTGAGTGCAAGTGGGAGATTGTTGGAGATAGTGCCCTCAGAGTCAATTATTGGATCACAAGCACGTGATTGCAATGATTGAGGGAGGACCTATCCCGGTAGGACAGTCTTACTCGAGATGATAGTATGCTATCTGGTTTATCTTTATCATCGTGTACTGCTTTAGGTGACCTGACAGGTCGCTATTGCACGTTGATAGAGCCCCTAGGATTCTTGCTTGACTACCAGCAGTATGAGGGCGATCATATACGTGGGAGCTGGTAGTCTATAAGCACATCCTTAAAAGGTCCCTAGTCGTGGGAGTTTCGAGACAGGGCACCGATTCTCCAGAGTAGACTAGTGTATACAGTCGAGACCCCGACGAGGGGCGGTGGCCGGTCTAATAAGCCACTGGTGTCAGTTGGTTCACCTAAGATGTATACAGGTGCTCATTGGGTTATGAGTACACCGGACAGGACTCGCCGGGAACATGTTAGTTAGTCTTATACCTGACGTCAGATAGCAGTTCCCTGGTGACATGTGTACAGGTTAGTTCATCGACCTGAGGATCGTCATTTGTCTCGTGTGAGTTCCTACTGTGCTTTGATTACTACCCTACCACGGCTCAAAGGAGTCGTGCAAACAGGTTTTAGTTGGGTACAGTCCCGAGCCACATGGAGGCAGTGAGCGGATCTTCAGAGGTTCGTCTCTCCCGGTATTGGGGGTGAGTTCGCGCTGTGTCTAGGAGAGCCATTACACGAAGTCCTTGGCCAAGGCAGGAGATTTACTGGTAGGTATTCCAGTAGTATCTCAGGGTGTTCTGGGCTACACTGCGACACGACATGTACCGCTTTTGGGGGTCTGACTTTTAGCAACCCCCTAGGCCCACCATGCGATGCTCATAGACGAACGGACCGGACTGTACAGATATTGTCACTGACAGGCTCAGTAGGGTGTCAGGATGAGTTCACTCATCGACGTCCCTTTTAGTCAATAGCTGGTGGCCCGTCACGTATTGTCTTATACCTCTGACGTGCTAGTGGTTAAATCCACAGCCATAGTATTGACGAGTCTTTAGAGTCCACCACACTTACAGTTACTCAAGCTTTCGGGCGAAACGCTGTAGAGGCCGTATGGAGATATGGCAGGGTCCGATCAGATACGTGCGGTATTGCACGCATCAGGATCGGGCGGTAAGTACTAGAGGCCGTATAGATATATGGCAGGGTTCGATCAGATACGTGCGGTATTGCACGGATCAGGATCGAACGGATATTACTAGCCGGCTTTGGTTTAAGCCGGATCCTAGTATAGTACGGTGTAGATTTTGTCTTTTTGCATTTGTATCCGGTCGGAATACAGATGCGGGTGTATATGCACAGTATCGGGGTTTTCCTGTAATTTATTACGGGACCAGATTTCTGGAGTTGCCAGTTTGCATTCCGTTCCGGCCGGTTTTCCTTTGTTCTTTCCCGGCCGGACTTTTCCGATGGAGGGGGAACATATTGTGGAGGGGTTTCTTGAAAATGTATTGATTATGATGGCATCTTTTCTTTTCAACCATCATTTGATTCTCTTTACATCACTTAATTTGTATTAATGGTGATTAGAGTTGATTAGATTTGGAGATGACATTGTTATCATGATCTTTGGATATGGTCACCCTTTCTCTTTTCCTACACTCACCTTCCTTCTTGTGTTGGTTTTTATTCCTCCACCATTCTCACTTGATGAGAGAGGCTACACTTGAGAGAAGAGAAGGAGAGAGTTTCACTTTGAGCTTGTGGCATTTTTCTTGATCTCATTTCATGCTAGGAAAAATGCAAGCACCATTTTTCCTTATCTTGATTCCTCCATCATCTTCGAAGGCAACAAAAACCCCAAATGAGACATAGCCTCTACACTACATTCTACAGCAAATCTTGGGCATGTCGACTCGCCAGCTTCATGCCCGAGTTGCCTCCGTATTGAGGCGGGAGCCCGTAAAAGATGCAGGCGATGTGGTGCTCTTCCGGCGAGGAGGCGACAACCGGAGTTTCCGCAGGAGATCGGGACGACGACGAGAAGACCGGAGGACTCGGATCACTCGGTATATCTCTAACCCGTCTTGTAATTAGCTAGGACTAGTTAATGGTTCGATCTGGGTGTTTAGTGCGCGGTGGTGCCGGTTTGCTAAGTTCGCAAAATTAAAGTTTATCACCGCTTCCGTATTTGGCCGTCGGATTGACGGCCGGGGCACCGCCGTGCACTTACAGTGACTTCCTCTTCTTGGTGCATAAGTCCTTTAAGATTTTCGTGTAAGGAACTTGTTGGATTGCATCCAAGAGAGGTATGTTTATGCTAACCTGTTTGAACGACTCTACAATCTTCTCCATTTGTGGAGTTGGTTTATTGGACCTCAACCTGTTTGGAAATGGAATATTTTGAAAGTTTGTTGAGTCCAATGTCTGTGGATTAGATTGCGGAGTTGGAACGGATCCCATTGTTGGTGTGTTTGTGAAGTGAGATGTGGGTCCGTGAGAAGTAGAAGAATTAGAATCTTATGAAGAATGAAGAATAGGCTCTGAAGATGAAGATGAAGATGAAGAAGAAGAAGAACCACCTGCAGGGATGTCATTACTAATACCCACGTTATTATGCAACACTCTTCCAGATCTCAACCTGGTCATAGCATTTATATTATGATTTTGCTGTTCATATGCAACATGTGCATTGTGTGTGTGACCGGGATTTGGCAATGGTTGAGATGGAAGCTTTCCCTTTTCTCGCTCGCTCAACGCAGCATTTAGTTATGCAATTTGGGCCTCAATTGATTTGATGCTTTGATCGTGTGAGGCACTGTTTTGCACCAAAGATTGAATGGAAGTCTTCAACCTTACTGCGGATTGTGTAGATTGTTTTAGAAACGCATCTAGATTTCTTTTTAGCGAGGTAACCTTATCATTATATAGTTGAACAAAAATTTTTTGAGGGTAAGAGTTGTTGGGCACAAAATTGTTCATTTGGTTTGGGTAAGGTTGTGATTGGAAAGGTTGCTGGTATTGAGTTTGTTGAGGTGCTTGTTGTTGTGGCGGAGGAGGCCTTTGAAAGTTGTTATTGCCTTGGAATTATTGATTTTGATTCCAAGCAAAATTTGGGTGGCTCCTCCAACCCGGATTATAAGTCGAAGAGTATGGATCATTTCTTTGTCTTTGCTGAAAGGAAACATTGACTTGATCTTATCCTTGAATAGGTGGATTGTAAGGACACTCTTCGGTAAGATGGGATGGATCCGAACAACAAGCACAAACAGTTCATGGGGGCAAAGCAGGGGCAGGAGAAGGTGATGAGATTTTGGCCTCAATTGCTTCTAACTTTTTCGTAAGTGCGGCCATCTCGGCCTTCATTGCAATCGACATATCTAATTGATGTATGCTTGCCCTAGACTGACCTGTTGAAGAAGATGAGGTGGTCTTAGTGCTTTCCTACTGAAGTGTTTGTTCAGCAAGATCGTCGAGAAACTGCCAAGCTTCCTCGCTAGATTTTGTTAGAAAGTGACCTTGACAAATGGTTTTCAACAATTGCTTCGTTGCTGGGTTCAATCCTTCGTATAAAGTTTGGCAAAGTTGCCAATTTTCGATACCGTGGTGAGGGCATTGAACAAGTAGGTCTTTAAATCTTTCAAAACACTTCCAAAAAGGTTCGGAAGGAAGCTGGGAAAATTGAATGATCTCATTGCGAATTCTCACTGTCTTGTGATGTGGGTAAAACTTTTTTAGAAAAGCTTTAACAAACTCTTCCCAATTTTTAATCGAGTGTGATGCTGTGCTATACAACCATTTCTCGGCTAAGTCACATAAGGTGAATGGAATGACACGTAGCCTTATAGCATCATCAGACAGTTGTGTTGTCTTCATCATTGCGCAAACATTCTAGAATTTGTTTATGAAGATATAGGCATCTTCGGATTCTAGTCTGTGAAATTTTGGCAACATGTTGATGAAGTGGGATTTGATCTCAAAGTTATCCCTATTTGCCGGTGGAAGTGAAAGACAAGTAGGTAAGACGGTGCGGATAGGGTAGAAAAGATCCTGGAGCGCGATTCGTTGGGGCGCTTCAACAAGTGGGTGTTGTGGGTTATTCGCACCTAGCGGAGGTGGAATCAGTCCCGCGGGTTAGGGGTTGTTAGGATTAAATCCTGACATCTCCTTAAAAGACGAAGAATGTGAAGGTGAAGGTAAGGAAGTGGAAGGAATTTCGACTTCGGAGTCGAAAGTGGCGTCAGTCGGTACTAACGAGACACGGACTAATCGGGCACCAGTGTCTCTAGTCCAACCGGACATACACTAAAGAGGTAGTGTAGTCAAAAAGGTGAAAAACAGAAGGTGGGGGTAAGAAAACGTCAATGGAAAGAAAGTGGGTGTAAGTGGGGTGCACGGATTTCTTAGCGACAAGTTGCAAGTTTTTGTAAAAAAATTTCCTTTTTGTGTTTTTTTAAGGAGTTTTTTGCAAAAAGATTTTCAATAAAAGGCTTAGACACACGTTCAATCAATCACAAATGCACAATCAAGCTTAGATGTAGGGTCACCTAGGTCAGCTAGACAGCTCCTAACTGTTCCAAAGGGCAAGATGTGAGGACCTCAAACCGCTTCTTCACCGCCAATTGTGGCCAGGTAAGCACAAGTAGAGAAAGGAGGGATCCGCTCACGAATCACCGTGAGACGGGCCTTTTAAAATTACCTTTCCCTACCTGTCTAGCCTAGGCACCATAAAGTCAGGTTATGATCAACGGTCGATGCCTACAACTATTCCTTTGTCCTATTGAGCGCGAAGTCCTTAGGGCTGAGTCTAATCTTATTTTAATTAACTTGATGGTCAATGCAATATGCTTTATGTGATTTTTGGGGTCCTGGGAAGGGTGATGAAATCCCCACCCAATTTGGATTGGTATTCAAGCCCCTTAAAGTCAATTTAGATATGCAAAGCAGTAAACACAATCAAACACTTGCAAACAATTTTTAGCGCGGCGCAAATAATCCTGAACAAGATCAAGTTATTGGAGAAGGGGAGAAATTTTTGCGCAAAGAATCCTGCAGGAAAATTTTACAGAGGAGATAATGGGGTTGCAGAGAAGAAGAAAAGAAGCTTACAGAGGGATTTCAGGTTGCTGACGTCAGCAACCCGCGGCGAAAGCGCGGTCAAAGACAGGTAACAACGGCGGTTCCACGGTCTGTGCGTCGACTTAGGCCTCCAAACTTCTTCTTCTGCTCTGTTGAGGTACTCCTCTGTTGTTCAGATCTACTGTTTTCTGTTTTGCTCTCTGAATTTTTCCAGATCTGAATCCGTTCGTCAATCCTGCACAATTCAAACGAAACACCCTTCAAAAAATAACAAGATGATAAAATATTTATATATATTTTTTATTTTTTTAGTTTTTATGAGTTTTATGATTTTATATTAAACCGAAATTGCAAAAAGAAAATACTACGCCATCCCCGGCAACGGCGCCATTTGATTTTGTGTACGATAGATGTTGTGATCAAAGAATTAATTACCGCAATCAAGAACGACATCGCTTGATAGCTAGCCGGTGAGTACGGGTCCGTCCACAGGGATTTTGTGTATTCTCAATTTGTTCTAACGAGTTAATTCCAAACAGTGTTGGATTGATTATCACTAAAATCTAAGTTGATTTAGACTATGATTAAAATCTTGCTAGGGTTAGGTTTAGGTTAAGTTTGGAAAGTTAATATTCCTCACCGCTTTCAATGCCCTAATTTAGATCTATTTAGGTGTTATGGTAATAATTAATAAAGGGGATTAGGACGATCGGGAAGAAACGATGTTTCTTCCTCTAGGTCCTTGTCCGTCCTTTCTTAATTCTTACTCTAACCTCCATGGAAAACATGCACAACCGGTCTTTTAAACTACGGTATCACCGTTACCTCGTGGGGTAGGGTGTCGTAGTGAGCGGTGTATGTATGTATGCATGGAGTCCTAAGAATAATATGTGATGGGCAAGAAAGGGGTGAGAGATTTTCATCTCTCAAACCTTTCATATTCCTAACCCTAACAAGTGAGGAACTACTCACTCATTAGGGGATTGATAAAAGACATTTTTTTATGAGTTTTCAATTTAAAAAGACTAACTATCTAAACTACGGCAGATTAATAAAAGTGCTAAACTAATTAACTAGGGCAGATATTAAAATCTATAGTAAGACAGAAAGGAATTTAAGAACTAGGGCAATAAAAAAAATCTACTTAGTTTATTCGATGCTCTCAAAACATTACAATGGATTTCTGAATTTTGATCAATGAAAAGAGGCATACCTCAAAAAGAGATTTAGGATTTCTATTTATAGAGTATAGAAACCCTAGGGTTACATTCGATTCATATCTGCATTTACAAATATACCCATAAGAAACCTGGTCAACGCATCGCCACACCGTCAAACGACGCACCGACACGTGCTCCATATGGCCGCGGATCCGCGGCCAGAAGGCATGTTTGGCCGCGGTTCCGCGGCCATATTGTGGACTTTTTGGTTACATTTTTCTGGGTTGCTTCTGGTTGCATTTTTCTTCTTATTTCTTCACTTGGTTTCTCAGATTGTTTTCTAGTTTTCTTCCATATTTCCACAGTGCATAATGTCGTGGACTTTACCGTTTGCTTCGTGTCGAAGTCTTGAACCTTGCGCTGCCTTTGTACTTTGTGAACTTGTTTATTGATCTTCGTTTATTCTCCAAACTGTAGGCTTGATCAAGATTCTTCCATTTGTTGGTCGTAGTCTCACTTTTGTATCGTCTTTTCATCATTTTCACTGTTTTTATTCCGAGAACCTGCAACTATGTAGCAGACATGGATCAAAAGCACCTGTTTATTTGTAAAATGAATAAGAATGGGGAATATAATAATGCAAAATTATGATATGAACAGCCTCTCTCAACTGACTCGCACAAAGTCTGGGCAAGACCCTCCAGACGAAAGCTCGCAAGCTCGATCGATCTCTTATCAGAACATCTCAGTGAACAGCAAATCCTGGCCATCCTGTCGAAGAACGTCTGTGGATCCTCCGCTGCGTCTGTACCAGTGAAAACTTGAGGTTTCAGCCTCATAAACTTCTATAGTGATACTGTTATAGTCTCGGTAGCAGCATGTACAATTGTCTGGGCAGTAGGTAGAATCACAGTCCCCATAATAGGAGGAACATCATTAGATCTCAGTGCTCGACTGACCTCGACTAAAGATCCAACCATATGGCACAAATCCTGAATGCTCGCCTCCATCCTAGCTATCCAACCTGGAGAAGGGGGATCAATCTGTCCTTGAGGGGTAGACGTACCGCCCTGGTCGGTCCTCGTCTCAGACGAGCCCGCTCTAACCTCATCTCTGGCGGCAGACCTCTGGCCCCTCGTAGTCTTCGGCGGCATAGTGACTGGAACAAGAAACAAGATTTGATGAGAATATTGCAATCAAATCAAAAAGATATATGGAATCAAGGAAGGAATCATAACCAATTATATATCCTAAGGTCACTTAGGCGAAGTATCGTATCGTGAGTATGCCGCAGAACATACACACGCTACGTCACTCTGCTTAAGTCAGCTACTCCATCATACCAAGGGTTATCCTACACTTAGAAAGGTAAAACCTAACGCTCTGATACCAACTTTGTCACGACCCGAATGTGGAATGTGACTGGCACTTAAATCACGCAACGTCTAACGTAATTCAAGTAAGCCAAAGCACAGAATCTAAATCGTGAAATAAATAGAGTGATAAAATACTTGTTTTTAAATGGTTGATTTTAACAAATAGAGTTACATCAAATCATTTAAAAGCATCAAGTTTTGTAAAAATTTCGGCAGAGTCTCTTTTATAAAAACTGGTCCCAAATTGATACATAACATGAATATATAAAGCAATGATAAAAGGCATCCCCAAGCGGGAGCTAACTCTTTTCCGAAATGGCAGAACACAACTACATGCAAGAAATATCATAATAGTGTAAAAAAAACCATTTAAAGAGCAAGAAATAGAAAAGTATAAAAGTCGGCTCACACGAGCTCGACACCAGATAAACAAATAATACAAGTCTTACAGTCCAATCTCTAGGTCAATATACAAATGGTAGATGGAGTGTACTAGATACAAAAGTAATATACATGGTGGGGAACAAAAGAATATCCTCACAAAACCCACCTACAAGTAAAGACCTCAAGTCGAAGCGAAAGAAAGCAACAGGGGTATTAGCAGTGCGACCGCCGCAACTATGCTGACGGGTCGGTCCTACAAGACACTGTGGCACAACGGGGGCGAGTTTCCAACTCGTGAGTAGTAAATAACATCTAATGAGACAATCGCAAGCATGCACACAAATGCGTAGAAAAACTATATATAATGTATGATATGATATACTAATATGAATGCGACATGAATAAATGGTCAAACATGAAATCTGGGTATATCTGATGAAAGAAAAGCTGAGTTTTATCTTAGTAGATTTTCGGTATAATAAAACCAAAATATCATCAAATAGAAACAACAGAAATCAGTGTCAAGCATCGACACTAAATATCTCAATATCTCGGGTGCCGTTTCTCAGATCGGCCCTCAAAATCTGAATCATACGACTCCGGTCGGTATCCTCTGGATCTCTGCTGGGCCAATAAACACCGGTAGGTAGTGCTCCCCTGTCAGGCTCAACGTCTCTCTATACGATCTTCTTGCCCCTGGGTACCTCACCGAGTCCACCATGAACCCGCAAACGGTGCCTCCTCTCTCCTCGAATCGGGTATATGTACATACGTGGCTCAAGAACCGAGAAAACTCATAGTGGACGCCACACATCATATCACGAGAAAACCGCAATTTCCATTTTAAAAATGATCATAAGTTAATAAATATCACTTGCGGTTTTCCCCAAATCCAGAAATCCCATGAATACGGAAATCTCCAAGAAAATTCACAATATATGAATATGTCAATGACGCGAATGCCCATAATATCAATATGATGCAATGAGATAAATGACTTGGTGACTACGTATCAATAATGATACAATGAGATGAATGACTTGGTGACTACATATCAATAATGATGCAAATGCAAAAATACCAATTATTAAACAAGTTCTATAGTGTTCGTGACATAGCAATTAGCAATGGCGTGTGCGTTTGCATAAAATAGTGCGCGTACGGTATGAACCATTGGTAATAGTGCAAGTGTCCTAGTGGGATAATACCAATGTGCATGATGATGCAAATGCAATATGAATATGATATACGCATATGAATATAAGAATTATAAATAAATCCTAACTATCAAGCGCTTTACGCCATCCAAACGATTCCCCCATATATGTAACATCTACTCACCGGAACGCCTCGGATAATCGAATCCGACCACCGCCTTTCCTTTTCTTGCCGCGTCCGATGTCTCCGCAACCGATCCTAGAATCAAACAATTACAACATATAAGACTAGACATCCGATAGAACGTGAAGTCAAAACAATACGAAGGAACTAACGTCCGCAATCTAAACACGTGTGCACTTGATGCACAAAACGTGTTCGACAACGTCACAAACCACTCCTAGGGGCTGTTATACACAGCAAACGCTAAATCTAGAATCGAAACATCTGTATCATATATTAACAAAACGTCCACTTTAAGGTAAAATGGTCCCAGATTTTACCTACAGATAATATAGGAAAAACAAAGTATACCAAATATCCTACATAACCCACATAGAGCTACCCACAAAACCCCAACACCCAACTCAACAAGAAGGCCGGCGGCACAGGGGAAAAAGGGAATCTCGCCGGTCGAATAGTGGAATTTTGGGTCTGGGTTTCTAGAGTAAACTCAGGGCTCTAACATCATTCTACTATGTTGATAGATTAAATTATAAATCAACGCAACGATAGCAGATCAACAGAGACTCCAAACTAAACAAAAATACGATATTTAGCACTAAACTATATCATTAAGATATTTTAGTGCAATTAGTTAGATTAGTAAGGCTATTAGACACTAACTACTCTTAACTATCCTAATAAGTCATTAAAACCCTAAACTTGACCTAACCCTCTCTTAAAACTCTAAACAAGCTTAAAAACTATTTTAACACCTAATTAAGATTAGATTAAGGTAAGGATTAGCAAAACAAGTTATGATTTGGTTTCATACCTTGAAAGTGATTAGATGGTGATCCTAACTTGAAAAGATTGCCACAAAAATAGAAACTTTCTTGAAGGAAACTCTTGAAGAGGGTTAAAATAGGATTTTGGATAGTATTTGTGTTGATTTGAGTAGGTTTTAGTGATAAAGAGGGAGAGGCTTTTAGCTTAAAGAGAAGGGAAAAGCGTGAGAAAATTCTAGAGAATGAGAGTAGCTCAAGCCATGGCTCCCTCTCTCCTCATAAATGCCCTATGCCTCATTTTTCATTTTATTTATTTTTTTAATACCTCTTTTCTCAAAAACTCTAGAACCATCTTCATTTCTAAAGAAAAGCATGTTAACATAAAAAAAAGTGTTTAGGTGGCGATGGTTACAAAAAATTATATTAACCTATACTAACCCATGATTAATACTAGATTAGTGTGTGTGTGCATGATAAAATAATTTTTAATAATTAATAAATAAGGAAATAATTAAGTGAACAAGTAATTAAATAAATAACTAATAAAACACAAATAAATAAGTAATTACATATGTGAACTAGTGTGTGTGTGTGTGTGTCTATGTAGAAAAATAATTATTAACTAGGTTTTGTAGAAAAACACACGTTATATCACTAATCAACATATAATTATCTTAAACGATTTTTAAAACGTTACAACGTTCCAGCATTTGGACTTTCTTAATCAACTCTTGAAACGTCTTGAGGCTTGCTGTACATAAGAATGGAACTATCCAATTACTGAGGTTCCCAATGAGAAGGCTGGCGGACTGGTCCTGCTCTAGCGGCGGTTCGCACTTGACAATGAGGTTGCGCCATCGGGCAATAAAGTCTGTGTTGCTTTCGTTCTTCCCCGACTTTGTCCTCACAAGGTCAGCAGTGGAGATTTTATCACTGACACTCATGACTCTTTGCCGAAACAGAGACTCCATTTGGACGAAATTAGTGACGGACCCATCTGGTATACTTGTGTACTAGTGGAAAGCGACACCTATCAGGCTGTTGACAAACTGACGAAGAAGGAGCGCATCATTGCCCCATGTATTTCCGCACGACTCTTTAAAGTGGGCGACATGCTGATTTGCATTTCCCGCCCCGTCAAATCTTCCGAATTTAGGATTGACGTGGCCGCTCTCAAACTCGATCAAATCGTACTGTGTGGGATATGGCCGCCCACTACTATCAACTTCTTTCTGAGCCTCGGCTTCAACCACCAATGTTTTGACTTTGCTCGTGACCAAATCCATTAGCCGATCTTGTGTTAGCGGGATGGTGCTATCTAAGGCTAAGGCGTCCCCAGAAGCGAAATGTGGTCAGCTTTCATATGGCTCGCCCAATATTCGACCTAAGGGGACAGGCATCGGTTGCTTCGGATTGTCATCACCCGGCTCATGAGTAGAGACTTGTGCGTGATTGGGATGTGCCCGAGCAATTTGAGCCGTGTGCTGCATCACAACGTTCGTCACATCATCAATTTTTGAATAAAGTTTGGTCATCTCTTTATTTTTACTCCTGAGCTATTTTCGAAGCTCCTGAAGCAGCTCTTGCTCTGCAGTCCTAGGGCGGAAAGTCGGCTCTTCCTCGCTGTCCAAGCTTGACTCTACATGGACTGAGGGGTCTTTCTGCCTATTGGCCTCATCGAGAGGATTTCCATCATCCAACGGAGGAAGCTAATCTTGGGAAGCAGCAACCGCATTCAAGCCAGATTAGGCTTAGGATGTGGTATCCCCATCCTTACTTTTGCTGCGCAAGTTGTCGATGGGACACACCCGCCATATAGACCGTATGGATTACAAATCCAGCCGTCTTTTCATTATTGGTAGTTGATTTTGTGTACCGCTGTCGTGGCCCTTCTGTTTCGGTAATGGATAATTGATTGGAGATAGCTGGTCTGACGGATTCTTGAATGGTGCAGGTGCTTCTTTTTTGGATTTTCCCCGCTGCTTTCGTACGGCACAGAGCACCTGATAGACTCTTGAAGAGACGGTATCATGCATTCTCCGTTGGGGCTGGGACATGTCTCTTTTTAGCATCATTCAGACTGATGCCTTCTTGATTCGGACGGTCATGGCATTTTTCTGAACCCACTTCAGAGCTTCGAAAGAATTGCTGACTTTTACGGCCGACTCAGCCGTCATCATAGGGTAACCCTGCTCTTGGAACCTAATAAGATTCCACTTGGACGGGGTCCTGGCTCTCTTGATGGCTCGATACCTAAGCCGCTTCTATCTCAACCTTTCTGTTTTGAGCACTTGGCTGGCTACGGTTCTTTGGGAAGCTGCCGTAGACTGGGCGATGGAGGACTTTGGAGATACCCCTGATTGTGTACTTGTTGGAGTCATCGCCTGAGCTCGCTCGCAACGTTTAATGGTGCCCTTTGTACCGGAAGTCTTGCCCCCAGCTGGAGCACCAGAGAGTCGTTCGGACACCGTCTTAAGTTTAGGTTGTGGTGCCTTAGCGATCACAACGTTCAGCCTCTTGCCTCTTGAGACCGGTTTGGCCACCTGGTTTTCCAGGATTTCTGCCAGATGAGCGCTTCCGGCAGGGTAAATGATGACGGAACCAAATTAGCAGGGTGACTCCTTCCATTGCCGGCTGAGACTTGCAGGGAGAACCACTCAGGCATTGATCTTGACCACGTACTGGATCGGGGTCACGTCGGAAGCTGAATTCATTTTAGAAGACGTCGTCGTTGAAAGTTGATTGATGCATGGAAAAAACATTATCTCGGTACAAATATCGGTATATATATTAAATGAGTTCGCATGAACGGTTGACCCGAGGTATGAGAGGAGAGAAACGTCCCACCGAGCGTGCCAGAATCTGTAGGGTGTTTTTCTTCACCCCATTAAGATGGGAATACGCGTCGCTTGTCAGGCGTACTACAGATTCCCCCTGCCTAGGGTAGACGAAGGTTCATTGATTGTGGGGATCCGAATCTCCGGCAGCCGCAGACTAAGCTGCCGTTAATTACCCCTCGCCTTCGGAGCGAAAGAACCTCCGATTGACGGGTTAAACTGGTCATGTGAACTCAATGTGCAGTGTGCGTGTGTCGTGTTTTGAGGGGTCTTAGGTATATCGAGGGCCTCGCAGAGTTTACGGGAGACAGTGTTGTGGAGTGTGTGTATATATAAAAAAAAGGAAAATAGCGTCCAAAGGACGAGTGGGCACCAGCGCCTCACGTCCTTGGCACGCAGGCACTGGGCGCCTGCGACTCACACGCCGGGCACGCGGGCGCTGGGCACCGGCGCCTCACGCGTCCGGCACGCGGGTGCTGGGCGCTGGCACCTTACGTGCCCGGCACGTTGGGGCTGGGCGCCGGCAGGAAAAGGGGGGCTTAGCCCCCTATACTGGGAGTTGTACTCCCAATTGACTTTTGGAGTTAAACTCCTAAAAACAAAGGACAAAGGGGCTTAGCCCCTGCACTGGGAGTTTCACTCGCAATCGACTTTTGGAGTGAAGCTCCTAAAAAGAAAGACTTTTTTGTGTTCGGAGTTAAACTCCCAAGAGATTTTCGGAGATGATGAAAGGAGACCCCTTTCTTCTCCCTTGAGCCCTAAATCTTCTCTTGAGCCTTGGATCTTCCTAAAGTAGGGTTTTTGGAGATGGATCTCCTTCTTCCTACTTTCTATTAGCTGGATCTTGAAGAAAAAATGGGGCGAGACTTAAAAATCACCCCTTTTGGGGATTTGAGGGGATATCTGAGCTCCCCTTCAAGGGTTTTATGATGAAAATTTGTTTCTTTTTAGAAAAAGAAGAGTTAAACTCTTGATTTAATTCAGAAAGGAGAAGAAGGTTTAGAACCTTGGGGAAGGAGAAGGGGGCATAGAAACCCTAATTTTTTTTAGAGAGAAAAAGTTCTTCTTTGACATTTTCATCATATTTGCCTTTATAGGCTACACACTTTACATATATCCCCTTGAGTTTTGCCAAATGGCACTTATGCCACCCCATGCCTTATGTGCTTATCTCTTTTTGCACATAAGCCATGAGGTTTACAAAATTTTGGCTTTTTGCCCATTTTACATACATTTATTTCTATATATATATATATAAGAATTACATTAAACCAATTTATGGCGTCATTCTTTTTGTCATGGGGCCGGTCCCTTCCATGCTCGGTCTTGACCTGGGCTTGAGCCCACTTAGCTTGGGGTTGACTTTGATTTTGACTTGGTCAACCGAGGTGTAATTTTTGACCCCAATAGTGTTGTTGGGGGTGCACAACGTGTTTGTCTCATCGGAAACATGATTAAATGGAACGTGCTCGTATGCCTAAAGAAAGAGAACTAGGCGATCTCCCGAACTACTCTAAAATCGCTTTTTTTGCGTTTGATTATCTCTAACTCTCTCCTATACTTGCTAGCAATAATTGTGTTTAATTTTATTTGCAAGTAGATTTTTAATTTGTTAGAATTGTTAGTATAATCTTATTCACACCCCTTTAGAATCATTTCAATTGGTATCAGAGTCAAGTGCTCTTATTTGTAGGATTCAACCCCTAGAGAGATCCTATAGGCTATACTTCGACTTCGTCACATAGTGAAGGACATTCCCAATCCATCACCAAACCACCATATTTTGATGACATTAACTTTCCGATTTGAAAATTTTGTAGGGTTACTAGGAACAGTCACAAGGTTCTACAAGGTATCAACCATACCCGATTTAAAATTTAGACGTGCCGAACAACCTAAAACGAGGATCTTTGCTAGATAATTTGGGTTAAACATGCAAGTAAACAACTTTACTTCTAAGAGTTAGGGATTACAACCTTTGTAGTTCGTTCCTTCAATTCTAAAGCTCTGTGTTGAGGTCCCTTCGCTGTGATCATCAAGTACCCGGACTCTAAAGAGGCTCCATGAAGAGAAAAATGCAATCTTACTTCCGATCTTCAATAACAAAGATGATCTACCTTGAAGAAACTCAAACCCAAGCTCTTGCTTTGCTAATCAAGTATTAGCAAAGCAAACACCCTAATCTAAGCGGCTAGAATAGATAAGGATGATGAAGTAGAAATTTAGCACTCTTTTATTTCAATTTCTCACTCATTTTCATTACTTTGCAAAAAGCTAGAAAGCTTTTTCAAGAGGAAGAAGAAGAAGAATCTATTTGTGATGAATAATGAATTGTTTTCATAATTACAAATGAAACCCATGGTTAATCATCAAAAGGGATAACCATTGTAGAGATTTAACTAGGGTAAAGGGTTTGGGTTGGGTTAGGAAATATCTCTAAAATATCAACACATAATATCTTAGCTTAAAACAAAACATAAAGCTTCTAAAAGCTTCATGAAAGTGCTAACCCAAATCAAACCCTAATCATGTTTAATCTCCACTAATCATGTTGCATTTGTAATCATAACTTGTTACAATATTATATATCGCATATACAATATTTATTGTAACAAAATAAAATAATACAATTAACATATATCACATATATATCAATGTATTGCCTGAGTGAGAAAAAGAATTTTTAAGTGAGCTTATATTAGTTAATGTAATTTAATATATCAAATATATAACTATACATTAAATTATCGAATCAACACTTGATCCGATAATCCGGCTATTTCACAAATAACCGACTAATATAATCTGTATCAGTTCATCGAATCAACAATTGATCCGATGATCCGGCTATATCACATATACCCGGCTGATATCTCATATCGCGAGAATCTAATACGGTATCACATACACGTATTGTTCTCGGTCCCGCGCATATCATATATGTGCTCCTACTCCATTTTGCCTGAGCCAGGAAACCTCTGTGTAAGACTCTAAAGAATCGTCAATACGCCGGCAGTAAGTGATGATCATATCAAACACCCACAAGCTGCAAGCGGTCAGCTAAACATAACAGCCATCCAGGTATTGAGCAATCAGAAGATCAACAAGCAAGCCTTTACATTCTCCCGTGAATCCAACCAGTAACACTCCCGTACAGTCCAGTCTCTTCGTCTGATATGTCGCATATCTCGCCTAGGGGTGGTAAACGTCAGACCCCAGTAGCTTGATAAGTCGTGTCGATATGAGGTCCATAACAGTTCGAGAAACTACTGATAACACTTACCAGTAAATCTCAGCAACCCTGGCCAGGGATTTCTAGTTATAGCCAATCGAACACAGCGTAACATCAACTCCCTATACCAGGAGAGACGAAACCCCTCCTATCGCTCATTGCCTCCATGTGATTCGGGACTGTACCCAAAAGCCACCATTTTACATGCCTCTTGGAGGTGGTATGATGGAAATCAAAGCACAGTGGGAATCACACAAGACTCTATGATGATCTCGGGTCTATAGACTAACCTGTACCAGTGTCACCAGAGAACTGCCATCTGACGTTAGGTATAATACCATCTGGGAGTTCTCGGCGAGTCCGTCCAGTATACCCAGTCTCCACTGAGCACCCGTATACCTTCTCTGATGTCAAACACCAATGGATATGAGATCATCCATCTCCCATCATATGGGTCAAGAAGCGCATACGCTAGTCTACTCTGGAGTATCGATGCCCTGTCTCGGTACTCTCACCACTAAGAACATTTGAAGGATGTACTTGGCGACTACACTGTCCCCACTAGTATGGTCTGCATCATAGTCCTGGTAGTCAAGTACTCATCCTAAGGGCTTTATCAACATGTGACATAGAGACAATAAGAGTACATGTTAAGATAAAAAGTAACCAGATAGCATACTATCATGTCGAGCAAGAAAGTCCTCCCTATATATGTCAAAGCATCCACTACAATATACAACGTATGTATAGTAATGGCCTCTAGGGCATACATATAACTAACAATCTCCCACTTGCACTATAGTCATCTATTGTAGTATCCCATACCCAACATTAAGTTGTGGTTGAAGTATCTCATACTCAACCATCCCATAAAAGTCTCTACTGGGAAATAGGCCTTTGTGAGTGGATCCGTACTGGTGTCCTCTGTGTCTACTCTCCTAACCTCGATCTACCTGGAGATCAACCATCTCCATGATCATGTGATGCTTCCTAAGAATATATTTGGATCACAGATGGGACGGGGGTTCCTTGGCATAAGCCGCAACTCCATTGTCACACAATGGCAGGAACGAAGTTCATCTCAAGAACTAAAATATATCCAGACTGCCTCTTTGGTAGCATCCTTGGTAACGATGTATCTTGCCTTTAATCGTCTAGTAAGTCACGGTATCTTGTTTGGAACTTTTCCAACATACCGTCCCTCCACTGAGGGTAAAGACAATGCCTGCGACTGACATTCAGTCGTCCTTATCACCCTGGAACCTTTCCAGTGATTCTACCCAGGATCAATTGATACCATCTCACTACAACTAGTGAGAATCCCAACATCCAATTAGATCTATCTCATAGATCCATAATCCAGGATTTAGGAGGTATCACCTTGATCCTATATGGAGAATCTTTGTGATAAGAGGAGATTGACCGAGCGTAGCATAGGAAACTTTTTCGCTATTAAGAGTATGCCATCCACGTACTATACGAGGATCACCACCATACTCCCTACTACCTTTTTGTATATACTTGGTTCATCTACCATTTTGATGAAGTCAAACTCTTTGACTAGCACATCAAAACAGACGTTCCAACTCCGCGATGCCTGATTTATCCTATAAAACATCTTGCTCACGTTTCCGCTGCTCCCACTGTCTACGAATCCCTCTGGCTGTGTACTTATAGATGCTCTCTTCCAAATCATCATTTAGAAAAGTTGTCATGACACCCAACCGCCAGATATCGTAGTCATGGTATGTAGCCGTGGCAAGTAGGATCTGGATGGACTTAAGCATAGCTTTGAAAGTCTCAACTTTTCCATGTACGCCAAGTAATCTTCTCAAGATATACTTGCTCGTGATGGGGATTTAACCCTTCAGATAAAGCAACCAAAGTCCATACTTTGTTGGTGTATAAGGATTCTATCTCATATCACTAAGCATCCAGCCATGCTCACAGAGTCCCCACTCTTGATGGCCTGCTCGAAACTAGTTGGGCCATCATCTCATGATGCAATCCTCTCTCCCACTGTCATAGAGAAACCGAAGTATCTTTCAGGTGGATGAAGTACCCTACCAGATCGGCGGAGAGGCTGAGATTCGTTGGAAACTATTGAATCCTCCGGGTTTACCAAATCATCAGCTGCAGTTTGTATAGCTGGAACTCCTTCCAGTTCTACCTCATAACCACTAATTTCTTCACAAGAAATTCCTTTTTTCTCAAAAAGTGGTATGCCGAGAAATAAAATATCTTTTGTTCCTCGGTGTGGTAGAAGATATTCCCTTGCGAATGCTTAAGATATCCAACAAACTTCCACAGAACTGACCTTGCCTCTAGCTTGTCCGGATTTTGCTTTTAACATAGGCCGGACAACCCTAAATCTTAACTTCCTTAAGAGATGGGCTCTTCCCATACCATATTACATATGGAGTGGTAGGCATTTGATTTGGTTGGAACCTTATTCAATAGGTATGCAACTTCTCAAGTGCATAACCCCCAAAAGAAAATAGGCAACTCAGTAGTACTCATCATAAAGCACACCATATCACATAGGGTGTAATTGCTCCACTCCGATACACCGACGTGCTGTGGTGTATACGGAGGAGTAATGTTGAGAGAGAATCTCATTCTCCTTTAGAATAGTCCAGGAATTCCGTGCTCAAGTATTCTCCTCCTTGATCTCATCAAAGGACATAATACTTATACCCGATTTTGGTTCTCTGCTTCTAACTTATATTCTGTGATTATCTCAAAAGTTTCGGAGTTGTGTTTCAACAGGAACATATGTCTAAATCTTGAGAGATCATCAGTGAATGTAATGAAGTACAAAGAACCGGTCCTGGCATATGTAGACAGGGGACTTTCATACATCAGCATGTATCAATCCTAAGAGTTTACTAACTCTTTCTCTGTTTCCAATAAACGGAGCTGTGGTCATCTTATCTTTGTGACATGACTGGCAAGTTTTACAAGATATAAATCCAAACTAATTTAAATATGCATCTTTATGTAACTTCAGTTAGTCGGGTCGCATTGATATGACCTAGTCTACAATGCCTCAAGAAGGATTCGTTCATTTCTGAACTCTTCCTCTTGTATGTGTTCTGTACGTTAAGAACTGTGGTTTAATTTAGAACGTCTATGCTTTTAGATAACGTGCCTGAACCGATCAACTCTTGATATAGGAAATGTTCAAAACATTATCCGACAATACAAAATTATATCCTTCTTTACTAATAAAGACACTGATATGATGTTGTATATCAGGTTCGGTATCTAATAACATTCGTTCAGAATCAATGTATTCTAATAATAGAGGGTGATAACTGCCAACAGACTTGGCTGCAACACTTGCATCATTTCCAACTCTTGAAACTTATCACCCGTTCTCAGTTCTCTACCTCTCTGTAGCCCATGTAACAAATTACATTTGCGGGATCCTGATCCGGTATCTCATTCTCAGGACGTAAAGAATACTGAGAAACAGTTCTCGGAAATGAACACACCCGAAGAAGATGCATCAGCATGCACTTTCTTCGCTTGGGTGGCACGGGAATTCTGGTAATTCTCTATTTCCTGCTCTGTCTTATAACAATTATAAGTTGGAGCGGGACCAACGTTCCTTAGCGCAGTATAACAAGCGGGTTCGGTCAATACATCCATATTATTATCTTGATTAAGGCGTGACATAGTCGCTACCTGGAGAGAGATAGAAGAAAACACTCAGCACATGCTCTTGCAAGATTAGATTGGTTATTAATATATCTAATCAGGATGTCTCCCACTGTTTTAGTCAAATCTTCCTTCAAACCCTAAAAGGAAAGACTAGCCGGGATTAATTACACTCTACAAGTTCGCCAATCTTTCAGCCATGCCAGTGCCGGTACTTTGAGGGAGGTTCCCCGCGCTTTTGCACGGACCTAATTAAAATAAATCTCGTTTTCCCAGGGGTGTAACCCCGTTGACACCTTTCTAGACACCTATTTGATCGGCTAATTGTAATGTGTAAAACTCTCCCAGGAGTAACTCTTACTCGCAGCGGGTATCGGGATCCAACTATCTCATAGAAGGTATGCAATATCATTGCAAATTTCAACTCTTGAAATTCCTAATAATATTTTCCCCTAGCGTCCGATGACCTTGACGGAGGTCAACAAACCATAGGCTGCTAGTAAAGTTCTACCCATCATTTCCTGATTGAATTAAACCCACACGCACGACCCTTGACGGAGGTCAATAAGGCCGCACGACTACCCTAAAACAATCGCGTCATATGCAGCAGATAAATACTAGTCAGCTACCGCACATTACGCCTTGACGGAGGTCAACAAATATAGCACGAATACTAAGTAGGACTTATCTGAAATGACGGAGGGCTACGACAGGTTTTTAAGAAAACCTTTTGCGTAATGAACTTGATATCGTTGTAGAATCGAGTGATTTTAAAAAGAGTGTTTTTTAGGCTTTTCTAGTTTTGCTAAAGAGGTCACTCCCGGTGAAGGGATTTCGGCTCTTTCCTTATCGAATAAGGTGCGGGATATTTCACAAATACCACTATGCAAAGCAAAAAAATATAAAAAACAATCAAAAAACAAACCGAGTTTGTAGCATCTGCTAGTTTCGCTAAAAAGGTCACTCCCGGTGAAGGGATCTCGGCTCTTTCCTTATCGAATAAAGTGCTGGATGTTCTACAAGGAACACCGCTATGCAAAGCAAGAACTAAAGCTGCCAGTTTTTGAGACAAGTTTCTACAACATCTTTAGGTTTCTTTTAGTTTCATTAATCTCATTAATGAAGTCCCATTTTATTATGCTTCACAAGCATCACATTTGAAACGAAATCAGCAATATAACACATATCTCATATATATAATATAAACATTCATCTCAGGTAGTAATATGATCTCATCATAGAACATTTGCAGCAAAAGAACATATATGAAGTATTGGATATACTAGGAGGTCCGTGTTTTAATACGAGCCTGTATAAAACACGGATTCCACGGTCGCGATGAATAGCCAAACCCACATCTCTAGACCCCTACGAGAGCGGCAAACAACACTGCCAATTCTAGGGTTAGGAGACCCGGTCTCGACTCCTCGAGATGGTCTCTCACTGGACCCTAGAACCCGGTTACTTGTGCTCCCCGCCTTGGGTCTACCTAATGCGGAAAAGTAAATAATATACAATGGTGACATCATCCTCAGCCCGGAAGTGTCCCAATAAAAGAATATTACATACAAATGAATTTTACATAAATGAAAAAGAAAAACTCTCATCTCACATAAAACCCCCGGCTATTCAAAACGTGACGATCCAATATAACATATCACAGCAACACATAATATCTCATATCATCAACGTAAGCAAGTATGCGTATCCCGATTGTCGTTGATGTATAGCAACGAAGCCGGCGATACACCACATACTACGCTTACGATCACATAAAAGAAAGTGTAAAACTACAACAGTTGGAATCCGCAACCTCCTTAGACATCTCATGCCTAACCAAATGAATTCCTCAGACATCGCATGCCTAACAATTATAAACCCCGCATTTTAGTCTCGATCTCGAAAACACTTTTCAATATCAAGTCGGGAAATTCAACAAGATTCCCGATATCCTGATCGAATGCTCGTCGCAAACTTTAGTAGACGGCCGCAACTCCGGATGCCGTCGACGAAGTGCACTAAGGCGGAACACCGCTGCCGCGAGCACCCGAACGGATGCTTTTGGCGACGGGGTTCTCCTACAGTCACTTGGTCGGGGCTATGGGGCGTGACTATCTATTAAGTTTACCCGGCGAGTATCCGCGTACGCTACATGATTGCGACGGACTTTTGATCACATCAAAATCCCGTGGCAACCGATCAAATGAGACTAAACTACTACATTTATAACATTCAAATTAGTTATCTCATAACTACTTGTGGATTCCAAATATTGTATCACATTCCAGATAAATAGACAATGTTAAACTTTCCGATCGAATAAACAAATACCCAAGATTTCCCAAATAGCTCAACACTTGAGCGGAGTTCAAAAAGTATCCATCACATGCCACAGTACTGATGGTCCAGCCGTAGAAGGGTCAAACCAACGCCTCACATGTGGCAACGCCGTACTGCCCCAAACCCTAAGGTTTAGGGTGGTTCAGATGGTCACATAATCGAGTTAAGGTTTATGTTCTTCTAGAGGGTCCACCGCGTTACTTGCACGACTTAGAACGTTCTTTAACTAAGGAAAAATCCAACACTTGGAAATTTTCCGACAGGGGAAAAAGTGAGTTATTGATATCCGTTCGAACTTTTTAACATATTCTAAATTACCCGGAAAACGTTAAACGAAGTTAAACTTTCCGATCGAATCAACGAATACAAAAGATCTCCAGAAAACTCAACACTTGAGTAGAATTTAAAATTCCAAAAAGCATGCCAAAATACCTATGGATGTTACTGTGCAAATGCTAACCCTAATACCCAGGAACGGCCGCGGAACCGCCGCGCAAGTGTCACAACCCGAAATTACGGAACATGACCGGCACTTAGACTACGAACGTCTCAAGGCGTACGTATTCTAAGTAAGCCGAAACCCAGAAATCCAAACCAAGAGAAGTAGTAGAGTGTAGGAAAAACCATATGTGAATCAACCTGAAGCAACATAATATACAACGCCTAAAGGCGAGGATTACAACAGAAAGGGAACTCCAACGAGCATGAAATCCATAGAAATATAACGCGTGACTCTACGGTCGAAAGAATAAATATCACCGGTCTCTATCTCAAATAAATACATGTTTTGGTTGATGGAGCTTCTAGATACAACTGAATATAATATACAATATATAAGGATGGGTACGATACAAATAACCCACCTACTAGCAAGTCACCTGAAATAAGCTGTGCCCGCAAAGCCGTAATGAAATCCGTACGGCAACACCTGCATGAAACTGGGGCACAACGGGGGTGAGTTGCCAACTCGTGAGTAGAAAAAGATCTACGAACAGAAAATCGCATGTATGACGCAATCCTAGGTCATACGATCAATATATATAATCCTCAAATATATAACCAGTAAACTTTAACCATGGATAGCGTAAATATCTAACCCAAATGTAATCCCATATGTCCATGTCAGTGCATCAGGTGGCAATATATCATATAGATGATGTATGAATGCATGAAACAAAATGCATGTACTGAAGAAAACTGCTTTCATAATTTGTGAGATTTCTGTATTTTTAAAATGAGGTATCATAAATGAAATCAGCATAAACAGTGCCTAGCATCGGCACAAAACATATGTCTCAGTATTTCGATATCTCTGTATCACAATCTCTGTACCTCAATATCTCGAAATCTCAATGTCTCAATCACAAAATCCAGGGCACCGTCAGTCCAGATCGGCCCCTACCATCCATCTCATGACCACGACGGTATCCTCCGGATATCCGACGTGTCGGGTAAAATCACCGGTCGGTAGTGCTCCCCTGCCAGGCTCAACGCCATCTCCTACGATCTTCTTGCCTCGGGGTACCGCACCGGGTCCACCATGTACCCGCAATCGGTCTCATCCGCCTCCTCGATTCGGGTTTCACATGTCACTCTCAGCACCGAGAAAACACATGGTGGACGCACTGAAATATCATATCAAGGGTAACCGGGTTTTTAAAACATTTACATAATCTCTTTGGAATACCCACGGTTCCCAAATCCAGAAATAACATAGAAACAACATATCTCAATGCGTATAATCAGGAAGTATGATGTATGTGACATATAAATGGAATGCAAGTATAACAGTATGTCATGCAACATAGAATAATAGTATGCACATACAAGGGTCATATCCTGATGCAATAATACTACTGTGTAGTGACATGGCAATTACCGATGAAGATGTGTGTGAGCTGGCAAGTAAGTGTATGTGAACATACGCATCATCGGTAATGGTGCTGGTGTCCTAACAGCATGATATCAATAATGGAATATGAATCACAATAAGTATGCGATGCAGAGTAACAACAATAATATGCAGGAGCTGAGTGCTAAAACACAATGATAACTAAACTGCATCTAATGTCATAAGAGTCATACAGCTATGCCAACAATAAGGCTGAGCTAATAAGCTAACTGCAGGTAAGGGAAACCGCCTAACCTCTGAGTCGATATATATAAATATATATATATAGTCGGTGATCCCGCCTCGATAATATTACATCTGATACCATATCTCTATAATCGGTTATTCCCAAGTCAAGAGGGCGGATCAAACATCAAATATAGCTCATACGTAAATCCGTCGTACGACATCCCCAAATCTGGGTACGGGTCAATATCACATTCGTCATATCATTCATCTGGTATTCTCTTTATAAAATATCGTAATCCGGGTACTGGCCTACGTCTAGTACAATGCTAAAATCATCACTATAATCATGATCTGACTACTGGTCAACAATCCCGTATAAATCGATATCATCAGCACATATCATCTCAAGGAGTATACCTCGCCCAAGGCGGCCTATCATAAATATCTTGTCATATCATATCATATCATCTCGTATCATAATCACACGTCGATCATTTTATACATATATCACTATTCATATGGCATCATCATCCAAAATACGCTAAAGCATCAAGACTTATCTCAAATACGAATTTTACTATATCATCGATATCATAACCTCGGATCAAATATCATCGACTCATCTCAATCCCATGTATCATCCTCAAATCTGCATGTGAGCACATGGTCCCATGCCCATATGAACACATGACAATATAGGATCCCATAACCACATATGAAATAAGGATGTATGCAAGTATGAGTGTGTATAGGTATGTGTAGTGCACCCACTACCTAGGGTCCGCAATACTAAATCATCAAGTCCACCAATTATCCATCCTAAACATCTGTAATTTCCCAAACAACATATAATAATTGAAATTGTGTATACGCATCCGTATACATCACCACGGACTGCGGGGGTGCTATACGCCATCCACCCGACTTCTCCCCGTAGATATAAATCTACTCACCTTAATCCTTCGTGTCGGTGTCGATGTCATTTCCATCTTCTGTATCGCCTCGGATCGTCGCGGGGGTACCCGACCATGTACGACAACCGTAACGGATTGTCACCTAGGAGGTAGTCCACCTGTCGTTTGGCGATGGTGCGGAGTTTATTAGGTGTAATGGTGACTCCACCACAGGTAACAAACTTTTGAGAGAATGTTAAGTACTTGGCATAAGTTAGGAGAAGGAAAGATGTTGATGTCACATATTGCATGTTTCTATCACTCATTTTAAACAGAAGCCCACCTGGTGTGTATTGTGTTGAAGAGAAAGGAGCTCCAGGGATCAAAGAGCAGATGAAATTGTCTGCATGGCCTTTGTAATCATGAAGGGACTTCACATTTTGAACTAAAAATGCCGTAGATAGCAAAATCCTGGCCCCCACATGCTTGTTGTCCCAGCCAAATGTGTTGTCGGATTCATCAGCTCCAAGGGTCTGACCATTGACTTGTATGTAGTCAAGAAAAGTTGGGTTTCTAGTTGCCTTGTGTAGCCAAGCTGCTCCCCACAAAAGCTCATCCTGGTACCCAGAATAAGAGCAGTAGAATGGGCACACAAAAGACTTGAGACCATTGCTGATGCTTTTTCTGCAGCTGCTGCTTGCAACTCTCTCTCTCTCTCTTGGTTTTCTTTCTCTTCTTTTTTTTTCTCTATGTGTTGCAGTAGCAGCTGCAACACTTGAGAGGGGTATACATGGCGTATTGTGATGTGGTGTGATGAGGGTGTGGGTTGGTTAAAGGTTGATACAATGGACTGAAGTGCATGGTTTCAGCTGCTAGTGTAGCTGTAGGTGTAGGGAGAGGGCTGTTTTGTGGCTGAAGTCAGCTATTGGGGCTGATAAGTCATGATGGGGGTGTGTTGGTCAGCTATGGAGGCTGAAGGATCATGATGAGGGTATGTAGGTCAGCTAGGGGAGCTGAAAAAGTGTTAGGGGCTGATGTAGATCAGATATGGGGCTGAAGTATCATGATGGGTAGGCTGATATTTACATCAGCTGCTGAATTTGTGCCGATGTAGCTGCTGTAGCTGCTGTTCTGGTGGCTAAAAATGCGCTGTTGATATTGGATGTGAGGCTGATGGTGTTGCAGCTTGTAGCAGCAGCTAAGGTGGCTGATGTGTGGGTGTATATGTCTGGTTTAGACAGGTTGGTATGTGTGTGTTTGATAGGCAAACCCAAGTTTTGAAATGAGATGAGTTAACTCTCATCATCCCATTCATCATGAACCAAACCAACCCTGATTAACCCACTTAACTTAGCCTAAAGGTTTAAAACTCACCATGGTCATCTAAACATGGTTCAACCCTAGGCCACCATGAGTCCAAAACATGAACCAAATGCGACAGGTGTGGAAATGTCATGTGCACATTGCACAAAAGCCAAAAATCCGGTTAGCGATCTTCAATCGCAATTAACACTAAAGTCGCATATAATTCATCATAAAACTGTAAAATGACATATTTCCACAAAATACCCTATTTTAGAATTTCTAAAATTTCTCCAGAATTTTTACCATTTATCGGTATTTAATTACACCGACTATTAAAATATTCATTAAAAATTATGAACATTCCCAAAAATAATATTTTATTTTTTTTGAAATGTTACAGTCTTCCCCCCTTAAAGAAATTCGGTCCCCGAATTTAAATTTAAACCTCCCAATTCTAAAACATTTGAATAAAATTTTCTAATTCAACGGGGCTCCGAAATCATCAATACATAAAAGGCATCTTAGCGCAATACATGCGCATGAGTAACGAAGAGATAACTCGAAGTCAAAACTCCGTCAAGCATCCCGCAATCATCGGAGTCAAGGTGAAAACACGAATGCCAAATCCAAAGCAAAACCGATATGCTATAAATCGGAACTATACATGTAAATATCGAATCTGTACATGTAAATATCTGAAAGGAATGCATGCCAAATTCTTTAAAGTCGATGTGCAATGCGCATAACATTGCACAGTGGCGGACGTCTCTATAAGAAAATAGCCGTATACGTATATATCCTTTGTTTAATATGCACGATCCGCCGTTTGAAAACAAATTTAGAAGGGTTTCCTCATTTTAAATGTCTTGTGTCATATCGGACACGTATGTAAATAATGAGACTACAGCTCGCTTTTGGAAATCCCCTTGAAATCTATCAATGCATGCAAAATATATCCAGGCAGTGTCATCTGATCAGTCCTGCTAAGTATGGAAACACATAGCAAATATCATAAAAATGTACTGCTCCATAGAAATCAATCCAAAGAATGCATATAAAAACCCTGTGCGTCCGGTGCGCACGGAAATCAAAATCCATGAATGTGCCATACATGCGCACAAATGACATCAAGGTGCAACGGGTTTGCACACAACATCTGTCATAGGCGACGTGTGTGCCTGACAGCAAAATCAGGAGCATCTGACCTGAACGAAAAATCTCGATTTAGTGCATCTGGTGTGCACCAAATCGCATATCATAACCTGCGCCCAACATGCGCTGAAAATCCAAATCCAGTGCATCCATCATGCACGAAATATATGTTACTGCACTGCAAGCATATGTAAACTATGCAGAGTGCAAAAACCAAATCGTGTGCGTATATACGCACGAAATCAACTTCAATGTCTAAAACCCATAAAATCACAAACATGTGAAACCAAGGCACGAAAACGATATCAAGTGCAACAACTGTGCAAAAATCGTAATTCCTCAATCATCAAAGTATAGCGGAATAGTTCCGCTCAAGCACATCCTCCAAGAATCTCTGGCCAACTGTCCTGATCACTCGTAGCATATCTTGTCGACGATCCTGAAACCTGGCCTGCTGGTGTGCATAACATGACCACTCCTGGGTCCAAGTCTTCTCTGTAGATTACCAATCTCACGATCCATCGGCTCATCGGCCCTGTCAGGTGTGCTATAGGGGACGATTCCGTTTTGGCACTCTCTAGTCATTTCTCGGTTAATCATCGCGATCACTCGTAAAGCAGTATGTCACTGGCGTCGGCCTATGGCTCTCTGAATGCACGTGACACATCCGATCCTGTGTGCAAATATCATTGCAGCAGTGTCCTGAAAGGAATCCTGCTCACGGTCTCTTCCAAATCTTATCTCTGCTTAACTGTCCGGAAGTCATCGTCCTAACTGTTAGTTATATGTATGCCCTAGAGGCCATTACTGTACATATGATGTATATTGTAGTGGATGCTGGGACATATATAGGGAGGACTTTCTTGCTCGACATGATAGTATGCTATCTGGTTACTCTTTACCTTAATGTGTACACAGATTGTCTCTCTATTACATGTTGGTAAAGCCCTTAGGATGTGTACTTGACTACCTGGACCATGATGCGGATCATACTAGTGGGGACATGGTAGTCCATAAGTACATCCTTGAAAGTCCCTAGTCATGGGTGTATCGAGATGGGGCATCGATATACCAGAGTAGACTAGCGTGTACCTTCTCGACCCATACAGATGGGCGATGGATGATCCCATATCCATCGGTGTTTGACATCAGAGATGATATACGGGTGCTCAGTAGAGACAGGGTACACTGGACGGACTCGCCGAGAACTCCCAGATGGTATTATACCTTACGTAAGATGGCAGTTCTCTGGTGACACTGGTACAGAGTAGTCTGTTGACCCGAGATCGTCATAGAGTCTTGTGTGGTTCCTACTGTGCTTTGATTTCCATCTTACCACGTCCAAGAGGGCGTGCAAAACGGTGGATTTTGGGTACAGTCCCGAGTCACATGGAGGCAATGAGCGATAGGAGGGGATTCGTCTCTCCCGGTATAGGGGGTTGATGTTGCGCTGTGTTCGATTGGCTATAACAGGAAATCCCTGGCCAGGGTTGCTGAGATTTACTGGTAAGTGTTACCAGTAGTTTCTCGAATTATTATAGACCTCATATCGACACGACTTAGCGAGCTATTGGGGTCTGACGTTCACCACCCCTAGGCAAGATATGCGACATATCAGACGACGAGACCGGACTGTACGGTAGTGTTACTGGTTGGATTCACTGGAGTGTGAGCGGGCTTGCTCGTCGATCTTCTGATCGCTCAATACCCGGGTGGCCGTTACGTTTAGCAGACCGCTTGCGGCTTGTGGGTGTTTGATATGATCATCATCTGCTGCCGGCGTATTGACGAGTCTTTAGAGTCCTACACAGAGGTTTCCTGGCTCAAGCGAAACGAAATAGGAGCACATATGAGATATGTGCGGGACCGAGAATAATGCGTGTATGTGATACCGTATTCTATTCTCGGGATGAATGTATCGAATGGTTGTATGCTATATAACCTAGTTATCGATTCAAGCGTTGATTCGATAAGTCGATACATTGAATACTAGTCGGTTATGTTCGACATGACCGGATCATTGATTCAAGTGTTGATTTAATGATTTAATGTATAATTATATATTTGATATATTGCTTTACATTAACTATTATTGGTTCACTTTAAATGGATTTTCTCACTTGGATTGTGCACATTGTATATGTGATATATTTTTGTGCACTTGTATGTATCATGTTTGATGATGCATGCTAACTTGTGTTTTGTGTAAAGTTTAAACCATGGTTATGTAATGGTTAGGGTTTTCATTTTCATATCTATTTATTTATTTATTTATTCATTTTGGAAAATGATAAGCATAATGCAAAATGGTGGCTTTCTTTGGATGGATGTTGAAGCTTCATGAAGTTTTGACCAAGTGACCATTTTGTCTCCATGCTTAACCCTAACCATTCCCACTAACCATGATTTATTCTCTACACTTGACCATGGTTATTATTATGATAAGTATTGATTTACTTTTTATTTTAAAAACAACTTATCATAATATTCATCTTCTTCTTCTTCTTCATCACTTGAAGAAAGCTTCACTTCATCAATGGTGATTGATGAAAAAGAGTGAGAAATCCAATTCTAAAGTGAACCCACTTCCTATTTCTTCATCCTCTACCTCTTGCCAAGTAGTATAGGGTGTTTCCTTCACAAGTTTTCATGGCTTGGTGAAGGTGGAGCTTGATCTAGTGATGCCTCGACGTAGATCATCTTCGGCACGTCGTCGATGACCTAGCCCGTCCATTCTCCGATGAAGCCGACGCTAGAGCCCGGGGTTCGACTTGGACAGCGAGGAGACATCATCACGGAGCTATGGAGGTGGAGCACCGGATCTACAAAGGTTGTATTTCCGTTTACTTTTAGTTAAGATGTTAACTTGCATAGTTATTCGCCTAAACATCTAGCCAACGATCTTGTTAGGGTTTCTCGGCACCGTTAAAATTTGAAATTGGCATGGTTGATGCCTTGTGAGACCTCTTGAAAGTGCCTAGGAACCCTACAGTAGTATCAGAGCCTAGCTAGAGCCTTAGGCGAAGTCTAGACGGAGTTTGAAGTCCGATCGAACCCGAAACCCCATTTTTCCACGCTCTCTGGAATTTTTCTGAAAACGTGGATTTTTCCAAATTAAAAATTGCTAAAAAATTCAGCAGGTAAACCTATGAATTACGGTGCAAAAATAACTTACTGAAGAGTCTACAGTGCGGCGGAACCTGCGGCGGTTCCGCGGCAAATTAATTGAATTATCAAATTATTTTTGCACAGTAACTGATTGATTCTGGTGTTGGATTTTCTGGGAATTTTTAAAAATTTATTCAAGAGTTGAATTTTCTGGGGTGTTTTGGGAGTTCGATGTTTCGATCGGAGTATCAAATTTTGTCTGTGTGGCTTTCCGGGTATTTTAGAATATGTTAAAAAGTTCGACCGGATATAAATACCCGATTTTTCCCCTGTCAGGAAATTTCCAAGTGTTGGATTTTTCCGTAGTTTAACGACGTTCTAAGTAGTGCAAGTAACTCGATGGACCCTCTAGAAGACAACAAACCTTAACTCGATTATGTGACCGTCTTGAACTGCCTTTTGAACCTTCGGGTTTGGGGCAGTACGGCGTGCCACATGTGAGGCGTTGGCTTGACCCTTCTACGGATGGACCGTTGGTACTGAGGCACGAACTGAATGTTTTTAGACTTGTTTCATGTGTTGATCTGTATCGGGAAAACTTGGGTGTTCGAATGTTCGATCGGAAAGATTGACATTTTCTATTTATCCGGAATGGGATACAATAATTGGAATTCACAATAAGTTATGAGATAACTGAATGAATGTTATAAACATAGCAGTTTAGTCTCACTTGATCGGTTGCCACGGAATTTTGATGTGATCAAAAGTCCGTCGCAATCACGTAGCGTACGCGGATACTCGCCGGGTAAACTTAATAGACAGCCTGACCCCATAGCCCCGACCAAGTTACTGTAGGAGAACCCCGTCGCCGAAAGCATCCGTTCGGGTGCTCGCGGTGGCGGTGTTCCGCCTTGGTGCACTTCGTCGACGGTATCGGGGGTGCGGCCGCCTACTGAAGTTTGCGACGAGCATTCGATCAGGATATCGGGAATCTTGTTGAATTGCCCGACTTGATATTGAAAAGAGTTTTCGATAATGAGAATAAAATGCGGGGTTTATAATTATTAGGCATGTGATGTCTAAGGAATTCATTTGGTCAGGCATGCGATGTCTGAGAAGGTTGCGGATTCCAACTGTTGTAGTTTTACATTTTCTTTTCTGTGACCGTAAGTGTAATATGTGATATCGCCGGTTTCGTTGCTATATGTCAACGACAATTGGGATGCGCATATTTACTTACGTTGATGACATGTGATGTTATGTGTTGCTGGATATGTTATATTGGATCGTCGTGTTTGAATAGCCGGGGGTTCTTATGTGAGATGAGTGTTTTTCATTTTCATTCATGTAAAAACTTGTATGTAATATTCTTTTATTGGGGCACTTCCAGGTTGCGGAAGTTGTCACCATTTGTATATTATTTAGTTTTCCGCACTAGGATAGACCCAAGGAGGGGAGCACAAGTAACCGGGTTCTGGAGTCCAGTGGGAGACCAACTCGAGGAGTCGAGTCCGGGTCTCCTAACTCCAGAATTGGTAGGGTTGCTTGCCGCTCTCGTAGGGGTCTTGGGGTGTGGGTTTGGCTATTCATCGCGACCGTGGAATCCGTGTTTTATACTGGCTCGTATTGAAAACACGGACGTCCTAGTATATCCAATATTTCATATGTTTCTTCTGCTGCGATATATGTGATGTGATCATGTGATGTTCTGTGATAGATACAGTATATAGTATATATGATATATTATATAGACGTTACTTATGTTTTACACCCGCGCTAGCCCTGCCCCACTCTGCCGTTAGTTACCTAACCTAACGGTGCACGAGGGGACTTCGAGGCGAATGCGGATGGCATAAGTGTACGTCGTATTTATCTGTGATGTTTAGGTACTTAAATGATGGGACTTCATTAATGAGATTAATGAAATAAAAGAAACCTAAGATGTTGTAGAATCGAATTTCAAAATAAAACAGGTAGCTACAGTTCTTGCTTTGCACAGCGGTATATGTGATATATCCTGCACCTTATTCAATGAGGAAAGGACCGAGATCCCTTCACCGGGAGTGACTCCTTTAGCAATAACTGGCAGATGCTACAACCCTCGGTTTGTCTTTTGATTGCTTTTAAGAGTTTTTGCTTTGCACAGTGATATATATGATATATCCCGCACCTCATTCGACGAGGAAAGGACCGACGATCCCTTCACCGGGAGTGACTCCTTTAGCAAAACTAGAAAAGCCTCAAAAACACTCCATTTCAAAATTCATTCGATCCTACAACGATATCAAGTTCATTACGCAATAGGTTTTCAGAAAAACCTGTCGTAGCCCTCCGTCATTTCAGATAAGTACTAGTTTGTATTCGTGCTGCGGTTGTTTGGCCTCCGTCAAGGCGTAGTGTACGGTAGCTAACTAGTGCTTATCTGCTTGCATATGATGCGATTGGATTAGGGTATTCGTACGGCGTTGTTTGGCCTCCGTCAAGGGTCGTGCGGGTGGGTTTAATTCAATCAGGAAATGACGGGTTGAACTTGACTAGCGGACTATGGGTAGTTTGGCCTCCGTCAAGGTCATAGGACGCTAGGGGCAAAATATTATCGGGAATTTCAAGTGTTGAAATTTGCAATGAGATTGCATACCTTCTATGAGATAGTTGGATCCCGATACCCGCTGCGAGTAAGAGTTACTCCTGGGAGAGTTTTATACATTACAATTAGCCGATCAAGTAGGTGTCTAGAAAGGTGTTAACGAGGTTACGCCTCTGGGAAAACGAGGTTTACATTAATTAGGTTCGTGCGAAAGCACGGGGGACCTCCCTCAAAGTACCGACACTGGCCTGGCTGAAAGATTGGCGAACTTGTAGTGTGTAATTAATCCCGTCTAGTCTTTCCTTTTAGGGTTTGAAGGAAGATTTGATAAAAAGCAGTGGGAGCCATCCTGATTAGATAAAATAATAACCAATCTATTCTTGAAAGAGCGCACGCTGAGTGATTTCTTCTCTCTCTCTCCTGGTAGCGACCATGTCACGCCTTAATCATGATAATAATACGGAATATTGACCGAACCCGCTTGTTATACTGAGCTGGGGAACGTTGGTCCCGCTCCAACTTATAATTGTTATAAGACAGAGCAGGAAATTGGGGAATACCAGATTTCCCGTGCCGCCCAAACGAAGAGAGTGCATGATGATGCATCATCTTCGGGTGTGTTCATTACAAAGAACTGTTTCTCTATATCCTCTACATCCTGGGTATATGATACCGGATCAGGATCCCAGATATGTAATCTGTTACATAGGGCTACAAAAGGGTAGAAAAACTGAGAATGGGTGATAAGTTTCATGAGGCAGAAAACGGGGCAAGAGTTGTAGCCAAGTCTGTTGGTCACTGTCACCCTGTATTGTAATACAATGATTCTGAACGAATGTTATTAGATACTGAACCTGATATACAAAATCATATCTGTCTCTTTATTAGTAAAGAAACGATAAAATTTTGTATTGTTGGATAATGTTTTGAACATTTCCTATATCAAAAGTTGATCGGTTCAGGCACGTTATCTAAAAGCATTGATGTTCTAAATCAAACTACAGTTCTTAGTATACAGAACACACACAAGAGGAAAAGTTCAGAAATGAACGAATTCTTCTTGAGGTATTGTAGACTAGGTCAGATCAATGTGACCCGACTAGCTAGAGTTACATAAAGATGCATATTTAAATTAGTTTGAATTTACATCTTGTGAAACTCGCCAGTCATGTCACAAAGATATAATGACACCAGCTCTGTTTATTGGAAACAGAGAAAGAGTTAATGAACTCTTAGGATGATACATGTTGATGTATGTAGGTCCCCTGTCTACACATACCAGGATTGGTTCTTTATACTTCATTATATTCTCTGATAATCTCTCAAGATTCAGACATATGTTCCTGTTGAAACACAAGTCAGAACCTTTTGAGATATTCACAGAATATAAGTTAGAAGTAGAGAACCAAAATACGGGTATAAGTATTATGTCCTTTGATGTGATCAAGGAGGAGAATACTTGAGCACGGAAATTCCTGGACTATTCTAAAGGAGAATGAGATTCTCTCTCAGAATTACTCCTCCATATACACCATAGCACGATGGTATATCGGGGTGGAGCAGATACACCCTATTTGATATGGTGTGCTCTATGATGAGTACTACTGAGTTACCTATTTCCTTTTGGGAGTTATGCACTTGAGAAGCTGCATACCTACTAAATAGGGTTCAAATCAAATCAGTTTCCTACCACTTCATATGAGATATGGAATGGGAAGAGCCCATATCTTAAATTGGTTAAGATTTGGGGTTGTCCGGCCTATGTCTAAAAGCAAAATCCGGACAAGATCGAGGCAAGATCGGTTATGTAGAACTGGAAGTGTTTCAGCTATACAAACTACAGCAGATGATTTGGTAGAACCGAAGGATTCAGTAGATTCCAACGAACCTCAGCCTCTCCGCCGATCTAGTAGGGTTCCTCACCCACCTGAGAGATACTTCGGTTTCTCTATGACAGTGGGAGCGAGGATTGCATCATGAGATGATGACCCAACTAGCTTCGAGCTGGCCATCAGGAGTAAGACTCTATAAGAATGGCTGGATGCTTAGTGATCTGAGATGGAATCCATGTACACCAACAAAGTATGGACTTTGGTTGCTATATCTGAAGGGTTAAATCCCCATCAGGAGCAAGTATATCTTGAGAAGATTACTTGGTGTAAATGGAAAAGTTGAGACTTTCAAAGCTAGACTTGTTAAAGGTTTTCGTCATTGACCAGGCGTGGATAATGATGAAACCTTTTCCAGTACCTATGCTTAAGTCCATCCAGATCCTACTTGCCACGGCTACATACCATGACTATGATATCTGGTGGTTAGGTGTCATGACAGCTTTTCTAAATGATGTTTTAGAAGAGAGCGTCTATAAGTACACAGCCAGAGGGCCTCGTAGACAGTGGGAGCAGCGGAAACGTGTGCAAGATGCTTTATAGGATAAAGCAGGCATCGCGGAGTTGAAACATCTGTTTTGATGAAGTAGTCAAAGAGTTTGACATCATCAAAATGGTAGATGAACCTTGTATATACAAAAAGGTAGTAGGGAGTATGGTGGTGATCCTCGTAGAGTACGTGGATGACATACTCTTGATAGGGAAGGAGTTTCCTATGCTACGCTCGATCAATCTCCGCTTATCACAAAGATTCTCCATATAGGATCAAAGTGATACCTACTAAATCCTGGATTTTAGATCTATGAGATAGATTTAATTGGATATTAGGATTCTCACTAGTTGTAGTGACATGGTATCAATCGATCCTGGGAAGAATCACTGGAAGTATTCCAGGGTGATGAAGACGACTGAATGTCAGTCGCAGGCATTGTCTTTACCCTCAGTAAAGGGACGGTATGTTGGAAGAGTTCCAAGCTAGATACCGTGGCATACTAGACGATAAAGGCTGGATACATCGCTACTTAAGATGCTACCAAAGAGGCTGTTTGGATGTATATTTGTTCATGAGATGAACTTAGTTCCTACCATTGTGTGACAATGGCGTTGTGGCTTATGCCAAGGAACGCAGGTCCCATCAGTGATCCAGACATATTCTGAGGCAGTATCACCTGATCATGGAGATAGTTGATCTCCAAGGAGATCGAGGTTAGGAGAGCAGACTCAGAGGATAACACGGCGGATCCACTCACGAAGGCCTATTCCCAGAGAGAGACTTTTATGGGATGGTTGAGTATGAGATACTGCAACCACTGCTACAGATGGCCCTAGTGCAAGTGGGAGATTGTTAGTTATATGTATGCCCTAGAGGCCATTACTGTACATATGATGTATATTGTAGTGGATGCTGGGACATATATAGGGAGGACTTTCTTGCTCGACATGATAGTATGCTATCTGGTTACTCTTTACCTTAATGTGTACACAGATTGTCTCTCTATTACATGTTGGTAAAGCCCTTAGGATGTGTACTTGACTACCTGGACTATGATGCGGATCATACTAGTGGGGACATGGTAGTCCATAAGTACATCCTTGAAAGTCCCTAGTCGTGGGTGTATCGAGATGGGGCATCGATATACCAGAGTAGACTAGCGTGTACCTTCTCGACCCATACAGATGGGCGATGGATGATCCCATATCCATCGGTGTTTGACATCAGAGATGATATACGGGTGCTCAGTAGAGACTGGGTACACTGGACGGACTCGCCGAGAACTCCCAGATGGTATTATACCTTACGTCAGATGGCAGTTCTCTGGTGACACTGGTACAGAGTAGTCTGTTGACCCGAGATCGTCATAGAGTCTTGTGTGGTTCCTACTGTGCTTTGATTTCCATCTTACCACGTCCAAGAGGGCGTGCAAAACGATGGTTTTTGGGTACAGTCCCGAGTCATATGGAGGCAATGAGCGATAGGAGGGGATTCGTCTCTCCCGGTATAGGGGGTTGATGTTGCGCTGTGTTCGATTGGCTATAACAGGAAATCCCTGGCCAGGGTTGCTGAGATTTACTGGTAAGTGTTACCAGTAGTTTCTTGAATTGTTATAGACCTCATATCGACACGACATATCGAGCTATTGGGGTCTGACGTTCACCACCCCTAGGCAAGATATGCGACATATCAGACGACGAGACCGGACTGTACGGTAGTGTTACTGGTTGGATTCACTGGAGTGTGAGCGGGCTTGCTCGTCGATCTTCTGATCGCTCAATACCCGGGTGGCCGTTACGTTTAGCAGACCGCTTGCGGCTTGTGGGTGTTTGATATGATCATCATCTGCTGCCGGCGTATTGACAAGTCTTTAGAGTCCTACACAGAGGTTTCCTGGCTCAAGCGAAACGAAATAGGAGCACATATGAGATATGTGCGGGACCGAGAATAATGCGTGTATGTGATACCGTATTCTATTCTCGGGATGAATGTATCGAATGGTTGTATGCTATATAACCTAGTTATCGATTCAAATGTTGATTCGATAAGTCGATACATTGAATACTAGTCGGTTATGTTCGACATGACCGGATCATTGATTCAAGTGTTGATTTAATGATTTAATGTATAATTATATATTTGATATATTGCTTTACATTAACTATTATTGGTTCACTTTAAATGGATTTTCTCACTTGGATTGTGCACATTGTATATGTGATATATTTTTGTGCACTTGTATGTATCATGTTTGATGATGCATGCTAACTTGTGTTTTGTGTAAAGTTTAAACCATGGTTATGTAATGGTTAGGGTTTTCATTTTCATATCTATTTATTTATTTATTTATTCATTTTGGAAAATGATAAGCATAATGCAAAATGGTGGCTTTCTTTGGATGGATGTTGAAGCTTCATGAAGTTTTGACCAAGTGACCATTTTGTCTCCATGCTTAACCCTAACCATTCCCACTAACCATGATTTAATCTCTACATTTGACCATGGTTATTATTATGATAAGTATTGATTTACTTTTTATTTTAAAAACAACTTATCATAATATTCATCTTCTTCTTCTTCTTCATCACTTGAAGAAAGCTTCACTTCATCAATGGTGATTGATGAAAAAGAGTGAGAAATCCAATTCTAAAGTGAACCCACTTCCTATTTCTTCATCCTCTACCTCTTGCCAAGTAGTATAGGGTGTTTCCTTCACAAGTTTTCATGGCTTGGTGAAGGTGGAGCTTGATCTAGTGATGCCTCGACGTAGATCATCTTCGGCACGTCGTCGATGACCTAGCCCGTCCATTCTCCGATGAAGCCGACGCTAGAGCCCGGGGTTCGACTTGGACAGCGAGGAGACATCATCACGGAGCTATGGAGGTGGAACACCGGATCTACAAAGGTTGTATTTCCGTTTACTTTTAGTTAAGATGTTAACTTGCATAGTTATTCGCCTAAACATCTAGCCAACAATCTTGTTAGGGTTTCTCGGCACCGTTAAAATTTGAAATTGGCATGGTTGATGCCTTGTGAGACCTCTTGAGAGTGCCTAGGAACCCTACACTTACTATATCTGCTTCTTGTTCTGGAATGGCTGCATACTCATCGCGACTCCTTCTGGAAGGTACATCCAAGTATAATGCATAGGCATGCCTACCGCATCACTGATGTCGGCGGAGTAGAACGTCATCTTATCCAGATCTTGTACGAACCTCTTACTCCACTTTTCTCTAATGTCGACTGCTTCGGACTCGTCTCGTCGTGGCTGCATGGACTGAGCTCCAACGGCTATCCTCGTATCTGGAGTCTCCCAAGAAATGCATCTCACCATCTAGCATCCGAATTAAGTCGAGCCATCTGATCGATTAGTCAAAAACTCATAGTCCCCCAAGAGCTCAACATCTTGGGTACAGTATAATAGTATCGAGTACATACCACAGCATCGGTGGTCCAGCCGTAGAAGGGCAAACCCAAGCCTCACTAATGGCGTCGCAGAACTGCCGTAAACCCTAAGGTTCAAAGGCTGTCATACGGTCATTAAGTCGAGTTAGGGTTTCATTCTTCTAGAGGGTCCATAGAATTGCCTGCATGTTTCTTCCGAACACTTTAAACTTGGAATAATAGGTTTCTGACATTCGATCGTCTCTGTCGACTCTCAACGTCTCTGCGTGAAGTCGTCTTTAGCTGGAATCAATCTATCTGATGACCTCGCATCGGGGTAGCGAACGATCCACGTGTCCTAGTCATTCATCCTCGGTGACTTCTATCATCTCTTAGTACTACTCGTACTGCAATAGCTCCAACATCTGGGGAATATCTCGTCGTTCGCAGCAACAACTAGCTCATTCGTCTGCATGCTGAACCGTGCCTCAATCATTATGAGCAAGAAATACGCCAATGGTCATCAAAGTCTGACTGGCCTCTACCGGTGGCTCAATCCTCTGGTGCTAATCTGCACGTCCGAGTAATCTCATACGGCGATCCATCCCACGCTCGTGGCGCAAAATACAAACAAAGACACACCTCTGCAATCGTATGTCGTCGGAATCACGCCCTGGTCAGTCCTCGTTCGTAACGAGCTCATGCTGACCGCAACTCTAGCCGTAGCTCTTCCTTCCTGTAATCGTGGTAGCAAATCCATAACTGATACCGATGAGGCTAGATCAGGAAGGAATATAATACTGAACAAGAAAATGTACATCCTAAGGCTTCTTAAGTGGAGTGGCGTGTCGTAAATATGCCGCGGAACATACCCACGGTACGTCACTCTACTTTAGTCACCTATTCCATCAACCAAGGGTCATCCTACGCTCCGACGGTAAAACCTAACGCTCTGATACCAACTTTGTCACGACCCGAAATTACGGAACATGACCGGCACTTAGACTACGAACGTCTCAAGGCGTACGTATTCTAAGTAAGCCAAAACCCAGAAATCCAAACCAAGAGAAGTAGTAGAGTGTAGGAAAAACCATATGTGAATCAACCTGAAGCAACATAATATACAGCGCCTAAAGGCGAAGATTACAACAGAAAGGGAACTCCAACGAGCATGAAATCCATAGAAATATAACGCGCGACTCTACGGTCGAAAGAATAAACATCATCGGTCTCTATCTCAAATAAATACATGTTTTGGTTGATGGAGCTTCTAGATACAACTGAATATAATATACAATGTATAATGATGGGTACGATACAAATAACCCACCTACTAGCAAGTCACCTGAAATAAGCTGTGCCCGCAAAGCCGTAATAAAATCCGTACGGCAACACCTGCATGAAACTGGGGCACAACGGGGGTGAGTTGCCAACTCGTGAGTAGAAAAAGATCTACGAACAGAAAATCGCATGTATGACGCAATCCTAGGTCATACGATCAATATATATAATCCTCAAATATATAACCAGTAAACTCTAACCATGGCTAGCGTAAATATCTAACCCAAATGTAATCCCATATGACCATGTCAGTGCATCAGGTGGCAATATATCATATAGATGATGTATGAATGCATGAAACAAAATGCATGTACTGAAGAAAACTACTTTCATAATTTGTGAGATTTCTGTATTTTGAAAATGAGGTATCATAAATGAAATCAGCATAAACAGTGCCTAGCATCGGCACAAAACATATGTCTCAGTATTTCGATATCTCTGTATCACAATCTCTGTACCTCAATATCTCGAAATCTCAATGTCTCAATCACAAAATCCAGGGCACCGTCAGTCCAGATCGGCCCCTACCATCCATCTCATGACCACGACGGTATCCTCCGGATATCCAACGTGTCGGGTAATATCACCGGTCGGTAGTGCTCCCCTGCCAGGCTCAACGCCATCTCCTGCGATCTTCTTACCTCGGGGTACCGCACCGGGTCCACCATGTACCCGCAATCGGTCTCATCCACCTCCTCGATTCGGGTTTCACATGTCACTCTCAGCACCGAGAAAACACATGGTGGACGCACTGAAATATCATATCAAGGGTAACCGGGATTTTAAAACATTTACATAATCTCTTTGAAATACCCACGGTTCCCAAATCCAGAAATAACATAGAAACAACATATCTCAATGCGTATAATCAGGAAGCATGATGTATGTGACATATAAATGGAATGCAAGTATAACAGTATGTCATGCAACATGGAATAATAGTATGCACATACAAGGGTCATATCCTGATGCAATAATACTACTGTGTAGTGACATGGCAATTACCGATGAAGATGTGTGTGAGCTGGCAAGTAAGTGTATGTGAACATACGCATCATCGGTAATGGTGCTGGTGTCCTAACAGCATGATATCAATAATGGAATATGAATCACAATAAGTATGCGATGCAGAGTAACAACAATAATATGCGGGAGCTGAGTGCTAAAACACAATGATAACTAAACTGCATCTAATGTCATAAGAGTCATACAGCTATGCCAACAATAAGGCTGAGCTAATAAGCTAACTGCAGGTAAGGGAAACCGCCTAACCTCTGAGTCGATATATATAAATATATATATATATATATATATATATATATAGTCGGTGATCCCGCCTCGATAATATTACATCTGATACCATATCTCTATAATCGGTTATTCCCAAGTCAAGAGGGCGGATCAAACATCAAATATAGCTCGTACGTAAATCCGTCGTACGGCATCCCCAAATCTGGGTACGGGTCAATATCACATTCGTCATATCATTCATCTGGTATTCTCTTTATCAAATATCGTAATCCGGGTACTGACCTACGTCTAGTACAATGCTAAAATCATCACTATAATCATGATCTGACTACTGGTCAACAATCCCGTATAAATCGATATCATCAGCACATATCATCTCAAGGAGTATACCTCGCCCAAGGCGGCCTATCATAAATATCTTGTCATATCATATCATATCATCTCGTATCATAATCACACGTCGATCATTTTATACATATATCACTATTCATATGGCATCATCATCCAAAACACGCTAAAGAATCAAGACTTATCTCAAATACGAATTTTACCATATCATCGATATCATAACCTCGGATCAAATATCATCGACTCATCTCAATCCCATGTATCATCCTCAAATCTGCATGTGAGCACATGGTCCCATGCCCATATGAACACATGACAATATAGGATCCCATAACCACATATGAAATAAGGATGTATGCAGGTATGAGTGTGTATAGGTATGTGTAGTGCACCCACTACCTAGGGTCCGCAATACTAAATCATCAAGTCCACCAATTATCCATCCTAAACATCAGTAATTTCCCAAACAACATATAATAATTGAAATTGTGTATACGCATCCGTATACATCACCACGGACTGCGGGGGTGCTATACGCCATCCACCCGACTTCTCCCCGTAGATATAAATCTACTCACCTTAATCCTTCGTGTCGGTGTCGATGTCATTTCCATCTTCTGTATCGCCTCGGATCGTCGCGGGGGTACCCGACCATGTACGACAACCGTAACGGATTGTCACCTAGGAGGTAGTCCACCTGTCGTTTGGCGATGGTGCGGAGTTTGTTAGGTGTAATGGTGACTCCACCACAGGTAACAAACTTTTGAGAGAATGTCAAGTACTTGGCATAAGTTAGGAGAAGGAAATATGTTGATGTCACATATTGCATGTTGCTATCACTCATTTTAAACAGAAGCCCACCTAGTGTGTATTGTGTTGAAGAGAAAGGAGCTCCAGGGATCAAAGAGCAGATGAAATTGTCTGCATGGCCTTTGTAATCATGAAGGGACTTCACATTTTGAACTAAAAATGCCTTAGATAGCAAAATCCTGGCCCCCACATGCTTGTTGTCCCAGCAAAATGTGTTGTCGGATTCATCAGCTCCAAGGGTCTGACCATTGACTTGTATGTAGTCAAGAAAAGTTGGGTTTCTAGTTGCCTTGTGTAGCCAAGCTGCTCCCCACAAAAGCTCATCCTGGTACCCAGAATAAGAGCAGTAGAATGGGCACACAAAAGACTTGAGACCATTGCTGATGCTTTTTCTGCAGCTGCTGCTTGCAACTCTCTCTCTCTCTTGGTTTTCTTTCTCTTCTTTTTTTTTCTCTATGTGTTGCAGTAGCAGCTGCAACACTTGAGAGGGGTATAAATGGCGCATTGTGATGTGGTGTGATGAGGGTGTGGGTTGGTTAAAGGCTGATACAATGGGCTGAAGTGCATGGTTTCAGCTGCTAGTGTAGCTGTAGGTGTAGGGAGGGGGCTGTTTTGTGGCTGAAGTCAGCTATTGGGGCTGATAAGTCATGATGGGGGGGTGCTGGTCAGCTATGGAGGCTGAAGGATCATGATGAGGGTGTGTAGGTCAGCTAGGGGGAGCTGAAAAAGTGTTAGGGGCTGATGTAGATCAGATATGGGGCTGAAGTGTCATGATAGGTAGGCTGATATTTACATCAGCTGCTAAATTTGTGCCGATGTAGCTGCTGTAGCTGCTGTTCTGGTGGCTAAAAATGCGCTATTGATATTGGATGTGAGGCTGATGGTGTTGCAGCTTGTAGCAGCAGCTAGGGTGGCTGATGTGTGGGTGTATATGTCTGGTTTAGACAGGTTGGTATGTATGTGTTTGAGAGGCAAACCAAAGTTTTGAAATGAGATGAGTTAACTCTCATCATCCCATTCACCATGAACCAAACCAACCCTGATTAACCCACTTAACTTTGCCTAAAGGTTTAAAACTCACCATGGTCATCTAAACATGGTTCAACCCTAGGCCACCATGAGTCCAAAACATGAACCAAATGCGACAGGTGTGGAAATGTCATGTGCACATTGCACAAAAGCCAAAAATCCGGTTAGCGATCTTCAATCGCAATTAACACTAAAGTCGCATATAATTCATCATAAAACTGTAAAATGACATATTTCCACAAAATACCCTATTTTAGAATTTCTAAAATTTCTCCAGAATTTTCACCATTTATCGGTATTTAATTACACCGACTATTAAAATATTCATTAAAAATTATGAACATTCCCAAAAATAATATTTTATTTTTTTTTGAAATGTTACAGCAAGGCATGGTATTGCCGCGGTTCCGCGGCGCTTTGATGGGATTAGTGGTTCATTTTTCACAGTAATCCTTAGAATTCCCTGCTTAATTTTCTGAGTACAGAAAAAATCAACATTTTAAAAAAATTACAGAAAGGGGGTAAAACACGATGTTTCGGGGTTCGATGGGACTTTTAACTTCGTATACACGTCGCCTAATGCTCTAGCTAGGCTCTGATACCACTGTAGGGTTACTAGGCACAGTCATAAGGTTCTACAAGGCATCAACCATGCCCGATTTAAAATTTAGACGTGCCAAACAACCTAAAGCGAGGATCTTTACTAGATAATTAGGGTTAAATATGCAACTAAACAACTTTACTTCTAAAAGTTAGGGATTACAACCTTTGTAGTCCGTTCCTTCACTTTTAAAGCTCCGTGTTGAGGTCCCTTCGCTGCGATCATCAAGTACCCAGACTCTAGAGAGGCTCCATGAAGAGAAAGATGCAATCTTGCTTCCGATCTTCAATAACAAAGATGATCTATCTTGAAGAAACTCAAACCCAAGCTCTTGCTTTGCTAATCAAGTATTAGCAAAGCAAACACCCTAATCTAAGCGGCTAGAATAGATGAGGATGATGAAGTAGGAATTTAGCACTCTTTTATTTCAATTTCTCACTCATTTTCATCACTTTGCAAAAAGCTAGAAATCTTTTTCAAGAGGAAGAAAAAGAAGAATCTATTTGTGATGAATAATGAATTGTTGTCCTAATTGTAAATGCAACCCATGGTTAATCATCAAAAGGGCTAACCATTGTAGAGATTTAACTAGGGTAAAGGGTTTGGGTTGGGTTAGGAAATATCTCCAAAATATCAACACATAATATCTTAGCTTAAAACAAAACATAAAGCTTCTAGAAGCTTCATGAAAGTGCTAACCCAAATCAAACCCTAATCATGTTTAATCTCCACTAATCATGTTGCATTTGTAATCATAACTTGCTACAATATTATATATCACATATACAATATTTATTGTAACAAAATAAAATAATACAATTAACATATATCGCATATATATCAATGTATTACCCGAGTGAGAAAAAGAATCTTTAAGTGAGCTTATATTAGTTAATGCAATTTAACATATCAAATATATAATTATACATTAAATTATCGAATCAACACTTGATCCGATAATCCGGCTATTTCATAAATAACCGACTAATATAATCTGTATCAGTTCATCGAATCAACACTTGATCCGATGATCTGGCTATATCACATATACCTGGCCGATATCTCATATCGCGAGAATCTAATACGGTATCACATACACGTATTGTTCTCGGTCCCGCACATATCATATATGTGCTCCTATTCCGTTTTTCCTGAGCCAGGAAACCTCTGTGTAGGACTCTAAAGAATCGTCAATACGCCGGCAGTATGTGATGATCATATCAAACACCCACAAGCTGCAAGCGGTCAGCTAAACGTAACAGCCATCCAGGTATTAATCAATCAGAAGATCAACAAGCAAGCATGTACATTCTCCCGTGAATCCAGCCAGTAACACTCCCATACAGTCCGGTCTCTTCGTCCGATATGTCGCATATCTCGTCTAGGGGTGGTAAACGTCATACCCCAGTAGCTTGATAAGTCGTATCGATATGAGGTTCATAACAGTTCGAGAAACTACTGATAACACTTACCAGTAAATCTCAGCAACCCTGGCTAGGGATTTCTAGTTATAGACAATCGAACACAGCGTAACATCAACTCCCTATACCGGGAGAGACGAAACCCCTCCTATCGCTCATTGCCTCCATGTGATTCGGGACTGTACCCAAAAGCCACCGTTTTGCACGCCCTCTTGGACGTGGTATGATGGAAATCAAAGCACAGTGGGAATCACACAAGACTCTATGACGATCTCAGGTCTACAGACTAACCTGTACCAGTGTCACCAGAGAACTGCCATCTGACGTGAGGTATAATACCATCTGGGAGTTCTCGGCGAGTCCGTCCAGTGTACCCAGTCTCCACTGAGCACCCGTATACCTTCTCTGATGTCAAACACCAATGGATATGAGATCATCCATCGCCCATCTTATGGGTCAAGAAGCGCATACGCTAGTCTACTCTAGAGTATCGATGCCCTGTCTTGGTACTCCCACGACTAGGAACATTTGAAGGATGTACTTGGCGACTACACTGTCCCCACTAGTATGATCTGCATCATAGTCCCGGTAGTCAAGTACTCATCCTAAGGGCTTTATCAACATGTGACATAGAGACAATAAGAGTACATGTTAAGATAAAGAGTAACCAGATAGCATACTATCATGTCGAGCAAGAAAGTCCTCCCTGCATATGTCCAAGCATCCACTATAATATACAACGTATGTACAGTAATGGCCTCTAGGGCATACATATAACTAACAAATATAAGATAGAGTCCTTGTTAGAATCCCAAGGGAGAGACGTTTGGAGATACACCGTTTTGAAGGAATATGAGTTATCCGATATTGATGATGATAGTTGGACCTTGTCACATTAAGGCTCATAAAGCTTACCATAGGGCCATATTTGATTTATTTTCTTGTCTTAATGGGAATGATTTGGTTAGAATTATCAAATGCAAAAACGCTTATTCTATATGGAAATTTTTATTGAATGCGCATGAAGGTAATTCCAATATTAAGAGGGCAAAATTGATCTTTTAAAAAGCGAATATGAAATTTTTTGAATGTTGGTCAATAAAAACATGGACGATATGTTTATTCACTTTATTCGCATTACTAATGCTCTTGGTTCCTTACTAGATGAACCCATGGGCAATGAGAAAAATGTAAGAAAGATTTTTCGTTCTCCCACCAAGAAATACCAAGTGAAAGCGATTACTCTTAAGGAGATAGCCGGCATCAAAATCATGTCGTTCAAAGAGCTACAAAGAAATCTAAAGACTTATAAGATTGAGCTCAAGGCCTATGACATGGAAGATGAAAAGATTGAAAAGAATGAAAAACTGAAAAGTATCGCACTCAAAGCCTTATTTAAATTCAAATCTAACGATGACGAGTTTAGTGGAGATGACGAGGACATCGAGCTTTTAACGAAGCAGTTCAATAGATTCTTGAAGCTTCAAAGAGATTACAAGAAATGCAATTTCCAAAGAAACTGCTCCTACAACAATAAGGAATTCGGCCTATACTTTAAATGTAGAAAACCCGGTCATCTTGTTGCCGATTGTCCCCTCAACAATGAGAAGGAAGCTCCACAACGACCCAACCGAAGAGCCTTCAAGGCTAGAGCATGGGAAAACTCAGAGGGGAGTGACAATGATGAAAGGTCGTCCGATCAAGAGATTGCAAACATGTGCTTTATGGCACATGAGGATGAGATAACAGATGATCTAAACTCTTATTCCTTTGAAGAATTACTTGAAACTTTTGGATCATTACATGATACTTTCTCTAAACATCAATTTAAATATTCCTTTGCTAAAAAGAAAATTGCTTATCTTGAAAATGAAAACTCTTCTATTAAAACTTGTGGATGTGATGGTTTAAAGCTTGAGAACGAAAATCTTTTGTCTAAAATTGCTTCCTTAACTAGTTCTTTTGGAGATACGAATTTCAGAAATGAGAGACTTACCTCTACTTTTACTTCTCTCCTGAACAAATATGATGCTTTGAAAAACACTCACAATTATATGCTAGTTGATGTTGAAAAGATAAAAACCAGAATTAGTGATCTTAACACTACTTTGCATAAATTTGCCACTAGCAAACATTCCTTGAACACCATGATAAGAAATTTGAGAATTTCAAATCAAAGAAAGGGTCTTGGTTTTCAAAATGCATCTTCTTATCGTACTGGCGGTTCTAAACAATTGCATGATAAGACATCTTTCAAGACTACTTTCGTTAAAGCTAAATTTTCGTATGCTTCTACTTCTCATGATCACCATGCTAATTATGTACATGCTTCTACCTCATATGATCATCATGCTAGATTTTCTCATGCTCCTGAATTTGTAAAACTTTTTACTAGACCTACTCATGCTAAACCTTTTGCTAGAACTACTTCACATCACCATCATGCCAAACACGCACATGCACATACACAATCTAACTATACTCATATTGTGTGCAACTATTGTGGCCGAATTTGGCATATTTCATATCATTGAAAGAATAGAACTTCTAAGAATTTAATTTGGCTTCCAATGACTAACCCCCATGGACCCACAAAGACTTAGGTATCAAGGAATACAACTCTTGCATTTTTTATAGGTGCATCGTAAGTTGTAACGTAAGGATCAATGGCTTCTTGATAGTGGTTGCTCAAAACACATAACCAGCAATATCAAATGTTTGCAACACTATCAAGTGAAAAAGATAGCATAATCACCTTTGGAGATGATGGATATGGTAGAATTATCGGTAAAGAGGATGAAAGTTGGTTTTGGCACCAATGGCTTGGACATGCTTCCATGAACCTACTTTCTAGCATCACCACTAATGATTGGGTCTCCGAAATTCCAATGCTCAAAATTGCAAGAGACAATTAAGTGATGCATGTCAAATGGGCAAGCAAGTCAAAAGCTCATTCATGCCAAGGGTTGAGGTATTGACTTCTAACTCTCCCCTATTGATATATATGGTTTTATTTTGTCCATCTAGGACTTTGAGGCTTGAAGTTAAATGTTTTTTTTTCAATAACCTTTATACTCATTTGCTTTTCTTGTTTTTCATCCATGAGCACAACGTGGTTTTGAAAACTAGGTGTATATTTGCATATCTTGTGTTTTCAATGCCATGTCTCACTCCCACTTGCTTAAATTTTCTTATTTGTGAGAGTTTATATCCATGTATTTTTTAAATTGTTTAAATCTTTTGCATATGAATACATTTGGCACATGCTTCTATTTTGAACCATATTTCATTTAGTATAAACTTCTTTTTCATCTTATTAAACGGTTTCTGCAACCCTTTTAGGGGAATCCAGTTGTGGATTTGTTTATGACATATCCTATTAAAGGGTCTAGCAGGGAGAACTAAAGATCTTTCATCGGATAGTCGATCTTAAAGATGAGAGAAACCTACTTTGCTTATCCTTTTATCTCATGTCTGCCACCATATGATATTAGAACTTAACTGTTTTTTGCATATGGTTTTCTTGCATGTATCGCTTGTTTTTCTTATATCCTATATACATACTTGTTGATATGAGCCAACTGCCTTTAGGGAAACTTATTCAAACGTTTAACTTGATTCTTTCTCATATCAACTCCAATTAATTTTCTATGCATACATTTCAGGGAAGTTATTCAAACATTTAACTTACTTTTGGATATACGCATATATTTAGGGGGAGTAATTCAAACGTTTTAAATTCGTTAAACACCCTTTTTTATTATGTCAAAAAGGGGAAGAATAATAGGATTGTATATCAATATTTGTTGTTCAATATGCTTCTTGTTTATATTGATATACTCTCATCCATTAATATTTTGACATCATCAAAAAGGGGGGAATTGTTGGCTTATGAATTTTCATAATTCGATTATTTTAGTTTTGAAGATGTTGTACAATATTAATGGATAGATACAAGTGTTTATTATTGCATATCTTATAACAATGTATATGAGTTTTGTTGTGCTTGAGATTGGTTTTTCAGGATATTTTCACGGCACAAGCTTATCATGGAGGATGGAGGAAAATGAGCTTAAACGGAAAATCTATTGGAGGTTGGAGGATAATGGACTAGAGCTCCTCAAAGCTCATATTCAAGCTTCAAGAAGCTAAGGAGTCGAAGTCCAAATTTAAAGAATTCAAGAATCGAAGAATTCAAGAGTTCGAGCTACAAGTGTAATCTTTAGGAAATCGATATAAGTATTTCATGGTTTATGAGATTAGCATACAAAAGATCAAACACACACACACACACACACACACACACACACACACACACTATATTGCATGCATGAAACTATTGGGCAAAGAAAAACTTTGCAAAGGTTTTCATTGAAAACGATTTTCAATTTCAAGTTCAAAATTTTCTGTGCATTCCTTCTTCAGACGTTTGTCCAAGTCTTATTCAGATGTCTGTATATTATTGCAAAACATGCACAAGTTTTAAAATGTGAGTTTCTTACTTCAGAACAAACGTCTGAAGCTTACCAGAACAAACGTCTGGTTGTTCTCTATGTTTTCATTGCCTTAAAACTTTTGACAGAACAAACGTATGCCAATACTTCTTCAAACATCTGGTTGTTCTCTATATTTTCATTGCCTTAAAACTTTGACAGAACAAACGTCTGTCAATATCTCTTCAGACGTCTGGTTGTTCTCTATATTTTCATTGCTTTAAAACTTTTGAGGAAACAAACATCTGAACCTATTGAGCACAAACGTCTGAAAGTTAAAATCTTTAAAAATCTTTTCTTCTTCAGACGTGTGTCGCTTGTTTTTTATACGTCTGTCTGTTCTCTGTATTTTCTTTCGGCATATTTTGAAAACCATGGCAAACGTCTGAAGCTCTTGACGACAAACGTCTGAAGCTATTTTTGTTTGAAAATATTACTGTTATAGTGCATTCAATGCTATAACGGCTAGTTTTATTTTATGTTCAGACGTCTCCCTTTCAAGAGAACTCATTTTCGCTAGGGCCCCCTTTCCTTCAAACGTCTGTTCTCTGTTAGTTATATGTATGCCCTAGAGGCCATTACTGTACATTGGATGTATATTGTAGTGGATGCTGGGACATATATAGGTAGGACTTTCTTGCTCGACATGATAGTACGCTATCTGGTTGCTCTTTATCTAAACATGTATACTTTCTGTCTCTCTGTTACATGTTGATAAAGTCCTTAGGATGTGTACTCGACTTCCAGGACTATGAGGCAGATCATAATAGTGGGGCCTGGGTAGTCCATGAGTACATCCTTCAATGTTCCTAGTCGTGGGAATATCGAGACGGGGCATCGATATTCCAGAGTAGACTGGCGTATATCTTCTCGACCCATGTGATGGGCGATGGATGATCCCATATCCATTGGTGTTTGACATCAGAGATGGTATGCGGGTGCTCAGTGGAGACTGGGTACACTGAACGGACTCGCCGAGAACTCCCAGATGGTATTATACCTCACGTCAGATGGCAGTTCTCTGGTGACACTGGTACAGCTTAGTCTGTTGACCCGAGATCGTCATAGAGTCTTGTGTGTCTCCCACTGTGCTTTGATTTCCACCCTACCACGGCTCTACTGAGTCGTGCAAACAGGTGGTTTTTGGGTACAGTCCCGATTCACATGGAGGCAATGAGCGATAGGAGGGGATTCGTCTCTCCCGGTATTAGGGGTTGATGTTGCGCTATGCACGACTGGCCATAACAGGAAATCCCTGGCCAGGATTGCAGTGATATACTGGTAAGAGTTATCAGTAGTTTCACGATAGTTATGGACCTCACGTCGGCATGACTTATCGAGCTATTGGGGTCTGACGTTTACCACCCCTTGGCGAGATATGCGACATATCAGACGAACAGACCGGACTGTACGGTAAGTGTTACTAGTTGGATTCACAGGAGTGTGAGTGGGCATGCTCGTCGATCTTCTGATCGCTCAATACCCGGGTGGCCGTTACATTTAGCAGACCGCTTGCGGCTTGTGGGTGTTTGATATGATCATCACCTGCTGCCGGCGTATTGACGAGTCTTTAGAGTCCTACACAGAGGTTTCCTAGCTCAAGCGAAACGAAATAGGAGCGCATATGAGATATGTGTGGGACCGAGAATAATGCGTGTATGTATACCGTATTCTATTCTCGCGATGAATGTATCGATTGGTTGTATGCGATATAACCTAGTTATCGAATCGAGGATTGATTCGATAAGTCGATACATTGGATACTAGTTGGTTATATGCGACATGACCGGATCATTGAATCAAGTGTTGATTTAATGATTTAATGTATAATTATATATTTGATATATTACTTTGCATTAACTAGTATTGGTTCACTTTAAATGGATTTTCTCACTTGATGTACACAAGTTGTATATGTGATATACTTTTGTGCACTTGTTTGTATCATGTTTGATGATACATGCTCACTTGGGTTTGTATAAAGAATTAAACCATGGTTATATGAATGGTTAGGATTTTGTTTATTTACTTATTTATTTATTTATTTTGTTTATTTATTTTAGGAAAAGAAAAGAGAAAATGGTGGCTTTCTTTGTTTGTTGTTGAAGCTTCATGAAGCTTTGACTAAGTGACCATTTTGTCTTCATGCTTAACCCTAACCATTCAAACTAACCATAGTCTATTCTCTACACCTAACCATGGTTAGTATATGATAAGTATTCATATTATTTTCTTTTTTGAAAAATAACTTATCATATATTCTTTCTTCTTCTTCTTCAACATGAAGAAACCATGCCACCATCAATGGCAACTTGAGAAAAAGAGTGAGAAATAAAATTCTAAATTGAACCCACTTCCTATTTCTTCATCCTCTACCTCTTGCCAAGTAGTATAGGGTGTTTTCTTCACAAGTTTTATGACTTGGTGAAGTGGGAGCTTGATCTTGTGATGCCTCGACGTAGATCATCTTCGGTATCGAAGTCGATGACCTAGCCCGCCCATTTCTCCGATGAAGACGATGCTAGAGTCATGGATTCGATTTGGACTGCGGAGGGACGTCATCACGGAGCCTAGGAGGTGGAGAACTGGATCTACAAAGGTTGTAGCTTCTTTCCTTTAAGTTAAAGTTGTTTACTTCCATCGCATCATCTATAAATCTAGTTAACGATCTGTATTAGGGTTTGTAGGCACATGAAATTTTAGAATTGGCCATGTTTGGTCACTTGTGAGACCTCATTAGTGTGCCTAGAAACCCTTCAGTGGTATTAGAGCCTAGCTAGAGCCTTAGGCGTTGCGTAGACGGAGTTAGAAGTCCGATCGAACCGAAACCCTAACTCCAAAATGCTCTCTGGACTTTTTTCAAAAACTGGGTTTTTTCCAGATTAAAAATATGCAGAAAAATGAGCAGGATATTGTAAGAGTTACTGTGAAATTCGATCGCGTAATTCCATCAAACCGCCGCGGTTCCGCGGCACTCGTGCGGCGGTTCTACGGCCGTACGGTCTCTTTGTTCGATGAATTTCACACAGTAATTCCTATATTGGTGTGCTGTATTTTCTGGGAATTTTTAAATCTTACTCAAGAGTTGAGTTTTCTGGGTTGTATTGGGGACTCGATGTTTCGATCGGATTGTCTAATTTTGTCTGTGTGCTTTTCCGGATAATTTTAGAATATGTTAAAAAGTTCGACCGGATATAAATACCCAATTTTTCCCCTGTTGGGAAATTTCCAAGTGTTGTACTTTTCCGTAGTTTAATGACGTTCTAAGTAGTGCAAGTAATGCGATGGTCCCTCTAGAAGACAACAAACCTTAACTCGATTATGTGACCGTCTTGAACTGCCCTTTGAACCTTAGGGTTTGGGGCAGTACGGCATGCCACATGTGAGGCGTTGGCTTGACCCTTCTACGGCTGGACCGTTGGTACTGAGTCACGAACTGAATGTTTTTAGACTTATTTTAAGTGTTGAGCTGTATCGGGAAAACTTGGGTGTTCGATTGTTCGATCGAAAAGTTTAACATTTTTCTATTTATCCGGAATGTGATACAATAATTGGAATTCACAAGTAGTTATGAGATAACTGAATGAATGTTATAAATCTAGCGGTTTAGTCTCACTTGATCAGTTGCCACGGAATTTTGATGTGATCAAAAGTCCGTCGCAATCACGTAGCGTACGCGGATGCTCGCCGGGTAAACTTAACAGACAGCCTCACCCCATAGCCCCGACCAAGTGACTGTAGGAGAACCCCGTCGCCAAAAGCATCCATTCGGGAGCTCGCGGCAGCGGTGTTCCGCCTTGGTGCACTTCGTCGACGGTATCAGGGGTGCGGCCGCCTGCTAAAGTTTGCGATGAGCATTCGATCAAAATGTCGGGAATCTTGTTGAATTGCCCGACTTGATATTGAAAAGAGTTTTCGATAATGAGACTAAAATGCGGGTTTTATAATTATTAGGCATGCGATGTCTAAGAAATTCATTTGATTAGGCATGCGATGTCTATGCAGGTTGCGGATTCCAACTGTTGTAGTTTTACACTTTCTTTTCTTTGACCGTAAGTGTAATATGTGATATCGCCGGTTTCGTTGCTATATGTCAACGACAATTGGGATACGCATGTTTACTTACGTTGATGACATGTGATGTTATGTGTTGCTGGATATGTTATATTGGATCGTCGTATTTGAATAGCCGGGGGGTTTTTATGTGAGACGAGTGTTTTTCATTTTCATTCATGTAAAAACTTGTATGTAATATTCTTTTATTGGGGCACTTCCAGGTTGCGGAAGATGTCACCCATTATATATTATTTACTTTTCCGCATTAGGATAGACCCAAGGAGGGGAGCACAAGTAACCGGGTTCTAGGGTCCAGTGGGAGACCATCTCGAGGAGTCGAGTCCGGGTCTCCTAACCCCAGAATTGGTAGGGTTGCTTGCCGCTCTCGTAGGGGTCTAGGGGTGTGGGATTGGCTATTCATCACGACCGTGGAATCCGTGTTTTATACTGGCTCGTATTGAAAACACGGACGTCCTAGTATATCCAATATTTCATATGATATTTTCTGCTGCGTTATCTGTGATGTGATCATGTGATTTGTTCAGATAGACATTGTATATAGTATATATGATATATTATATAGACGTTGCTTATGTTTTACACCCGCGCTAGCCCTGCCTCGTTCTGGCGTTAGTTACCTAACCTAACGGTGCAGACGGGACATCGAGGCGAATGCGGATGGCATAAGCGTACGTTATATTTATCTGTGATGTTTAGGTGGACTTAAATGATGGGATATTCATTAATGAGATTAATGAAAGAAAATAAACCTAATTGATGTTGTGGAATCGAATTTCAAAATAAAAACAGGTAGCTACAGTTCTTGCTTTGCATCGCGGTGTTCATTATAGAACATCCTGCACCTTATTCGATGAGGAAAGGACCGAGATCCCTTCACCGGGAGTGACTCCTTTAGCAATAACTGGCAGATGCTACACACTCGGTTTGTCTTTTGATCGCCTCTATAGTTTCTGCTTTGCACAGTGATATATATGATATATCCCGCACCTCATTCGACGAGAAAAGGGCCGACGATCCCTTCACCGGGAGTGACCCCTTTAGCAAAACTAGAAAAGCTTCAAAAACATTCCATTTAAAAACCATTTGATTCCGCAACGAGATCAAGTTCAAAGCGTTAAAGGTTTTCACAAAAACCATTCGCAACCCTCCGTCATTTTAGGAAGTAGAGTACTTAGTATTCGTGTTGTGTTTGTTGACCATAGTCAAGGCACAGTGTACGGTAGCTAAGTGATGTCTTCCTACACCGCATATGATGCGATTAATTAGGACAGTCGCGTGACTTTGTTGACCTTAGTTAAGGGTCATGTGGATGGGTCTAATTAATCACGAAATGACGGGTAGAACTTGACTAGTGCTTATGATTTGTTGACCATAGTTAAGGTCATAAGTGCTAGGGGTAAAAACCTTTATCGGGAGTTTCAACTGTTGAAATTTGCAATGAGATTGCATACCTTCTATATGATAGTTGGATCCCGATACCCACTGCGAGTAATTGTTACTTCTGGGACAGTTTTGCACTTTACAATTAGCCGATCAAGTAGGTGTCTAGAAAGGTGTTAACGGGGTTACGCCTCTGGGAAAACGAGGTTTACTGTAATTAGGTCCGTGCGAAAGCGCGGGGAACCTCCCTCAAAGTACCGACACTGGCCTGGCTGAAAGATTGGAGAACTTGTAGAGTGTAATTAATCTCGGCTAGTCTTTCCTTTTAGGGTTTGAAGGAAGATTTGATAAAAACAGTGGGAGCCATCCTGATTAGATAAAATAAATAACCAATCTGATCTTGCAAGAGCGGACGCAGAGTGTTTTCTTCTCTCTCTCTCCAGGTAGCGACCATATCACGTCTTAATCAAGATAATAATATAGATGTATTGACCGAACCCGCTTTTTATACTGAGCTGGGGAACGTTGGTCCCGCTCCAACTTATAATTGTTATAAGACAGAGCAAGAAATAGGGTATACCAGAATTCCTATGCCGCCCAAACGAAGAAAGTGCATATGATGCATCTCCTTCGGGTGTGTTCATTACAAAGAACTGTTTCTCAGTATCCTCTGCATCCTAGGTATTTGATACCGGATCAGGATCCCAGATATGTAATCTGTTACATAGGGCTACAGAAAGGTAGAAAACTGAGAACGGGTGATAAGTTTCATGAGACAGAAAACGGGACAAGTGTTGCAGCCAAGTCTGTTGGTCACTATCACCCTGTATTACTAATACATTGATTCTGAACAAATGCTATTAGATACCGAACCTGATATACAAAATCATATCAATATCTTTATTTATTAAAGAAAGGATATAATTTTGTATTGTTGGATAATGTTTTGAACATTTCCTATTTCAAAAGTTGATCAGTTCAGGCACGTTATCTAAAAGCATTGACGTTGTAAATCAAACTACAGTTCCTAGTATACAGAACACACACAAGAGGAAGAGTTCAGAAATGAACGGATCCTTCTTGAGGCATTGTAGACTAGGTCATATCAATGCGACCCGACTGGCTGAAGTTACATTTTAGATGCATATTTAAATTAGTTTGAATTTACATCTTGTGAAACTTGCCAGTCATGTCACAAAGATTGATGACCATAGCCCTGTTTATTGGAAACAGAGAAAGAGTTAATGAACTCTTGGGACTGATACATGATGATGTATGTAAGGTCTCCTGTCTACACATGCCAGGACTGGTTCTTTATACTTCATTATATTCTCTGATAATCTCTCAAGATTCAGTCATATGTTCCTGTTGAAACATAAGTCCGAAGCTTTTGAGGTATTCACAGAATATAAGTTAGAAGTAGAGAACCAATAACCGGGTATAAGTATTATGTCCTATGATGAGATCAGGGAGGAGAATACTTGAGCATGGAATTCCTGGACTATTCTAAAGGAGAATGAGATTCTCTCTCAGTATTACTCCTCTGAATACACCACAGCACAACGGTGTATCGGGGCGGAGCAATCGCACAATATTAGATATGGTGTGCTCTATGATGAGTATTACTGAGTTACCCATTTCCTTTTGGGGTTGTGCACTTGAGAAGCTGCATACCTATTGAATTAGGTTCGAATCAAATCAGTGCCTACCACTCCATATAAGATATAGTATGGGAAGAGCCTATCTCTTAAGTAAGTTAAGATTTAGGATTGTCCGGCCTATGTCTAAAGCAAAATCCGGACAAGATCGAGGCAAGGACAGTTCTATAGAACTGGAAAGGTTCCAGCTATACAAAACCTGAAGAGTCTCTCAAACTGTAACTGGAAAGGTGCAGCTGATGATTTGTCAGAACCAAAGGATTCAATAGTCCCCGACGAACCTCAGCCACTCCGCCGATCTGGTAGGGTTCCTCACCTGCCTGAGAGATACTTCAGTTTCTCAATGATAGTATGAACGAGGATTGCATCATGAGATGATGACCCAACTAGATTCGAGCAGGCCATCGAGAGTAGGGACTCTGTAAGAATGGCTGGATGCTTAGCGATCTGAGATGGAATCCATGTACACCAACAAAGTATGGACTTTGGGTGCTATATCTGAAGGGTTAAATTCCCATCAGGAGCAAGTATATCTTGAGAAGATTACTTGGTGTAGATGGAAAAGTTGAGACTTTCAAAGCTAGACTTGTTAAAGGTTTTAGTCATCAACCAGGTGTGGATAATGATGAAACCTTTTCTAGGGACTATGCTTAAGTCCATCCAGATCCTACTTGCCATTGCTACATACCATGACTACCATATCTGGTGGTTGGGTGCCATAACTACTTTTCTAAATAGTGATTTAGAAGAGAACGTCTATAAGAACACAGCCAGAGGGCTTCGTAAATAGTGGGAGCAGCGGAAACGTGTGCAAGTTGCTTTATAAAGCAGGCATCGCGGAGTTGGAACGTCTGTTTTGATGTGGTAGTCAAAGTGTTTGACTTCATCAAAATGGTAGATGAACCTTGTATATACAAAACGGTAGTAGAGAGTAAGGTGGTCATCCTCGTATTGTACGTGGACAACATACTCTTGATAGGAAAAGAGTTTCCTATACTACGCTCGGTCAATCTCCGCTTATCACAAGGATTCTCCAATAGGATCAAAGTGATACCTCCTAAATCCTGAGTTTTCATCTATGAGATAGATGTAATTGGATGCTAGGATTCTCACTAGATATAGTGAGATGGTATCAATCGATCCTGGGGAGAATCATTGGAAGGGTTCCAGGGTGATAAAGACGACTGAATGTCAGTCACAGGCATTGTCTTTACCCTCAGTAAAGGGACGGTATGTTGGAAGATTTCCAAGCTAGATACCGTGACAAACTAGACGATAAAGGCTGGTAACATCGCTATTAAAGGTACTACCAAAGAGGCAGTTTGGGTGTATATTGGTTCATAAGATGAACTAGGTTCCTACCATTGTGTGACAATGGAAGTATGGCTTTGGCCCTGGAACCCTGGTCCCATCAGTGAACCAGACATATTCTGAGGCAGCATCACCTAACCATGGAGATAGTTGATCTCCAAGGTGATCGAGGTTAGGAGAGTAGACTTAGAGGACAACACATCGGATCCATTCACGAAGGCCTTTTCCCAAAGAGAGACTTTTAGGGGATGGTTGAGTATTAGATACTACAACTACTGCTACAGATGGCCCTAGTGCAAGTGGGAGATTGTTAGTTATATGTATGCCCTAGAGGCCATTACTGTACATTGGATGTATATTGTAGTGGATGCTGGGACATATATAGGTAGGACTTTCTTGCTCGACATGATAGTACGCTATATGGTTGCTCTTTATCTTAACATGTATACTTTCTGTCTCTCTGTTACATGTTGATAAAGCCCTTAGGATGTGTACTCGACTTCCAGGACTATGATGCAGATCATAATAGTGGGACCTGGGAGTCCATGAGTACATCCTTCAATGTTCCTAGTCGTGGGAATATCGAAACGGGGCATCGATATTCCAGAGTAGACTGGCGTATATCTTCTCGACCCATGTGATGGGCGATGGATGATCCCATATCCATTGGTGTTTGACATCAGAGATGGTATGCGGGTGCTCAGTGGAGACTGGGTACACTGAACGGACTCGCCGAGAACTCCCAGATGGTATTATACCTCACGTCAGATGGCAGTTCTCTGGTGACACTGGTACAGCTTAATCTGTTGACCCGAGATCGTCATAGAGTCTTGTGTGTCTCCCACTGTGCTTTGATTTCCACCCTACCACGGCTCTACTGAGTCGTGCAAACAGGTGGTTTTTGGGTACAGTCCCGATTCACATGGAGGCAATGAGCGATAGGAGGGGATTCGTCTCTCCCGGTATTGGGGGTTGATGTTGCGCTATGCACGACTGGCCATAACAGGAAATCCCTGGCCAGGATTGTAGTGATATACTGGTAAGAGTTATCAGTAGTTTGACGATAGTTATGGACCTCACGTCGGCATGACTTATCGAGCTATTAGGGTCTGACGTTTACCACCCCTAGGCGAGATATGTGACATATCAGACGAACAGACCGGACTGTACGGTAAGTGTTACTAGTTGGATTCACAGGAGTGTGAGTGGGCTTGCTCGTCGATCTTCTGATCGCTCAATACCCGGGTGGCCGTTACGTTTAGCAGACCGCTTGCGGCTTGTGGGTGTTTGATATGATCATCACCTGCTGCCGGCGTATTGACGAGTCTTTAGAGTCCTACACAGAGGTTTCCTGGCTCAAGCGAAACGAAATAGGAGCGCATATGAGATATGTGCGGGACCGAGAATAATGCGTGTATGTATACCGTATTCTATTCTCGCGATGAATGTATCGATTGGTTGTATGCGATATAACCTAGTTATCGAATCGAGGATTGATTCGATAAGTCGATACATTGGATACTAGTCGGTTATATGCGACATGACCGGATCATTGAATCAAGTTTTGATTTAATGATTTAATGTATAATTATATATTTGATATATTACTTTGCATTAACTAGTATTGGTTCACTTTTAATGGATTTTCTCACTTGATGTACACAAGTTGTATATATGATATACTTTTGTGCACTTGTTTGTATCATGTTTGATGATACATGCTCACTTGGGTTTGTGTAAGGAATTAAACCATGGTTATATGAATGGTTAGGGTTTTGTTTATTTACTTATTTATTTATTTATTTTGTTTATTTATTTTGGCAAAAGAAAAGAGAAAATGGTGGCTTTCTTTGTTTGTTGTTGAAGCTTCATGAAGTTTTGACTAAGTGACCATTTTGTCTTCATGCTTAACACTAACCATTCAAACTAACCATAGTCTATTCTCTACACCTAACCATGGTTAGTATATGATAAGTATTCATATTATTTTCTTTTTTGAAAAATAACTTATCATATATTCTTTCTTCTTCTTCTTCTTCAATATGAAGAAACCATGCCACCATCAATGGCAACTTAAGAAAAAGAGTGAGAAATTAAATTCTAAAGTGAACCCACTTCCTATTTCTTCATCCTCTACCTCTTGCCAAGTAGTATAGGGTGTTTTCTTCACAAGTTTTATGACTTGGTGAAGTGGGAGCTTGATCTTGTGATGCCTCGACGTAGATCATCTTCGGCATCGAAGTCGACGACCTATCCCGCCCATTTCTCCGATGAAGACGATGCTAGAGTCATGGATTCGATTTGGACAGCGGAGGGACGTCATCACGGAGCCTAGAAGGTGGAGAACTGGATCTACAAAGGTTGTAGCTTCTTTCCTTTAAGTTAAAGTTGTTTACTTCCATCGCATCGTCTATAAATCTAGTTAACGATCCGTATTAGGGTTTGTAGGCACATGAAATTTTAGAATTGGCCATGTTTGATCACTTGTGAGACCTCATTAGTGTGCCTAGGAACCCTTCATTCTCCTGCCAGAGCCGTAATAAATGCATGTAATTTAATGTTTTTTGTAGGGTTTAAAAGGGTTTCTTGTGTAGTTATTGCATCTTAACTATTCTGAAAAATAACATTCATTTCTTAAGTTCGTCTTCACCCACCAAAAAATAAGAAAAACACTTGAGTTTTAATTGCAAATCAAATATTCCATTGAAGTATTCTAGAGTTTTGATTATAAACTCTTGAGAGAGTATCTTAGATTGTAATCTTCTTCTGCTTCTTTCTTTGTGTGGAATCTCTTGAGTGTAAGAGATTTCTTGTAAGTGAAGAGAAATCTCGTAAAGAGAGTCACTTGTGTGTCGAATATCGGCATCAGAATCTTGTGAAGCGTAGGGCCAAGCCATCTCGCAAAATGTGTATAGTCAAATATCGGGATCATAATCTCCTTTGTACTCGGGAATGTGAGGATATTTGAAACCATCGGGGAGCACGAAAGCTGGAGTCCTGCAAAAATCATTGAAAGTCTTATGCATGTACATTTTGGTTCCTGCATGTTCGTGTATAAGATCTATAATATTCTCCCGAGTTAGATAACCAGTGTGTGCCCCTACTTCGAAGTAAGGGGAGTTATGCACCATTGTGTCGGCCGAAACCGTGAGAGGTGCACTTGATAAATGGTGATTTTGAGATGAAAAGTTCAACTTGAATCCGTTGTTATAGTAATACACTAGAGAAGAGACATTCCCCGTGAATTGAGATGCCAATGAAAAAGAAGTGTTGTTAAATTCATTAGGAATAGAGGAATTTGATTTGATCCCTAGAGGTGTAGTTGCATTATGCGGAGAGACAGAGGCTTGGCAAGTGCGACACCTTTGCTCGTATGTGTAATCAAAATAAAGTTAAGCAACTGTATCTTGAGCTTCATGTTGAATATTTTTATGAAACCTATCATCATTTCTTTTACCACTAACATTTTTGTATGAAATATGACCATTGGATTCAATTCGAGCTTTCATTTTTTATTTTTCATTGAAGTTTAAAAAACTTGACATTTCAAAATTCATTATACACACATAGTTTTCTTCGCTTCTAGCATACAAATGATTTTGATTTATCGACATCACTTTGATTTGATCTCTTTGAAATGACTCGGCCATGTCTTGTTGAATTGGTTGTTAGTTATATGTATGCCCTGGAGGCCATTACTGTACATGCGATGTATATTGTAGTGGATGCTTGGACATATATAAGGACTTTCTTGCTCGACATGATAGTATGCTATCTGGTTGCACTTTGTCTTAACATGTACACTTATTATCTCTCTATTACATGTTGATAAAACAATTGGGATGAGTACTTGACTACCAGGATTATGATGCAGATCATACTAATAGGGACCAGGGTAGTCGGAAAGTACATCCTTCAAATATTCCTAGTCGTGGGAGTATCGATCAGGGCATCGATATTCCAGAGTAGACTAGCGTATACGCTTCTCGACCCATATGATGGGCGATGGATGATCCCACATCCATTGGTGTTTGACATCAGAGAAGGTATACGGGTGCTCAGTATAGACTAGGTACACTGGACGGACTCGCCGAGAACTCTTATATGGTATTATACCTATCGTCAGATAGCAGTTCTCTGGTGACACTAGTACAGGTTAGTCTGCCGACCCAAGATCGTTATAGAGTCTTGTGTGATTCCCACTGTACTTTGATTTCCACCATACCACGTTCAAGAGATCGTGCAAAACGGTGGTTTTTGGGTATAGTCCCGAGTCACATGGAGGCAATGAGCAATAGGAGGGGATTTGTCTCTCCCGGTATCGGAGGTTGATGTTGCGCTATGCTTGATTAGCCATAACAGAAAATCCCTGGTCAGGGTTGCTGAGATTTACTGGTAAGTGCTATCAGTAGTTTCTCGAACCGTTATGAGCCTCACATCGGCATGACTTATCAGGCTATTGGGATCTAACGTTTTACCACCCCCAGGCTGAGATATGCTACATATCTGACGAAGAGACCGGACTGTACGGTAGTGTTACTTGATGGATTCGCAGGAGTATGAGCATGCTTGCTTGTTGATCTTTTGATCGCTCAATACCCGGGTGGTCGTTATGTTTACAGACCGCTTGCGGCTTGTGGGTGACTTATATGATCACTACCTACTGCCGGCGTATTGACGAGTTTTTGGAGTCCTACACAGAGGTTTCCTGGCTTAAGATAAACGAAGTAGGAGCACATATGTGATATGTGCGGGACCGAGATTAATACGCGTATGTGATACCATATTCTATTCTCGCAATATGTGATATCGGTCGGTTATATATGATATAACCGGGCTGTCGAATTAAGTGTTGATTCGACAAGTTGATACATTTGATATTAATCGGTTGTATGTGATATAGCCGGATTATTAAATCAAGTGTTGATTTAATAATTTAATGTATAATTATATATTTGATATATTATCTTACATTAACTAGCTCACTTATGATTTCTTTTCCTCACTAGTGTACACTTAGTATATATGTGATATATATTAATGTTTATCTTTTGTGTCATGCTTGATGCCACATGTGACATGGGTGTATGAGACTCACACCATGCAAATAATAATGAAGGGTTTTATTTATTTAAAGTAAATCAAAATTATTTGGAAATTTGTCACATGGTTGTGCTTAGTGGAAGCTTGTAGAACCCATTGACTTAGTCCACTAATTTTGTCTCACTCTAGATATTTATTAACCTAACCATTATTGTTAGCCATGGTTTAGTCTCTTTTAGTATATGATACTAACTCACCTATGGTTGCTATTCTCACTCATTATTCCATTCACACTTCATCTTCTTCTTCATCTCCAAAAGTTTTCTAGCTTTATGAGAGGTGAAGAAAAATAGTGAAAAAATAATTTCTAAAGTGAGCAAAATTCCTACTTCATCAATCTCTTCTCTATTAGCCATTTAGATTGGGTTGTTTCTTCACTAGTTCATCACTTAGTGAAGAGGTAGCTTGAGTTAGTGTCTCCTCGACGTAGATCATCTTCGGCCACGAAGACTTCAAGCAAGCTTATTCATTTTACCTTGTGGGCCTCACTAGAGTCCGGGAGATCACTACTTGGAGCGAAGGGACTACTACACGGAGCTATTGAAGTGAAGGACCGGTCTACAAAGGTTGTATTCCTTATTCACTTAGATGTAAAGTTATTTACATTCTTAATCGTTTAATTCTCTAGTTTAGATTCTAGTGTTAGGGTTCTTTAGCACGCCAATTTTTTGAAAACGGCATGGTCGATACCTCCCGAAACCCAGCGGCCGCCCTACGGAACCCTGAAGTGGTATCAGAACTAGGCTAGAGAATTAGACGATGTTGTAGTATTACGAAACCAAAACAACTCTGAAATACTCGAAACATAAGCCCAGTTTCTGTCGAATTTTTCTGAGTGTCTAAATTTTTTTTAAGCAATTGCAGAATGTTATATGAGATGTAACATGAACACCAAACAAAAACGAACCCATTTGGCCGGTTTTGACCCGGCGACATTTGCAGAAATTTCAGCCTGGACGGTCTGGGAATGCATTCTAGGCTTCGTTTTTGCTTTGTGTTCTTGTCTCTGGGTTTTGGTATTTCAGGTGTTGCTTGTTTATGCTAAGATTGCATGTGATGTTATCTTTCTGTAAAGGCAATTCGGAGTGTTTCGTAATCGTAATTCTAACATCTCTTCGGGTTATTTAGACGACGTTAAAAAGTTCGAACGAATATCAATAACCCAATTTTTCCCTCGCTGGAAATTTTCCAAGAGTTGGATTTTTCCAAGTTTGAAATCTTCAGAAAATCGTTCAGGTGTTTTCTATGGACCCTCTAGAAGAACAAAACCCTAACTCGATTCTGTGACCGTCGGAACCGCCACCAAACCCTAGTGTTTGTGGTAATTCCGCGACGTCACAGGTGAGACAAGGGTTGACCCTTCTACGGTTGGTCTATAGGTGCCATGGTATGTTCTGGGTACTTTTTAAACTTCGCTCAAGTGTTGAGCTCTTTGGGAAATTTTAGATGTTTGTTGATTCGACCGAAAAGTTTAATATCGTCTAGCTATCTGTGATCGTGATACAATATTTAGAATCCACAAATTTAGTTTTATGAAAACTAATTTTAATTTTATAAATCTAGCAATTTAGTCTCAAATGATCGGTTGCCACGGGATTCTGATGTGGATCAAAAGTCCGTCGTAATTACGTAATGTACGCAGATACTCGCCGGGTATCCTTACCAGATAGCCACGTCCCATATCCCCGACCAAGTGACTGTAGAGAACCCCGTTGCCAAAAGCATCCGTTTGGGTGCTCATGGCCGTGGTATTCTGCCTAAGTGCACTTCGTCGACGGCATCGGGGGTGCGGCCGTCTACTAAAGTTTCCGACGAGCATTCGATCAGTTTGTCGGGAATCTTGTTGAATTACCCGACTGGTTATTGAAAAGTGTTTTCAATATCGAGACTAAAATGCGGGGTTTATAATTGTTAGGCATGTGATGTCTAAGGAATTCATTTGGTTAGGCATGAAATTCAAAGTATGTGATACATTGGGTTTATGGTGTCTAAGGTGGTTGCAGATTCTAATTGTTGTAGTTTTTCACTTTCTTTTCTGCGACCGTAAGTGTATTATGTGGTGTATCGCCGGTTTCGTTGCTATATGTCAACGACAATTGGAATACGCATATTTACTTACGTTGATGATATATGATATTATGTGTTGCTGTGATATGTTATATTGGATCGTCGTGTTTTGAATAGCCGGGTTTTTTATGTGAGATGGGAGTTTTTCATTTTCATTCATGTAAAAACTTGTATGTAATATTCTTTTATTGGGGCACTTCCGGGTTGAGGATGATGTCACCATTGATGTATATTATTTACTTTTCCGTATTAGGAAAGTCCCAAGGAGGAGAACACAAGTAACTGGGTTCTAGAGTCCAGTGGGAGACCATCTCGAAGAGTCAAGACCGGGTCTCCTAACTCTAGAATTGGTAGGGCTGCTTGCCGCTCTCATAGGGGTCTAGAGATGTGGGTTTGGCTATTCATCACGACCATGGAATCCGCGTTTTTTACTGGCTTAATTTAAAACACGGAATTCCTAGTATATCCAATATTTCATATGTGTTCTTCTACTGCTGATATTCTATGATGTGATCACTTGATATGTTGAGACGAATGCTTATATTATATATATGATATATAGTAATTATTGCTGCTTTCGTTTCTTATGTGATGCTTGGGAAGCATATTTGATGGGACTTCATTAATGAGATTAATGAAATAAAAGAAACCTAAAGATGTTGCAGAATCTTGTTTTAAAAACCGGTAGCTCTAGTTCTTGCTTTGCATAGTGGTATTCCTTATAGAATATCCAGCACCTTATTCGATAAGGAAAGAGCCGAGATCCCTTCACCGGGAGTGACCTCTTTAGTGAAACTGACAGATACTACAACCCACTCGGTTTTGTCTTTTGATTGCTTTTTTAGTTCAAAGGATCCAAGCTGGTTGGTTGAAATGGAGGAGTGCAACAGGGATTTTGTGTGATCGTAACTTTCCGTTAAAATTGAAAGGGAAGTTTTATCGGAGCGCTATTCGGCCTGCCTTATTATATGGTACAGAATGCTGGGCTCCTAAGAAGCATCATACACAGAAGATGCACGTAGTGGAGATGCGCATGCTTCGTTGGATGTGCGGTAACACTAGAAAAGATAAGGTGCGAAATGAGGATATTCGTGCAAAAGTTGGTGTAGCACCTATGGAGGAGAAGTTGCGGGAAAACCGGCTAAGATGGTTTGGTCATGTGCGACGCAGACCTATGGAAGCAACGGTTCGACGAATAGATACTCTCGATATGGGCAATGGCAAAAGGGCAAAAGGGAGACCGAAGAAAACGTGGATGGAGGTGATACGAAACGATATGGTTGCCAAAAGACTCAATAAAAGTATATTGTTCGATAGAAGTGAGTGGGGACAGAGGATTCATGTGCTGGACCCGGCGTGATTCTCATGTTGGTTCATGTAGCCTACCCCATATGCTTGGGATAAAAGGCTCAGTTGTTGTTTGCTTTGCATAGTGGTATTTGTGAAATATCCAGCACCTCATTCGATGAGGAAAGAGCCGAGATCCCTTCACCGGGAGTGACCTCTTTAGCAAAACTAGTAAAAGCCTTAAAAACACTCCTTTTAAAATTCACTCGATTCTACAACGATATCAAGTTCATTACGCAAAAGGGTTTTCTTAAAAACCTGTCGTAGTCCTCCGTCATTTCAGATAAGTACTACTTAGTATCCGTGCTACGTTTATTGGCCTCCGTCAAGGCGTAGTGTGCGGTAGCTAACTAGTGCTTATCTGCAACATAAAATGAGATTGGATTAGGGTAGTCGTGCGACTTTGTTGTCCTCCGTCAAAAGTCGTGCGCGTGGGTTTAATTCAATAATGAAATGTACGGGTTGAACTTGACCAGCAACCTATGATTTGTTGGCCTCCGTCAAGGTCATAGGACGCTAGGGGTAAAATATTGTCGGGAATTTCAAATGTTGAAATTTGCAATAAGATTGCATACCTTCTATGAGATAGTTGGATCCCGATACCCACTGCGAGTAAGAGTTACTCCTGAGAGAGTTTTACACATTACAATTAGCCGATCATGTAGGTGTCTAAAAAGTTGTTAACGGGGTTACTCCCATGGGAAAACGAGGTTTATTTTAATTAGGTCTGTGCGAAGGTACAGGTAACCTCCCTCAAAATGCCGACACTGGCCTGGCCGAAAGATTGGCGAACTTGTAGGGTGTAATTAATCCCGGCCGGTCTTACCTTTTAGGGTTTGAAGGAAGATTTGATAAAAACAGTGGGAGCCATCCTGATTAGATAAAATAATAACCAATCTGATCTTGCAAGAGCTTACGCAGAGTGTTTTCTTCTCTCTCTCTCTCCTGGTAGCGACCATGTCATGCCTTAATCAAGATAATAATATGGATGTATTGACTGAACCTGCTTATTATACTGAGCTGGGGAACGTCGGTTCCGCTCCAACTTATAATTGTTATAAGTCCGAGCAGGAAATAGGGGAATATCCGGATTCCCATGCCACCCAATCGAAGAAAAATCATGTTGATGCGTATTCTTAGGGTGTGTTTATTACTGAGAACTGTTTCTCGGTATCCTCTACGTCCTAGGTATGAGATACCGGATCAGCATCCCATATATGTAATTTGTTACATGGGCTACAGAAAGGTAGAAAACTGGGAATGGGTGATATGTCTCTAAGTGTAGAGAATGATGCAAGTGTTGCAGCCAAATCAGTTGGCAAATATCACCTTGTATTAATACATTGATTCGGAACAAATGTTATTACATGCCGAACCTGATATACAACATTACGTCAGTTTCTTTATTAAGTTAAAGAAAGATATAATTTTGTATTTCAGGATAATGTTGTGAACATTTTCCTGAATTAAGAGTTGATTGGATCAGGCATGTTATGTAATGGCATATACATCCTAAATCAAACCACAGTTCAAAGTATGCAGAACACACATAAGAGGAGTAGTTCATAAATGAACGAATCCTTCTTGTGGCTTTGTAGACTGGGTCATATCAATGCGACAGGACTAGCTAAGTTACATAAGGATGAATATTAGAATCTGTTCGAATTTTCATCTTATGATACTTTCCAGTCTTGTCTCAAAGGTAAATTGGCCAATACTCCGTTTACTGAAAACAGAGAAAGAGTTAGTGAACTTTTGGGACAGATACATGATGATGTATACGGTCCTATGTCTACAAATGCCAGGGCTGGTTCCTTTTACTTCATTATATTCACTGACTGTCTCTTAAGATTCGGACATATGTTCCTGTTGAAACACAAGTCTGAAACTTTTTGAGAAATTCAACGAATATAAGCTTGAAGATTAAGAACCAGACGGGTAGAAGTATTAAAGTCCTTCGATGTGATCGAAGAGGAAAATACTTGGGCATGGTGTTCCTGAAGTTTCTAAAAGGAGAATGTGATTCTTTCTGAACTTACTCCTTTGAGTACACCACAGCACAATGGCGTATCGGGGAGAAGGTATCGCACCCTTTTAGATATGGTGCGCTCTATGATGAGTACTGCTGAGTTGCCTATTTCCTTTTGGAGTTATGCATTTGAGAAGATGCATACCTATTGAATGGAGTTCCAACCAAATCAGTGTCTACCACTCCATATAAGATATGGTATGGGAAGAGACCATGTCTTGAACAAGTTAAGATATGGGGTTGTCCGGCCTATGTTGAAAAGAAAAATCTGGACAAACTCGAGGCAAGGTCAGTCCCTGTAAGTTTGTTGGATATCTCAAACATTTGCAAGGGAATATATTCTACCACACTGAGGAGCAAAAGGTGTTTTGTTTCTCAGCAGGCCACCTTTTTAGAAAAGGAATTTCTTGTGAAGAAATTAGTGGTCATGAGGTAGAAATGGAAGGAGTTCCGGCTGGACAAACTAACAGCTGATGATTTGGTAAAATCAAAGGATTCAATAGTCTCTAATAAGTCTCAGCCTCTCCGCGAATCTGGTAGGGTTCCTCATCCACCTGAGAGATACTACGGTTTTCTCGGTGACGGTGGTAGCGAGGATTGCATCATGGTAGATGATGACCCAACTAGGTTCAGGCAGGCCATCACGAGTGGGGACTCTATGAAATGGCTGGATGCTATGCGATCAAAGATGGAATCCATGTACACCAACGAAGTATGACTTTGCATGCTGCACCTAAAGGGGTAAAACTCATTGGGAGAAAATGGATCTTGAGAAGATTCTTGGTATAGATGGAAAAGTTGAGAATTTCAAAGCTAGACTTGTAGTAAAAGGTTTTCGTCAATAACCAGGTGTGGTTTATGATGAAACATTTTCTCCAGTGGCTTTGCTTAAGTCCATCAGGATTAAAGCAAGCATCGCGGAGTTGGAACATCTATTTTGATGTGGCAGTCAAAGAGTTTGACTTCATCAATAAGGTAGATGAACCTTGAATATACAAGAAGGTTGTAGAAAGTAAGGTTGTCTTCCACGTATTGTACGTAGATGACATACTCTTGATAGGAAATGGTTTCCTATGCTACACTCGGTCAAGCTCCTCTTATCACGAGGATTCTCCATAGAAGATCTGGATGATACCTACTAAATCTTGTGGATTATGATCTATATTGATAAATCTATATGGATGTTGGGAGTGTCCCAAATCCAGGTACATTAACACCATACTAAAGGGGTTTAGTATGGAAGATTCTAAGCATAGTGGTTCACCCACTTACTCTGGAATCACTCTCTCCAAAAAGATGTCTTCCAAGACTGATTTGGCGAGAGCTCGCGTACAAGGGATATCCTATACTTCGGCAGTAGGCTCTATCATGTATGCGATGATATGTACCAAACTAGATGTAGCTAAATCACTAGATGTAGTGATTAGGAATCAATCGGATCTTGGGAGAATCACTGGACAGCTGTGAAGAACATTCTTAAGTACTTGAGAAGCACTGAAGAAATGTTCTTGGGGTTTTGATAACGGTGAACTCCAGTGGGAGTCCTTTACCAATTCCAGCTCCCAGAGTGATAAGGACGACTGAAAGTCGGTCACAGGCTTTGTCTTTACCCTCAGTGGAGGGACGATATGTTGAAAGAGTTCCAAGCTAGATACCGTGGCATACTAGACGATAAAGGCTGAATACATCGCTACCAACGATGCTGCCAAAGTGGCTGTCTGGGCATTTCTTGTTCATGAGATGAACAAGGTTCTGACCATTGAGCGTCAAATAACTATTATTGTGACAACAATAGAGTTGTGGCTTTGGCCTAGGAACACCGGTCCCATCAGCGATCCAGACATATTCTGAGGCAAGTATCACCTGATCAGGGAGATGGTTGATCTCCAAGGCATCAAGGTCAGAAGAGATGACGCGAAGGATAACACGGCGAATCCACTCACAAAGGCCTTTCCCTTTAAGGACTTCTAAAGGACGTTGAGTATGAGATACTACAACAAATGGCCTTAGTGTAAGTTGGAGATTGTTAGTTATATGTATGCCTTAGATGCCATTACTGTACATGCGATGTATATTGTAGTGGATGCTTAGACATATATGGGGAGGACTTTCTTGCTCGACATGATAGTATGCTATCTGGTTTTACTTTATCTTAACATGTACACTTATTGTTTCTCTATTACATGTTGATAAATCCCTTAGGATGAGTACTTGACTACTAGGATTATGATGCAGAGCATACTAGTGGGGACCAGGGTAGTCAGAAAGTACATCCTTCAAATGTTCCTAGTCGTGGGAGTATCGAGACAGGGCATCGATATTCCAGAGTAGACTAGTGTATACGCTTCTCGACCCATATGATGGGCGATGGATGACCCCACATCCATTGGTGTTTGACATCAGAGAAGGTATACGGATGCTCAGTGGAGACTGGGTACACTGGACGGACTCACCGAGAACTCCTAAATGGTATTATACCTATCATCAGATAGCAGTTCTCTGGTGACACTGGTACAGGTTAGTCTACCGACCCGAGATCGTCATAGAGTCTTATGTGATTCCCACTGTGCTTTGATTTCCACCATACCACGTTCAAGATATCGTGCAAAACGGTGGTTTTTTGGTACAGTCCCGAGTCACATGGAGGCAATGAGCAATAAGGGGGATTCGTCTCTCCCGGTATTGGGGGTTGATGTTGCCCTATACTTGATTGACCATAACAGGAAATCCCTGGTCAGGGTTGCTGAGATTTACTGGTAAGTGTTATCAGTAGTTTCTCGAACCGTTATGAGCCTCACATTGGCATGACTTATCAGGCTATTGGGGTCTGACATTTTACCACCCCCAGGCTGAGATATGCGACATATCTGACGAAAATACCGAACTGTACGGTAGTGTTACTTGATGGATTCGCAAGAGTATGAGCAGGCTTACTTGTTGATCTTCTGATCGCTCAATACCCGGGTGGCCGTTACGTTTAGCAGACCGCTTGCGGCTTGTGGGTGACTGATATGATCACCACCTACTGTCGGCGTATTGACGAGTCTTTAGAGTCCTACACAGAGGTTTCCTGGCTCAAGGGAAACGAAATAGGAGAACATATGTGATATGTGAGGGACCGAGATTAATACGTGTATGTAATACCGTATTCTATTCTCGCAATATATGATATCGATCGGTTATATGTGATATAACCGGGCTGTCGAATTAAGTGTTGATTCAACAAGTTGATACATTTGATATTAGTCGGTTGCATGTGATATAGCCGGATTATTAAATCAAGTGTTGATTTAATAATTTAATGTATAATTATATATTTGATATATTATCTTATATTAACTAGCTCACTTAAGATTTCTTTTTCTCACTAGTGTACACTTAGTATATATGTGATATATATTAATGTATATCTTTAGTGTCATGTTTGATGGCACATGTGACATGGGTGTATGAGACTCACACCATGCAAATAATAATGAAGGGTTTTATTTATTTAAAGTAAATCAAAATTAGTTGGAAATTTGTCATATGGTTGATTCTTAGTGGAATCTTGTAGAACCCATTGACATAGTCCGCTAATTTTGTCTCACTCTAGATATTTCTTAACCTAACCATTATTGTTAGCCATGGTTTAGTCTCTACATGAGTTAGTATATGATACTAACTCATCCATGATTGCTATTCTCACTCATTATTCCAATCACACTTCATCTTCTTCCTCATCTCCAAAAGCTTTCTAGCTTCATAAGAGGTGAAGAAAAATAGTGAGAAAATAATTTCTAAAGTGAGAAAAATTCCTACTCCATCAATCTCTTCTCTACTAGCCATTTAGATTGAGTTGTTTCTTCACTAGTTCATCACTGAGTGAAGAGGTAGCTTGTGTTAGTGTCTTCTCGACGTAGATCATTTTCGGCCTCGAATACTTCAAGTAAGCTTGTTCATTTCACCTTGTGGAGCCTCACTAGAGTCCGGGAGATCACTAGTTGGAGCGAAGGGACTACTACATGGAGCTATTGAAGTGAAGGACCGGTCTACAAAAGTTGTATTCCTTGTTCACTTAGATGTAAAGATGTTTACATACTTGTTCGTCTAATTCTCTCGTTTAAATTCTAGCGTTAGGGTCCTTTAGCGCGTCAATTTTTTGAAAACGGCATGATCGATGCCTCCCGAAACCCAGCGGCCGCCCTACAGAACCCTGCATTGGTTTGACCATGTCATGTTCTTGCTCTATACTTTAAGCTTGATCTCGATTTCCTTAACTTGATTTGCTTTGGTCGGGCTTTGATTCTTGGACTACAATTTGGTTCAACTTGATCTCTTGTTCTCTTTCTTTGGCCGATTTGGATATAAATGAAGCATTTCCGACCGTTTTCCCCATTTGTGTTCGGATCTCTTATTTGTTGAGAGTTGATGATTTGGGTTTGAATTGGGCTTCGACCTCCATTTGATTCACTTGATGGATCTTTGCACGGTGCATCAACTTTGGATCTTATCAAAACTCTTGCTTTGCGGTTCATATCATCAAACTTAGCTTCTAATTTCATGGTGAGAATCAAACTTCTTTCCTACAAAATTTTGTTGGGCCCAAATAGAATGTATGCACTCGGTGTTAAACGTGCACTTGTTGCGCATGTGGTTCGGATTTGGGCTCTATCTAATGTCCCTATTCTTTTTTGCTAATCTAAGTGAATGTCGGCTTCAGAAAGGCTTTTACGACCCCTACGGCAGTTCTATCACCACCAACCCTCGGAGAGGTCTTACTGAGCCGGATACTTGGGTCTACCGAAAGACTACTTATCTACTGGAGCCCAAGAGTATTCTTTCCAACAAGAGGGTTTTCCTAAGCTATCACTGTAATCAGGCACACAAATAAAACAGGAAGCATGCAAAAGATATGCAAGAAAGATTTATCTCGATATGCAAAAGTTTTTTATTTTTTTTATTTTTTAATTTTTGGTATAAGATTTAACTAGATTTGCAAAAGATTTTTTTGAAAAATGCAAAAGATTTTTAAAATATGAAAAAGATTGAAAGAAAGATTTTAAATTTTTCTTTTTTTTCAAATATGCAAAAGATTTTTAAAATATGAAAAAGATTTTTAAAAAGATTTTAAAAATATTTTTTTAAATATGAAAAAGAATTTTTTTTTTGAAAAATGCAAAAGATTTTTTTAAAATATGAAAAGATTGGAATTTTTAAAAATTATTTTAAAATATACAAAGATAGAAAAAAAATAATGTTTTTTAACCCCTAAATTGAGAAAGAGATCTGACCAAAGGTTGCTCAAGCGGGTCCCATCGCGATTGCCATGTGGATCGGTCTCAGAGTATGATTCTGAGATGTTTCCTATGATGTGCTCGATGATTACCTTTATCGTTCTGTCTGATTCGATGCTTGATGAGGAATTTGATCACGATCGCCAGTACGTTTGAAAGGCCGCTGACCACCTTTGAAATTTTGATCACGTGTTGAGAGAGTGTGTGGTCCGCCACTCCTTCCTAAGGCGCTAAACTAAAGGAAGTGCTTCCTTCCAGTAAAACTATCCTGCAAAACAATGGCAAAGTAGGGAATTAGGGGGCGTATAGTAAAATTATTCTAAAGAAATAAAAATAAAAGAATGCGAGGAAATGAAAAGAACTCGCCATCCTGACGGCCGGGGAATACTTTTCCCCTGCCCTTATGAGTTAAAAGTGATTTTTTTGGTAAAATGAATATTTTATGATTTGTTTTGAAAAAATGAGTTTTTTTATGATTGTTTTTATTGAGATGATGATCATGCATGCAAGAAATAAATATAAAAAGAGTAGGAATGAAAAAGGTTAGCCTGATTGTGCGTTGTGCCGTTGCCTATGGAAAACCATGAAGCTTCCGCGATTCCCGCCAGCCGATACCGAAAATTGAGAGAAAAAGAACTTTGAGATGATTTTTGCCTTTAGAGAGCTCCAAGAGGTTGGAGGATGAATTTTGAAGAAGCGGGATGAATTCTGAAGAAAGGGGATTGCTTATATAGCCCTTCCATCGAATCTTTTGATGAATCTTCAAAATTTGGAAAAATCTGAATGATTGAACCACATACGGACGATCTCCGTCGACATGCGTACCAAATTGTCCGTTTTTGGCAATTTTGCACACCTACTTTGGAAATAAATCTGTAACATTTCAAAATAATAAAATATTATTTTTGGGAATTTTTATAATTTAATATTATTTTAATGAATATTTTAATATTTCGGTATGATTAAATACAAATAAATTGGGAAAATTTTGGAAAAATTTTGGAAAATTCCAAAATAGGGTATTCTATGGGATTATGCCATTTTTAAGTTTTTGTGATTAGTTTGACACTAATTTAGTGCTAATCGCGATTAAAAATCGCTAATCGGATTTTGGGGGTGTTTTGTGCAAAACATGCACATATCATTTTTTTTCTACACTTGTGTTTTATTTTCTACCATGTTGTTTGGGTTTACTATTTGAGTGTGAAGCATTTAGTGAAGAAAATAAATAAGAAAAAGAAAAGAAAATAGGTATGGTGAGAGAAAGGGTAGGTGAGGGTGTTGACTTAGCCGTTTTCCCCTCATTTCTTCATCACATTTCTCTCTCCCTCTCCTTCATAGCTGCTGCTGCTCCTGCTCCCTCTTCTCCCTCCCCTCTTCAAGCCTCAAATCACCATGAAAACAACACCAAAACGCCACTCTCATTTCATTAAAAGTGTGCACGAGCTCGAGATCTACACATTAAACCAAGGAAGCAAGGATTTTGGCCACTAGGGGCAACTCAAGAAAATTCTTGAGTTGCCAAATGAGGTATTTACTGAACCATTAGATTAGTTTTTGCATTACTTATACCCCTATGTTAAAATTGAATCGATATCGGGTGATGTTGTGGACTTAAGGAAGACTAAGTTAGGGTTTGAGAGAATTGAGAGTTGTGTTGTGAAATTGAGATCAGTAGAGACCACCCCAACATCCTAGTGCTTGAATTATGACCCAAAACAGAGACTTGAAACCTGGAATACGGATTTAGAAACCCCGACATCGGATAAATGTGTGATTTGTGAGGGTATTTTGGAATCTGGAGCAACCCGAGGCCACTAGAATTGATTTTAGGATTACTGGGAGTCGTGCAGGCACCTAGGAAGCTACCACAGAGACCCGAGCCCCTAACTCCATCCCCAGGACGCAGATATATTCATTCTGGCTGCAATTTGCGGCCAGATCAGGGAAATTGGGTCCCAGGTTTGGTTCATGGCTCCTTTTGCACTAAAATAGACCCCTCCTATATGCAGTTTTGGCTAATTGTCACCTGGGGAAAATCTGGGAGCATTTTGGTGTGTTTTAGGCGATGTTTTCCGTATTTTAAAATGCACTTTCTTGATATTTGGATTTGTATTTGGTTGTTGGGTGTTCGTACATCGACAACAGGGATTGTTTGATTGATTTGCATGTTTAGGCCATAGGTTCCAACCTATGAGCATATTGTGCGCTGTATCGGTTTTCTGCCTCGATGTTAATACGTATTGCGACTGTTTATTATTGTAGGTACCCTCACAAGGATTCCGAGGAGAAGAAGCGCGGCGTCATCGATTTCGGCGAGCGAAGACCAGGTGAGTAGATTATATCTACGGGGGAAGTCGGGTGGATAGCGTATAGCACCCCCGCAGTCCGTGGTAATGTATACGAATACGTATACACACATATATTTATTATATGTTCTTTGAGATTATTGATGATAGGATGGATTGATTTAGTGTATTGCGAAACCCTAGAGTAGGGGTTGCACCCATACACACACGCACGCACGCACTTGCATACATACCTTCTTTCGCATGTGTATATTGGAATATTATATTTGTATGTGTTCACATGGGTATGGGACTATGTGTACATATACTGGATTATGAGGATAGTACTTGGGATGTGAGTTGAGTCGATGAGATTCGATTTGAGGCCGTGAGATCAGCGATATGACAGGATTCGTATGGGAGATACGACGGAATGCTTTGGCGGGCTTTGGGACGTGTGTTTACACACGCATTTATATAGATGGTATCGATTGTACTAGACTTAGATCTGTACCCTAGATTATGTGATATGAGGGTAGTGATACCTGATATGTGATGAGATAATGTGATATTGACCCGTACCCAGCTATTGGGATGTCGTACGACGATTTACCGTACGAGCCTATATTGATGATAGATCCGTGCTCATGACTCGAGGATATTATATCGTTTGTGATACCATTGAGGCGGGATCATTGACTATTATATTTATATATATATAGACTCAGATGTAGGTGGTTTCCATACCCCTCCCGATTGACTTGATAGTTGGGTCCGTAGTTCGCATAGTAGGCGTTAGACTAGACCCGAGTCATACCTATTTCAAAACTAACGAATCGGGGATATTTTAAGGATGGGCAAAAGGGATTCTACGGATATTTTCAAACGACACATCTTTTCTTAAAACACCGTAGCCCTTATTTTACCAAAAACTCTGATTCGTCTTATTTCAAATGGCAAAGTTGCATGATATATTTATTGAGGTAGATTCTTCACTGTTGCGTCGATTATTTGATTCCGCATTTCATGCTATTTGCATTGTATTGCTTGTGTTTATTGATATATTACAATCATGCTGCTAGGACACCAGCACCATTACCGATGATGCGTATGTACCACGTACACTTACTTGCCCGCTCACACACATTTTCATCGGTAATTGCCATGTCACTACACAGTAGTATTACTGCATCAGGATATGACCCTTGTATGTGCATACTATTATTCCATGCTGCATGATATACCGTTATACTTGCACTTCATTTATATGTCACATACATCATGCTTTCTGATTATGCACATTGAGATATGTTGTTTCCATGATATTTCTGGATTTGGGAACCGCGGGTATTTCAAAAGAGAATATGTAATCGTTTTAAAAACCCGGTTACCCTTGATATGATATTTCAGTGTGTCCACCATGTGTTTTCTCGGTGCTGAGAGCGACATGTGAAACCCGATTCTAAGAGGCGGATGAGGCCGATTGCGGGTACATGGTGGACCCGGTATGGTACCCCGGGGCGAGAACGGTTTCGCTGTGTAGTAGACGGTGAGCCTGGCAGTGGGACCACTACCTACCGGTGATTGGTTGGACCTGGCGGTTATCCGGAGGATACCGACCAGAGTCGATAGATGGATATGGGCGTACTGCTGGGGCCGAGGGCCGATTCCGCAGACGGAGCCCGTGGGCTGATCCGGACTGACGGAGCCCAATATATGAGGATTTACGTGCCGATGCTGGGCACAGCTTTCATGATGTTTTCAAGTGTCGATGCTGGGCACTCCGGTTCCATGATTTTGGCGTGTCGCGAGGGACACAAGTGGTTTATATTCTTATATTTCCATGCATATGCTTTATGACATTTACATGCATGATGCTTATTGTCATTAGGTGACGAGTGGATGGGATCCACGTACATGCAGATTGATTATATTGATCATACCTCATATTTATGATATGTTATTACTTGAGGCACTGGCACGAGCACTTGGCACTACACTCATTTATAGAGATTACATTGCCAGTTTAGCATGCTTCAGATTTATTCATATTGAAGTTTATATATATCTGATCGTATTGACCTAGGATGGGTCATACATTCGATCTCTGCTTGTAGATATTTTCTATTCACGAGTTGGCAACTCACCCCCGTTGTGCCACAGTTCTTGCAGGTTTTTGCCGTACAGTTTCCATAGCGGCTTTTCTGGCACATTGCTTCCATACGGATGACTTGCTTTGGTAGGTGGGTTCCTTTGTATCAGAACCGCCATTGTACATGTATTATTCATTGTATCTAGAAATTTCATCAACCAAAACTTGTATATTGTTTCAGACTTAGTAAAACAGTGATATATTATTTCGACCTTAGAGCCGCGCTTGTAGTATTATAGTTTTCTAGCTGTTTTGAGTTTCTTTTTGGGTTTTGATCCTCGCCCTTTGGCGTTGTATATTATTATTGCTTCCGTGGTTATGACCGTCGATTGACGAAGAGCTAGGTCCCGCTTGGGGATGCCTTTTATCATTTCATATATATATTTCTTGTTGTATCCCGTTCGGGGCCAGTTTTTACAAAGGAAACTCAGCCGAAATTTTCAGAAAAGACTACACATTTTTAAAAATGCATATTCGGCTTAGTTGTTTAAAAACTTGATTTTCAAAACATGATTTCTTTACTTCTTAAAATCAGTTTTCCTTATTTACTCCTTAAAATGGTTTTAGATTTCTGGGCTTTTGGCTTACTTGGATCAGATGGGGTCCTATAGACTTCATATGGTTCAAGGGCCAGTCACGTGCTCTTTCGGGTCGTGACAAAATCTTTTTGAAAACGTCGACGATACACATGCAGAAGATGTCCGTCCGCATGTATGCCATAGTCGACTTATTTTTACCAATTTTGAATGTCTTGGAAATCAAGTAAAATCAATTTTTCCCTTCGATGCACTCATACGGACAATGGTCGTCCGTATGTGTTCCACGGTTGCAGTTTTTGAAAATCTTTTTGATTTTGAATCTTTTGTTTTAGAAATTGATTTTGAATGGAGATTGTTTCTAAAAATTTTGAAATTCTTTTGAAATCACCCTCCAAATCTCAAAAATCCTAGTTTTGGATTTTTTATGATATAAATCAAATAATACCCAAAGCTAGCTCAATATACCGTTCATGTCGCCTATAAGAACAGAGTCAGTCCTCATATGCGCCATGTTGCCTTAAAATTTTTGTAAAAATGTTTAAAATTTTTGTAAAATTATTTTAGAGCTCTAAGCATAACTTGGTGGTATTTTGATACTACTTTTAAGTACTATATATTTAGTATCCAAAATTAGCTTGAATCGATCGAAATGATATATCAACAAAGTGAGAGGAGGGAGGATGAGTGGCGGATGAAAAAGAACGAGCGGAGGTTTTGGGGGGGAGGGGGCAGGCAGGGATGAATAGTGAGAGGGAGAGGGGTATTTTTGTAATTGCTTTTAAAAGAAAAAAAACATGGCCAAAATGAAATACAACCCAGAGGCTTTCCCCCAAAAAAACTTTTGTATTAGGGGCTTTCCAACCATTTTGAGAATATCAGGGTTTTTTGACATGCTCGATATTAGCCGAGCGCTTTTTAACAATTTACCCAAAATAAAATACATGGCCGAGTATACATGTACATGGGACTATGAAAATTCACTAGTAAAATAAAGGGTTGCCCCTACGGATAATGACATCCGTAGGCGCAATTTAAGTTTGGCCCTACGGATTAGTCCGTAGGGCCAAAAGGTTGCCCCTACGGGTCCTCACATATTAATTTAAAAATATTAAATCTTAAATTGTTGTTTGCCCCTACGGAGCCACAAACCAAACACCTACGTACTTATCCGTAGGGGCAACTAAATAGAGATTTAATTAAAAAGGCATGGATCGATCTCTACGCTGATCATTTTCTTCTGCGCGCACGTGAACCCAAATTCCTCCCAAACCCTCGTTCCCGCCGATCGATCGTCGATCTCGTCGTCGCCACCGCTGGCCGATTCGTCGTAGCCACCGCCTGCGCCTTTCGTCGTCGCCAGCGCCAGGTCATCTCTGTTTTCATCGTCGCCTTCGATCGATCGTCGCCTTCGATCAGGTAAAGAAATCTTCAATTACTCAAATTTTTGATTGTTTTAGGGCTATGGTTCATTGTTTGGGTACCGATGAGGCATCGGTTGTGGTTGGGGTTAAGGTTAGGGCTGGGGCTGGGGCTCGGGCTCGGGCTCGGGCTCGGGCTCGGGTTCGGCAGGGGGTTGGGGTTGGGGTTAGGGTTGGGGTTCGGCTGGGGCTGGGGCTGGGGCTGGGGTTAGGGTTAGGGTTATGGTTGGGGTTGGGGTTTAGTTGGGGCTGGGGCTGGGATTGGGGTTAGGGTTAGGTTGGGGCTGGGCTGGGCTGGGGCTGGGGCTGGGGTTAGGGTTAGGTTGGGGTTGGGGTGGGGCTGGGCTGGGGCTGGGGCTGGGGCTGGGGAAGAATTCGTGGAGTCATGAGGAATTAATGTAGTCTTTGACGATGTTGCCCCAATTTCCATGGAGACATGAGGAGACATGGGAAGAATTCGTGTCTTTCGTGTTGTAGATATAGAATCAAGTAGCTAGCTATATATTGATTGCTCAAAAATTATAATTGTATGCATTCATGTGGTGGTTGTAGTTTGTGGCCAAATAAATCTTTGCATGCTGCCATTGGCAAGTCTTTGTCCAACCAAAACATGATTCAACATACTGATCTTGTGGTACCAGACCATTCATAATGCAAAAAAAGACACATTTCTAATTTGAAGAAAAGGAAGGGCAAGATAGGGATTTAGTTATGGATTTTACTTGGACGCCAGAAAACTTTTCTGACACCGTGTACCCAATTTTCCCACACACACCCCTTCACACATGAAGGTTGGCAGAAGATGTTTTTCTGGTAACATCTTCAGCATCATCGAGACTTAATTGCATTTGAAAGGAGGATATATATTCTTTCAACTTAAATTTATATTATATTCATCTTGTTTATTGATTTCTTTTCTATGTTGCAGGTATGTATCTCAATCTCAAGTCTAATGCATCTTAGTTCTTTAATGCTCAATTTTCAAAGGAGCTTAGTTCTCCATAGGAGCTTAGTTCTCCAAGATAGGAGCATGCTCCTCCCCATAATGCGCATATGCGCAAGCGCCACGTTCACTACGTGCAACGCACGTGTGCCCGCCATGCGCGCACCACGTGCAATGCACGTGCGCACCACATGAGAATATTTAATAATATTAAAAGGAGCTTAGTTCTCCATAGGAGCTTAGTTCTCCAAGATAGGAGCATGCTCCTCCCCATAATGCACATACGCGCAAGCACCATGTGCTCTACGTGCAACGCACGTGTGCCCGCCATGCGCGCACCACGTGCAATGCACGTGCGCACCACATGAGAATATTCAATACTATTAAAAGGAGCTTAGTTCTCCAAGTTAGGAGCCTGCTCCTCCCCATAATGCGCATATGCGCAGGCGCCATGTGCACTACGTGCAACACACGTATACCCGCTATGCGCGCACCACGTGCAATGCACGTGCGCACTACATGAGAACACTTAATAATATTGAAAGGAGATACGTTCTCCGTAGGAGCTTAAGTCTAATGCATATACACGGATTTTCTCCTTTGTCAGTAACTATATCGTTCTTATATTTCTCAATATAGTAAGCATAACCTACAATTTATATGTTATACAGTCTAACATGGCCCATGAGTACGTCAGAGCTAAGGACTGAATGTATGTGGATTGGAAACAACGTATGCAACCTAAGTTTGTCGCAGGAGTTGCTGCTTTCCTTGAATTTGCACGCGCACATAATAAGATCATAATAGAGAAGATTCTCTGTCCGTGCGATAGATGTGGCAATAAGTACTGGCAGAAGGTAGAATTGGCAGAGCTTCATATTGTAAAACATGGGTTTACTAGACTTTATACAACTTGGAAATATCACGAGGAAGGAAAAGAATGCAGTACTGCGGCAGAAGAAGTAGAACACGATAATGCGACAGGAGAAGAAGAATTCGGTAATGCGGCAGAAGGAGAATGCGGTAATTTATTTCCATCAGAAAAAATGGAGGATATGATAGAGGCTGCCCTAGGTGAATCTATTCGTACCGAAGATGACATTCCTTCCGGTCAAGGACCTTGTGCGGATAAATATGAAAATTTCATGAATGATGCTAGGAAACCAATTTATGAGAATGCGAAGTATTCCACCCTCTCATGGTTCGTCCAACTTTTCCAGATTAAGTGTCTAAATGGATGGAGCAACAAGTCATTCACAATGCTTCTTTCGTTCTTGAAAGATTCTATACCTCCGGGAAATAATGTGCCCGACAGCTGGTACGAAGCCCAGAAGATAATGTCTGATTTGGGTCTAAAGTGCGAGAAGTTCAAGCATGTCCTAAAAATTGCGTGTTGTACCGGAAAGAGAATTCAGATTTGAAAGAGTGTCCAACATGCGGAGAGGCCAGGTATAAGCCGAAAAATTCTGATAAGAAGCCTGATATACCTGTGAAGATAGCACGATACTTTCCCATAACACAGAGGCTACAGAGGCTATTCAGGTGCAAGAAAATAGCCGAGGCAATGATTTGGCATCACCGTGCTCCTCCAAGTGAAGATGGAAAAATGAGTCATCCAAGAGATTCACCGGCATGGAAGGATTTCGATAGAAGGCACGCAATATTCAGTAGCGATCCTCGCAATGTCTGGCTCGGACTGGCTACTGATGGCTTCTTCCCATTCAACTATATGGCTGGAAGTCACAGCACATGGCCCGTTGTAATGATAATTTATAATCTGTCGCCTTGGTTGGCTATGGACCAATCATACTTTATGATGCCTCTTCTTATCGACGGACCAAACTCACCGGGGAAAAATATCGACGTCTATCTCCGACCTCTGATCGAGGAGTTGAAATCTTTGTTCGTTGATGGTGTAGAGACATATGATGCAAACACAAAGACAACCTTCATACTGCGTGCGGCTTTAATGTGGACAATTAATGACTTTCCAGCGTATGGAATGCTATCAGGTTGGTCCGTACATGGTCACAAAGCATGTCCTCATTTCCATGAACACACAACATCGAAATTCTTGAATTTTAGCAGGAAGGTTTGTTATTGCGGCCATCGACGTTTCCTGCCTCCAGACCACCCCTATAGGTTAGACACGGTTCACTTTGATGGTCATCAGGAGCTTCTTGGACCTCCATCCCCATTGTCCGGAGAGGACGTGGCTGCTAAATGGGATGGTTACAATAACGTGACCTTCGGGATGGATCCGACGAAACAGGTCAAACCACCATATTGGAACAAGTTAAGCATTTTCTTCGAGCTTCCGTACTGGTCTACAAATTCAGTGCGTCATTGTCTGGACGTCATGCATATAGAGAAGGGAGTATCAGAGCACATTCTTAACTTGCTTCTTTGTAAAGACGGGAAATCTAAAGACAACATGAATACTCGGATGGATTTACAAGAGTGGGGAATAAGAAGTGAATTGCACCCTAGACCGGTAGCGGGTAAACCGGGCAAGTTTGTACTTCCCAATGCCGCTTATCATATGTCACAACCGGAGAAGAAAAGATTCATGCAGGTGTTGCATGATTTGAAAGTCCCCACAGGTTTCTCAGGATCATTCAGCAAGAAAATAAAAATTGTGAAGGGCAAGATCGATGGGCTGAAAAATCATGATCACCATGTTATCTTGGAGCACCTTCTTCCCTTAGCACTCAGGACTTCTCTCCCCGACTCGGTTGGTCTAGTAATCAACGACCTATGTTGTTTTTTTAGGGAGTTGTGTGCTAAAACACTGGAGGTTGTGACACTGGATAAACTAGAAAATTCTATTGCGTTGATACTTTGCAAGTTTGAGCGTATTTTCCCACCGTCATTCTTCGATATCATAATACACTTAACGGTTCATCTTGCAACTGAGACGAAATTAGCCGGAGCGGTACAATATCGATGGATGTATCCCGTCGAGAGGTACGTGTAATTTTTCGTTTCGCGTAATTTATAAATTTATTGTTGTCCTGTATGCCCGTATTTATTTATTCAACATATTCTCATTAGGTACCTCTACACTCTTAAGAAGTATATACGCAATAAAAATCGACCAGAGGGTTCTATCATGCAAGGTTATTTTCTTGATGAAGCAACCACATTTTGTTCCCGCTATCTGGACGAGAACATTGAGACAAGGCTTAACCGACCACGAAGAATTTAAGACGGGCCATATGGTAAAGCCGGGTATAAGAGGGTAGACATTATGTTTATCAACAAGATATACCGGTTTATCTTGCTTAATTCCGCATATCTTGAACAAATTAGAGAGTAAGTTCTTTTTGATTAATTGTTATATCTTTGTTTGTGTGTGTATGAAATGATATAATATTAATGTCACAATTATTTGTCGAAAACAGAATTCATTTTAACGAGATACGTGAGGGGCATCCTGATTGGAACGAAGAACGTTTGGAAAAATACCATCAGGATAATTTTTATGATTGGGTCACAGATCATGTAAGTTATTCGAATAACATTTTATTGCTATCAGTTTTAATCTAAACTTGTATCGTTATGTATTTGTCGTAAAATTTGTTTTGTTAGATCCACGATCCGAACTTGTCTGCATCATTTGAGAGTGATTCAAGATGTTTAGCTCAATTTCCTAGTATGGAGGTTGCATATTACAAAGGATTTGGTGTCCTTGGATACAAATTCGAAGTTAAGGACATAGAAACATCTAGAACCACTCAGAATAGTGGGATTGCGACGGTAGGATCGGACGGTGTGATTTACTATGGGTACTTAAATTGTATACTCGGCATCCACTATCCCGAACGATCAAAACCCTTTTATATATTCCAGTGTACTTGGTACGGTCCGCGAACCGATATGGACAGGTGGAGAAGCAGTCTTGGGACTTGGAAAGATGAATATGGATTGACCAGTGTGAACACACTTCGATTTTACGGTCAGGACGATCCGTTTATCTTTCCGAACCAAGTGTTCCAAGTATACTACTCACAGTGTTTGAAGCATCCGGGATGGAGTGTTGTATGTCGATGGAAACCCAGAGATGTCTACGATGTCCCAGAATACGAGGACGGCGATGGGGACGAAGAAGAGATAAGGCTTAAAGTGCTCCGACCGTCTGTTGCGAAGTACGGGTTGTCTTCGACCGATCATGAAGTTACGTGGGTTAGAAATGACATCGACGATGAAATCCTAGTAGATATGTATAATGCGCCCACGTAACGAAAAAGGTTATCAGTAATGTTATATATTACTTCATATTTTACGCTCTATACATATATAGTCAATAATTTTAATGATTGTCTAATGCGTCCACGAACCATTTATCTAGATTTGATGACGATGTCGGGAGCAGTGAGGGGCGGCAGGAGCTCCAGCCGCGGCAGAGGCAGAGGCAGAGCGGTTCTGCCGTCCGGAGAGCTCCGTAGGGAGCTTCAGAGGGCCGGTCTTGCACCCAGATCGAAGACCCCTTCGGATGCCTCCTTCCGTGTGGATTTTGCCACATCTCTAGGTATACTGCACGCATATCCATTTTGAATGTAATATTACAGATATTCATGTCTATTTATGTCAAAATTACTTATATTGTCAATGTTTGATTGTCTAGTTGTTGGTGATGCGTCCACATCTGGGACAGAGGCCACCCCCGCTCCTCCAGGTATGTTTATATATCATATAGTGTATGTATATTGATTTAGAATGCTATATCATAAATACACACATTCCTTTTGCTCTTACTTAGCAATTTTTATTATTGTCTAGCTGTAGGTGGTGACACCACCGCACCTACGGGTATGTTTATATATCCTATAGTGCATGCATATTGATTTAGAACGTTATATTATTGATCTACACATTCTTTTTGCAATTACTTATATAATCTATTTTTAATTGTCTAATTATAGGTGGTGCGTCCACATCTTCCGCAGGGGCCACTCCTGCCGCTTCCATACTCTTCGCATCGTCTGCAGGTTAGTATGAATAAATTTAAAATATTTATTCATTTTACATATGCTCTATAGAATAAATATGAACTTCATGGAAATTTAGCGTCGATGTTTATTTTCTAGTTGGAGGGGATGCGTCCGCATCCGGGACCCCGGTTGTTCCTCACCGGAGGAACTATCGTCCCGCTCGTGCTGCTGCCCGGGCCCAGGCTCGTGCGATAGTCACCGGAGGTATATATCACACTTGAATTTTCGTTTAACCTTGATTTTTTAATACAACTTTGTCTTATTATTGATTGTCTTGATATTTCGTGCAGACGCAGGGCCTCCCCATCCCTAGAGGGGGACTCGAGGCCCGGATCAGTCCCATAGGCTGAGGCCTGACAGAGCTAGGGGGGAGGCAGCATTCCCCTTTTTTTTTACCCTTGACTATCGCTATACCGGTCCTCATGCCGAGAGGTTCGGCCGGTATTTAGGGGACGAGAGTCGGCTCATGAAGAACTATCCACTTCACGTTGAGTGGGGCGAGCAGCACCAGCGCTCATTCGCCCTCTTCTTTGATCAGGCTCAGGTATGTATTAATATATATTTTCATTTGATCTATCCAATATATTTATTATTAACACTTGCAATCTAATAACAATGTTTTTTTTTGTATTTTCAGTTGGATTACGATTTTCAGCCTGTAGCCGACCCTGATCACCCGGGGAGGGTGCTCGACCTTCATGCTCTGTACAATGGCCTGATGAAGAACATGCAGGCCAAGGTCCGATACAACAGGAATGAGCTGAAGGCCGACTGCTACTCCCTGTGGATGGCGACCCCCGAGGCAGAGAGAGCGGCCCTCCTATCTACTCCGGCGTTTGCGAGAGTCGACGTAGAGACATGGCCTCTATTGTGCGCTTATTTCAACTCCCAACGCAAACAGGTATGTATTTTAAATGTAATTCATTATTTATGATATAATTTATTTGTTTGTGTTTCTTAACTAGAAAAATAAATGTTAATGCGTTGTGCAGAAACAGGCCGCTCAGAATACAGAGAACAGGAAGTCAGCGAAGAGGGGTCGCCCCACTTACACAGGTGGCTCGAGGAACATTACTCGAGCCATGGAGTTATCGGTAAATTACAATAGACCGACCTTTGTGATATTCTGCAATATTAAGAGTTATTTTCTAATATTTCTAATATTAAGAGTTACTTTCTAATATTGCAGACATCTCGGACCGTGGCGTCAGGTGGTACACCGAGCGTGCTGTCCGCATATCTTGTCGTCCACAGCACCTCGACAGATCCCGCCACGGGCGAGCTTCGATATCCCGACGTCGCTACCCAGGAGTACTGCGTAAGTGTTAATATTTTTTCTACCCAAATTTGAAATTTTAGTTTTGGAAGGTTCAAGTTTAAATTTTATACTTATACTTTACTGCTTAATGTGGGTGTAGGAGTGGGTGGTTGAGCAGGCCCAGGCCTCGGGGATCGATTTTACCGGACAGAGCGATCCGAGGCTGCTGACCCCAGTTCTAGACGCCGCACACGGAGGGCACCACGGAGGTTGGGAGAGAGGCCGGTGACTGGGCCCTAGCAGGGCCTATATGAGGTTGGACTCCATCCCGGCGGTTACTTCCTCCGTCTCCAGTGACCAACGTGTCCATCAGGAACTGGAGAGCTTGAGGGCCACCGTTCAGGAGTTAAAGGAGATGCTGGTATGTATACTACTTTATAGTAAAATATCATGTCATATTATATAGATATCAACATATTCATAATTAGTACGTAGCTTGAGCTTATTTGGTTTTAGACTTAAGTTTGATTAATCATACATACAGATGTAATTAAAATAAACAACAAACTAGATATCCAAACGGGGTTTCGAAATAACTTAATAATGATACGAATTCGAATAATACACAGTTCTTACACGCTTATTACACACGTTAGGTCCAGACGCGACAGGGTACATCGGCCGAGCCTCCACATGCATCTCCTTCGGCTGCGGCTCCGCAAGCCACTACATCGGCTGCGGTTCCGCAGACAGCTCCTATAGCTCCACCGCCCGCTCAGACTCCCGCAGCCGCGGCTCCGCAAGAGACTACCTCGACGGCGGCTGCGCAGACCACATCACCAGCTCCACAGGCCGCTCAGACTCCCGCTCGCGCCGAATTGCAGAGTTTATTGACCGAGGAGCAGGCGCGCGTTATTCTATCGTTATTCAGAGGTGGAGCTGGACCGAACTAGGATAGCTTTTTGGTTCTTATCTTTTGAAACATGTATTTATTTATATCATACACATTATACTACATTTTGAAACGATATTGATATTGGTTTATATTTATATCATATTCAGTTTTTGGGTTTCTTTTGTATATTATATATATGCGTGAGATGTGATTATGAATACTGCGATATATGTTGTGTGATGATTAATTTTATATTTGATTGATGTATATATTATTGTGCACAGGACGGGAAAAAATAAAGCAGCCCATTTTTTAAAAAAATACAGATAATATGTACCTACGGATTAATCCGTAGGTACACATGTTGCCCCTACGGTTATATCCGTAGGGGCACAATATCAGCAGTAACTGATATTTCCCTCCTGATTTCAGTACCGGGGGGTTGGGAGTGCCCCTACGGACATATCCGTAGGGGCCACGGCCTGATATTTTACCCCTACGGATAGGTACCTACGTAGATATCTGTAGGGGGTAGTACATGGCCCTACGGTTATGTCCGTATGTACATTTAATATATTTAAAAAACCGTAAATAATATAACTTTTTTTACCCTACGACCTACTCCGTAGAGGCAACAGGACCTACACAGAAATCCGTAGGGGCAAGAATTTGCCCGTAGTGGCAAGTTCAGGGCTTCAACTTGCACCTGCGGCCTTTGCACCTACGGGATATTTTTTCGCCCCTACGCATATATCCGGAGGGGCAACCCTTATTTATAGTAGTGATTTGTGGCTAGACTTGTGCTCTAGTTTCAAATCTATCTAAAAAATGATGTGTTTCAAGATTTCATTATTATATTCCTCATAGGCGCGCTATAAAAATTTCATCTGGGCTTGGCACAAATATATCTGCTGGAAATTTTGAATATGCGTCCCTTTGGAGGGTATATTACACTAGAATACCCTCACTCATTGTTTTTTCACTAAAATACCTTGAACCATTTTAATTACACTAAAGACTAATTATGCACTACTATAATACCCTGACGTGATTAACAGAAATTGGTATTTTTTGTTCCTTTCATGTCAACTGCCTTTTCCAGGAGGTGGCTCCCTTGATCTCGGGCCTTTGTCATAAACAGAGGATCGTTTTGGGAACCATCTTTACACTTCATGCGTGCTCAATTTCAAAAACAAGAAAAGGTCATGTTGTTGATCAAATGAAATAATACAAGGATTTGGTGTAAGAGGTCACAAAAGAAGGCTAAATTGCATGAAAATACCTAAGGTTTCACTGAATTCACAAATAAATACATAAGTTTTTATGAGTTGCACATAAATACCTATCTTTGATTCAGGCATTTATTTTTCAAAACGAATGCATGCAAGGGCAATTGCAAAATAACCATTGTCCGACCTTCATATATCACATGTAGATAGTTAGGTGCAAACGGAATAAAAAGTTAGATATTTATCTGCTACTCACAAAAACTCAAGTATTTATCTCTCAAAACATTGAGACCTTGGATATTTACGTGCAATTTAGCCGACAAAAGAATTATATTCCTAACCGAGGCCACGAACGGTGTTGGATACACGTTCATTTATTGGCTTACTGTCAACAGCAAGAAAGTCACTTGACGAAGAGAGAGTCAGCATGCTGGAGGGTTCGGAAAGAAAGTTTGTTGAGGAATTGTATTTGTGGGAGAAGTGGGCATGATTTATTAAAAAAGAAATAAAACAAACAAGAACACGCGTACATCATGATTTTAATATTTGATACCTAGAAGGGATGGAGTAATAAATAATTATATTTTTGGCTTGAGAACTTTGCCTCTTTGCGTTGCTATTTATATTGATGTTGATGGTACATTACAATGTACAACGAATAATTTGACAATTATATCAGAGACCGTATGCATGGAAAGCATTCATGACTAATTGCTTAATTCAAGCTGTGATTTGCCATGAGCACATTTGCTAAAATGAAGGCCCTACGTAGAATAAGCAGCCTTGGTTCACCGCTTGATTGTATAGGCTCTATGTATGGCAAGCATTAATTCAAGGCTAATCGATTGCTCCACAAAGCTAATTTCCTGATTGCTTTCTTAATTGTAGTTGTGCATTATCAATGGGAGAGCTAGAAGGAGGATGGAATTGACTTTGGCAACAACCGTGGAATCGAAAAGTTTGGAGTGACATGGCAAAACGGCGGAGGTGGAAAAGAAGAAGATGGTGGTGATGGTTGAGAAGAGGCCAACAAAGTGGCAAAGAGGAGGAAGCTCAGGAGAATTAATAGGAAGAAGCAGAGGAGAAAGTGTGGAGGAAGAAGGGAAGGGATATAGTGAGTGAGGGAGGGGGGGGGGGGGGGGAGGGGGGGGACGACAAAGGGAAGGAAGATGGGAGAGGAAAGAAGATAGAATTGTCCAAACATCATTTAGGTATTTTTGTTCTTTAGAAAGCCAAGATCATCAAAAAGTTAATCCAATACGGGATGTATACGTGATTGATGTATAAATTATGTTCTCCTATTACCGCAACCAAGAACGGTGTCATGATGATGCTAGCCGGTTGAGTACGGATCGATCCCACAAGAAGGTTGGTTTCTTTTAAATAAGACTAAGACGAGCTAAGCAGAAAGGGATTGAGATAAAGAATGGTTGTCACAAAAGGGGTTAAATGTAAAATAAGGAAATAAAGAAAGCTTGTTAGGACTTAAGATTGGCAAGATTCATGCGACTAATTCCACCAATGTCCCTCTTGAACGCTTTTCCTCTACTTATCTACAAGTTGATGTGAGAAGCACGGAATATCAAATATACGTATTGTGCGTAGTAAGCATAATCCGTCAACTTTACCAACTAACTTGTAAATACAACTAGGGCTAATATGCTGATCACTATGACCACAACACTGGCAAATGTGGATTAAGGAAGCTTAATCCGTCAATTCATTTAAGGGAAACACGGAATATCAAGCCTTTGTCCCTCTATTTCCTTGTGTTGTTTTCATCCCCTAATCTAGCCAACATCTATCCCATTCCCTCCGCCAAAGAAGCTTTGCTCGAGCGGTAATGACACTTCCACAGTTGGTGGGAAGTCTTGGGTTCGAAACCCCCACTTGCAGCGGCAAAAGGGATTTTCAATCAATTATCTGTAGAGAAAATTTCCATGGGCCTTGGAGGTCAATCTCCCCTCCCCCAAAGCCTACGGGCTATTTCAAAAAAAATAAAAAAAATCCAATCCCTTCTAAGTGTAAACCATCAAATCTAACCATTAGGGACAGTAAGTATGGTATATCAAAGTATTTGGTATTGGCTAAAATTCATGTTGTTTGGCTCAAAGGTGTGCTTAGCTTCCATCCTATCAACATCAAACTCTATCTTCACTAAGTATAATCCATTAAACTAAATCTCCTTCAATCGATGCTAAACACAATGTGTGCAAATGTGTGGTTAGGGGCGTCGGCGGAATAGCTTGAGAGAGGAGGCATAGCCTATCATATCTCGAAACTTTGTTTCCTAAGCAACCCTTGTCCCTCTCATTCCCTAACCTGGCATCTTTCCCTCAATTTAACCAACTCGAATTTTGCCCTCATTAGAGTAAGTTAACATAATAGGCTCACAATGAGATCTAGAGAGGATGATATATCTAAGTATTGAGGATATTCAAGTTAATTGAATCAAAGCACAAATGAAACGGTCAAGTAAGCATGGAATATCAAAAAGTAAGAATATCGACATTGCTTGTATTGGTAAATTAGATCGAGAGAGAGAATGGAATGAGGCTTAGCTATTCATGATCCACCCATGCCTCATCCTAAACAAGGTGAAAAACTACTCACTAAATATCAAAGAAAAGAAACACACTGAAAAATATGGTGATAAAGAAAAAGAAAAAGAAAAGAAAATTTAATGGTTGCTATTCCTCACAAATGAGAGAATACACTATCATGCATCATTGCAAATCCTAAAGAAAAAGAAAAAGAGAAGAGATCAATGAAAACAACATCTATTTATTGCGAAGAGAAGTTTACATCACAAAGAAAAGATCGTCACAAAGAAGCAACAAAGATTACAATTTTATTGAAACCCTAATCTAAATCCTAGCTATTACAAGAAAGAAGATGATAATGACTACTCTACTTCTACGCTGCCCCAATTACACGAAAAGAATCTAATTATTCTATTCTAATCCTAATTCCTAATAGAATAAAAACTGCCATTTTCCTCCTTGATATGTTGTTTATATCGCACTCCTAGATCAGTTCATAGAAGCTTAATGGGCTAAGAATCCAGAGAGGAAGCCAGGGCCCAAAATTGGTCCAGTTTGATGCGACTTTCACTGCGGATGCACGGTGGTAATGAGCTTCCTTCACCGTGGATCCGCAGTGGAAGTTGGCCCAATGGGTTCCATCATGGACCCACCATCTCACAGTATCAATTGAACTTGTTATTATGTATCCTGAGCAATTTTCGGAGCAAGTGACTTTGACAGCAATAGAGCCTGTAATCTGATATCCGTGTTTCGTCGGAGTTGCGTCGTTTAACCAGAAATCCGTCTCTAGCTCGTAGCGAACTTGTAACCTGAACGTATATAGCAATCACGGGTCAATTACACTTATTTATATACAAAAGCGATAGGAATGAGCGGCATAAAATGCAATGAAACGCGATGAACGATAGGGTGCTAATCGAACTGAGCTGGCTCGAGTGTGGCTTAGGTTCGACTCGACAAGGGCTCGTTCAAGTTTGGTTTGTTTGTTAATGAGACGAATTTGAGCCAAAATGCTAGCTCGTTAAGTAAACGAGCCAAAATTGAGCCGAATTTGGCTCGTTTATTAATAACTCAAGTTCGGTTATGTTTTAGATATTAAGCTTATACCCAATAACCTAATAGTACCGACTACCCAATCCAACATCCCATGTTACATATTGTAACATTTCAGAAAAATAAAATATTGTTTTTGGGAATTTATATAATTAAAATAATAAATATTATGAATATTTTAATGATATGGTATAATTATATACCGATAAATTGGGAAATATTTGGAAAATTATAAGAATTACTGAAATGAGGGTGTTTTATATGATATGAGCATTTATAGATTTTCAAATACTTATTTGTAATTGGGTTAAATGTTAAACCCGATTAATTTTCACTAATCTTGCATTAATCCGGGTTTTTGTGCATGACATGCACCATCGTATGTCATATATACTTGTTACACTTTATGATATGAAGCACGTCTTCATCTTTTTTTTTAAGTGTTTTGCTTTTAATAAAAGAAGAAAAGAAAAAAGAAAAAAGAAAAGGAAATAAAGAAAGAGCTATGGGCAAGAGAGAGAGGGTGAGGGGTCTGTGGACTTGGCTCATTTGTCATGGTCTTCATCATCTTCATCATTTTCTTCTACTCTTTTCCTCCACCATGGTTGCCCTCTCCCTCCGCCTCCTTCACCTCCTCACTACAACCCCGAAACTACATCAAAACCTTGCATTCGCTTCACTAAAAATGTGCACAAGCTCACTACAAGCATAGAAGACCAAGAAAGTTTGGATTTTGAGCACTTGGGGCAACTCAAGAAAATTCTTGAGTTGCTAAATGAGGTATTTCCTTCACCATTAGTATAGTTATTCAATTACTTTAGCACCTATTTAAGTTTAGAAGTGTTTTAGTGATGTTTAGTGAACTTTGAAAATTCCAAGTTGGGGTTTTGAGGAATTTTTGAGTTGTGAAGGTGTAATTGAGGGTTAAGCTTGGCTCCAACCCTTGTAGTGCTAGTATTTTGGACTAAATCAGAGACAAGAACCCCAAGTCATGAACTTATAAATCCCCGATATCGGATTTGTATTGGATTTGTGAGGTTGTTTCGAGATCTGCTATCACCCGGGGCTATATAAGTAAAGTAGCAATTACTGAGAGGTGTGCAAGCAATCTAGAACCTATACCGAAGACCCGAGACCCGAACCTTTTCACATGGCCGCAAATTTATCCTTCATGGCCGCAATTTGCGGCCTGGGTACTTCAAAATTGGTTCGTGCTTGGTCCATAGCTCCATTTTCAGTAAATTAGACCTACCTCATATGCAAAATTGGCTAATTACACCTAGGGTAAAATCTGGAGGTGTTTTCTTGAGTTGCTGCTTCATTTTGCGACTTCGTTTTAACTTGATTTTTGGTTTATGGGTTTTGACTCGGTAGGTTGACGTTCGTACATCGATATCGGGTGTTGTTTGGCTCTTTTGCATGAGTAGACCATAGGTTTTAACCTATGTTTCGTGTGCCGTTTTGGTTTCCGTGCGTGATTTCTATTTACAATGTCATGTGTTATATATATATAGGTACCTTCACGTGGATTTCATATGATGAAGAAGAGGATGGCGATATCGACTTCGGCAAGCAAGGATCAAGGTGGGTAGATATATATCTACCGGGGGAAGTCGGGTGGATGGCGTATAGCACCCCCGCAAGTTCGTAGCATTTGATGCGTTATGACATATATATATATATATATATATATATATATATATATACGTGTTGTTATGAGATGTGCATACTTAGCAAGTAATGCTTAGGTGACTTTGGGTTAGTGTTAGTGTTTTCGGAAGATAGTATTTTAGTTAGTTCTTAATTGCGAACCATAGAATAAGGAATACACGCACACACATGCACACACGGGTTATGTTTTGGTGCATATGATATATGTATGTGTGTGTGTGTGTGTGTGGATGTGTTGTTATACACACACACACACACGTATGATGAGGATAGTATATGATACTTGGAGATGAGTCAATGTGATTGGGCAGCATGCCGTGAGATCGGTAATGTGATTTGGGTCGTGTTATGAGATACGACATGTTATTATAGCGGATCGTTGAGCGATGTATTTTCATACACTTGCGAATGTATGTGGATGATATCGATATGTACTAGACTTAGATCGGTACCTTAGTTCACGATATTATGATGATGATACCATATGGATATTGAGGTATATGTGATAGGCGACCCTACCCCGATTTTGGGATGCCGTACGATGGATTTACTGTACGAGATATAATTATGATAATAGATCCGCACTCTTGACTCGAGGATCTCGTATTATATATTTTATCTTATGTCACGCTATTGAGGCGGGATCACCGACTACTAGATATATATATCGACCCAGACTTAGGTGGATTTCCTTACCCTTTGGTTAGTCTCTTAGCCTGTCATGTAGTTTACTTAGTAGATGTTAGAGTTGGACGCGAGTCATACTTATTTCCAAAACTAACGAATCGTGAGTATTTTAAAGACAGGCCAAGGGATACTACGGATATTTCAAAGGACGTATCTTTTCTTAAAAACACTGTAGCCCCTATTTTCTAAACACCACGATTCGTGCGATTTCAGACACCAAAAACTGTATAACTCGTATATAGGAATGTATATTTCTTTATTGTTGCGTTTACTATTCATTTTCCATATAATCTTGTTGTTCGCATCACATTGCATGCTTAAATGTGTTTTTATTGTTATTATGAAACCATGCTGTCAGAACACCAGCACCATTATTGATGATGCGTATGCTATACGTACATCTGCTTGCCGGCTCTCACACATCATCATCGGTAACTTTTATGTCACGTACACATTAGAAAATACTACTTCATTAGTATAAATTGCTAGCTGATAGTTTCGACATAGTACTAGTGCGCATGCCTTTATATACTAATTTAGATATTGCATTTATTACTGTGATATTTCATGTATATTTATATATTCATTTGCCATGCGATATTATGGGCCAGTTCGGATTGCCGGAGCCCGGTATTCGCTGTAATTGACCCTTCATTTTGGGATTTTGGATTTTCTATGGGATTTCTGGATATGGAGAAACCGCAAGAATTTAATAAACTGATTATCATTTCTAAAAATAGAAATTGCGGTTTTCTCGTGATATGATATGAGATATGTCCACCATGAGTTTTCTTGGCTCTTGAGCGGTATCATACATCCGATTCGAGTAGGAGGAGGAACCATTTGCGGGTGCATGGTGGACCCGGTGCGGAACCCCAGAACAAGACGGCCGCAAATGATGGCGCTGAGCCTGGCAGGGGAGCACTACCGACCGGTTATTTGTGACGCGGCGGATATCCGGAGGATACCAACGTAGTTGTGAGATTTGATTATTTGGGCCAGTCCGGAATGCTGGAGCCCAGGGGCCAGTCCGGATTGCCGGAGCCCGAGATATTGAGATTTTGAGGTATTGAGATTATATGATAGGGGCCAGTCCGGATTGCCGGAGCCCGAGATATTGGATATTGGGATTTATGTTTTGTGTCAATACTTGAAACGGATTCTATGTTGGTTTCATTGATGATATCTCGATTTTTATATACAGAAATCTCACTAAATAAAGAAAATAGTTTCTTATTTAAGATGTATTCTGTTTTCATTCTTATTGCATTCGTACATCATATATGTGATCTGTTGTTACCTGAGGCACTTACACGAGCACTTGATGTTACACTTAGATGTAGATGATTTCAGGGTTTATATTGAGGATATATTATCATATGACCTGGGATTGAGTCATACATGCGATTTCTGCTTGGTGATGTTTTCTACTCACGTGTTGGCAACTCATCCCCATTGTATCACAGTTTCTTGCAGGTTTTGCCGTACAGGGTTCGTTGGCGGCTTGTTGGCACACTACTTCATTCCGGATGATTGCTTTGGTAGGTGGGTTCACTCACATCGTGACCACCGTTGTACTTTGTTTATATTCAGTAGTATCTAGTAACTCCATCAACCAGACTTATATATTTTTTTGACTTAGAAGACCAGTGTGTATATTCTTTCGACCTTAGAGTCGCGCGCTTGTATTATTATGGTTTTCTGGTGGTTATTGTTTTTCTTCTGAGTTTTGATCCCCGCCCTTCGGCGTTGTATATTATATTGCTTGCGTGGTTGTGTTCGCCTATTGGCGAAGAGCTAGCTTCCGCTTGGGGATGCCTTTATTCATTATGCATATTATTCATGTTTGTACCCATTTGGGGCCAGTATTTACAAAGGAAACTCTGCCGAAATTTTTGGAAAAGACTTGATGTTTAAAATGCTTACTACGGCTTATTTTGATAAAACACTTTCTTTAAAACAAGTTTTCCTCCCTTTTCTTTAAAATGGTTTAGATTTTTGGGCTTTTGGTTTACTTGAATTAGGTGGGGTCCTATAGACTTCACATGATTCAAGTGCCAGTCACGTGCTATTTCGGGTCATGACAAAGTTGGTATCAGAGCGCTAGGTTTAACCTTGATTTGAGTCTATGTTTAACTATGCGGAGTCTAGGACGTATATTTATATATATTCGGAACCTAGGCTTGACCTTACGGAACTTAGACTTGGTCGAGGGGGTATTAGACCCGAACTTTCGTCGCATAGGTTGACCTAGGTTGATGGAGTAAGTAACTTAAGTAGAGTGACTCACCGTGTGCATGTTCCGCGGCATACTTACGATACACTACTCCGCTTAAGAAGCCTTAGGATGTATATTTCTTTACACAGTATTCTATTCGTTCATTGATCTATCCTCATCGATATCGGTTGGTGGTTTTTTTACCATGATTGCACGGGCAGAGAGAGCTGCAGCTAGAGTTGCGGACATCATGAGCTCGTCTTGGACGTGGAATGACCAGGGCGTAATCCTGATGAAACACGATTGCATAGATGTGCGTTTTATTGTGTTTTTTGCGCCATGAGCGTTTGATGGATTGCTTTTATGAATTTCTCGAGCGTGCAGATCAGCACCAGAGGATTGGGCCACTGCTAGAGCCCGGCTAGAATGTGATGACCGTTAATGTATCGTCTATTCTTGAGTATTGAGGCATTGTTTAGCGTGCGAACGAATGTGCCAAATGTTGCTGCGACTGACAAGATATTGCCCCAGATGTTTGAAGCTGTTGCGCACGAGTTGTGCTTAGAGATATGATAGAAGATCGCTATTCACCCTTGGATGAATGATTAGGACATGCGGTTCGTTTGCATACCCCGAAGTGAGGTCATCGGATCGATTGATTTCAGCTAGAGAAGACTTCACACAGGCACGTTGAGAGTCGACAGAAAACATACGAATGAAGAGTATTCCTCCGACGAATTGTAAGAGTTTCCAAGGGCGAAGTTGGCCAGATGCCTACTACAGGATATTTGAGATGTCGAATTCGTAGTTTCGGAAGAGAGACTCTAGATATGAGTATAACCGTTTGTAGCGCGGTCCATACAGCTACGAAGAGACGAGTCCGAATCAGTCGACATTAGAGAAAAGTGGAGTAAGAGGTTCGTACGAGATTTTGATGAGATGGCATTCCACTCCGTTGACATCAGAGATGCAATACGCATGCAGAGGCGTTGAATATAGATATATCTTTTAGAAGAAGTCATGATGAGTATGCAGCTGTTCCGGGACAAGAAATGGATTTGATAAAAGGTGATGACTTCCGGGCAGTTCAGCAGAAACGAGATTGGGAGAGACCCCGACAAGATCTTTTTGGAAATACTAAACGAGAAGACCTGGACCCAGGATCGGCCGTATTGTGCACACCCAGTAGGCCAGAGTTCGGCATCGTCGACGAGACATGTTATGAGTGACCATGATAGTTGGCCAGAGATCTTTAGAGGATGTGCCGGAGCGGGACTGTTTCCGTCATCGTTTCCATATTGGGTCATTGAGCCGAGGAGTTATGTAACTAGCAATTCACAGTGAGAGACGGGAGCCTATGGGCACAAGGCGCCAGATAATGAACAGGAGGCAAGTTGATATCTTGCTCTGCTAGCTTTGGATGCACCGACACCTTCTTGATTTTGAAGGAAGAACATATCGACGACAGGGTTTACAAATTGCGACTTGGTGATTCGAATATCACATGTCCGTCATTTTGGATTTTGGTATTTTGGACGATCTATTTGCATGATTGAGATTTTGTGCATCACGGTTGCACTCGACTTCGATTTGATGTCATTCGAGATGTTGATTTTGATTTCATGCCTATGATATGCATGTGATTTGACTTGTGCCTTCAGTGTAGTTTTCATGCACTTCAGTATTTTGATTCGATTTTGTGCATGCTGATGCATGTGGTTGTGAAATGATATACCATGGTATACCTAATTTGGATTTAGATTTGTTGTATACCGTCGATTTCGATTGCGATATTCGATATTTGTTTTCATGCACCTTGTGCACTTGATTTGGGTTCTTGCGCATACTTGACGCGCTTGATGCGATTTTGGTGCACACCAGATACACTAAATTGGGATTCTTCGTGCATATCAGATGCACCTGATATTGTTGTCAGGCACACCGTTGCCTTTGACAGGTGTTTTCATGCACACCCGTTGCACTTAGCTTTTGGTTCTGTGCACATGTATGACACATTCATTGATTTCGATTTTTGTGCGCACCAGACGTACGTAGAATTCTTATACACATTTTGGGATTTGTTCCTTGGAGCGGTATATTTTATGACATTTACCATTTGGTGTAGTAGCTGAGTAGGACTAGTCAAAGGACAGTACCTGAATATGTTTTAGCATGCATCGATAGTTTTCGAAGGGATTTCCATGAATGAGCTACAGTCTCAATATTTACCTACGTGTCTGAGATGACACGAAACATTTTGCAAAGGGAACCCTTCTAAATTATTTTCAAAACGGCGGGACGTGTATGTTAAACAAAGGATATATATATATAACGATTTTCTTATAATAACGTCCGCTACTTGTGCCGTGATACACGCATCGCACAATGATTTGGAAAAGATTTGACATGCATATCTTTTCAGATGTTTTGGCAAAGTTATAATTTTGATGTGTATCATGTTGGTTTTCGTATTGGACTTTGACATTGATATTTTTACCATGACTCCGATGATTGCGTGATACTTGACGGAGTTTTGATTTGAGTTATATACTCGTTTCTCATGCGCATGTATTGCGCTACGATATGTTTTATGTACTTATGAATTCGGAGCCCCGACGATTTGATCATTTTACTGAAATATTTTAGTATTTGAGGGGTATAAATTTAAATTCGAGGACCGAATTTATTTAAGAGGGAAGACTGTAACATTTCAGAAAAATAAAATATTATTTTTGGGAATTTATATAATTAAAATAATAAATATTATGAATATTTTAATGATATGGTATAATTATATACCGATAAATTGGGAAATATTTGGAAAATTATAAGAATTACTGAAATGAGGGTGTTTTATATGATATGAGCATTTATAGATTTTTAAATACTTATTTGTAATTAGGTTAAATGCTAAACCCGATTAATTTTCACTAATCTTGCATTAATCCGGGTTTTTGTGCATAACATGCACCATTGTATGTCACATATACTTGTTACACTTTATGATATGAAGCATGTCTTCATCTTTTTTTTAAGTGTTTTGCTTTTAATAAGAGAAGAAAAGAAAAAGGAGAAAAGAAAAGAAAAGGGAATAAAAAAAAAGGTATGGACAAGAGAGAGAGGGTGAGGGGTCTTTGACCTTGGCTCATTTTCATGGTCTTCGTCAACTTCATCATTTTCTTCTACTCTTTTCCCTCACCATGGATGCCCTCTCCCTCCACCTCCTTCACCTCCTCACTACAACCCCAAAACTACATCGAAACCTTGCATTCCCTTCACTAAAAATGTGCACAAGCTCACTACAAGCATAAGAGACCAAGAAAGTTTGGATTTTGAGCACTTGGGGCAACTCAAGAAAATTCTTGAGTTGCCAAATGAGGTATTTTCTTCACCATCAGTATAGTTCTTCAATTACTTTAGCACCTATTTAAGTTTAGAAGTGTTTTAGTGATGTTTAGTGAACTTTGAAAATTCCAAGTTGGGGTTTTGAGGAATTCTTGAGTTGTGAAGGTGTAATTGAGGGTTAAGCTTGGCTCCAACCCCTGTAGTGCTAGTATTTTGGACTAAATCAGAGACAAGAACCCTAAGTTATGAACTTAGAAATCCCCGATATCGGATTTGTGTTGGATTTGTGAGGTTGTTTCGAGATCTGTTATCACCCGGGGGTTATATAAGTAAAGTAACAATTACTGAGAGGTGTGCAGGCAACCTAGAACCTATACCCGAGACCCGAACCCTTTCACATGGCCGCAAATTTATCCTTCATGGCCATAATTTGCGGCCTGGGTACTTCAAAATTGGTTCGTGCTTGGTCCATAGCTCCATTTTCAGTAAATTAGACCTACCCCATATGCAAAATTGGCTAATTACACCTAGGGTAAAATCTGGAGGTGTTTTCTTGAGTTGTTGCTTCATTTTGCGACTTCGTTTTAACTTGAGTTTTGGTTTATGGGTTTTGACTCGGTAGGTTGACGTTCGTACGTCGATATCGGGTGTTGTTTGGCTCTTTTGCATGAGTAGACCATAGGTTTTAACCTATGTGCGATTCGTGTGCCGTTTTGGTTTCCGTGTGCGATTTCTATTTATGATGTCATGTGTTATATATGTAGGTACCTTCACGTGGATTTCATACGATGAAGAAGAGGATGGCGAAATCGAATTCGGCAAGCAAGGATCAAAGTGAGTAGATATATATCTACGGGGGGAAGTCGGATGGATGGCATATAGCACCCCCGCAAGTTCGTAGCGTTTGATGTGTTATGACATTTATATGTATATACATGTTGTTATGAGATGTGCATACTTAGCAAGTAATGCTTAGGTGACTTTGGGTTGGTGTTAATGTTTTCGGAAGATAGTATTTTAGTTAGTTCTTAGTCGCGAACCCTAGAATAAGGCATACACGCACACACATGCACACACGGGTTATGTTTTGGTGCATATATATATATATATATATATATATATATATATATATATGGATGTGTTGTTATATATATATATATACACACACATATATATATATACATATACGTATACACGTATGATGATGATAGTATATGATACTTGGTGATGAGTCGATATGATTGGGCAGGATGCCATGAGATCGGTGATGTGATTTGGGTCGTGTTATGAGATACGACATGTTATTATAGCGGATCATTGAGTGATGTGTTTTCATACACACGTGGATATATGTTGATGATATCGATATGTACTAGACTTAGATCAGCACCCTAGTTCATGATATTATGATGATGATACCATATGGATATTGAGGTATAAGTGATAGGTGACCCGTACCCCAATTTTGGGATGTCGTACGAGATATAATTTTGATAATAGATCTGCACTCTTGACTCGAGAATGTTGTATTACATATTTTATCTTATGTGACGCTATTGAGGCGGGATCACTGACTGCTAGATATATATATCGACTCGGACTTAGGTGGATTTCCTTACCCTTTGATTAGTCTCTTAGCTTGTCCTGTAGTTTACTTAGTAGATATTAGAGTTGGACGTGATTCATACTTATTTCCAAATCTAACGAATCGTGAGTATTTTAAAGACAGGCCAAGGGATAATACGGATATTTCAAAGGACGTACCTTTTCTTAAAAACACCGTAGCCCCTATTTTCTAAACACCACAATTCGTGCGATTTCAGACACCAAAAACTGTATGACTCGTATATAGGAATGTATATTTCCTTATTGTTGCGTTTACTATTCATTTTCCGTATATTCTTGCTGTTCGCATCGCATTGCATACTTAAATGTGTTTTTATTGTTATTATGAAACCATGCTGTCACGACACCAGCTCCATTACCGATGATGCGTATGCTACACGTACACCTGCTTGCCGGCTCACACACATCATCATCGGTAACTTTTATGTCACGTACGCATTAGAAAATACTACTTCATTAGTATAAATTGCTAGCTGATAGTTTCGACATAGTACTAGTGTGCATGCCTTTATATGATAATTTAGATATTGCATTTATTACTGTGATATTTCATGTATATTTATATATTCATTTGCCATGCGATATTATGGGCCAGTCCGGATTGCCGGAGCCCGGTATTCTCACTACTATAAATAAGGGTTGCCCCTACGGATTTATCCATAGGGGCAACCCACTGCCCCTACGGATATATGCGTAGGGGCGAAAAAAGACCCCGTAGGTGCAAAGGCCGCAGGTGCAAGTTGAAGCCCTGAACTTGCCCCTACGGGCAAAATCTTGCCCCTACGGACTTCTGTGTAGGTCCTGTTGCACCTACGGAGTAGGCCGTAAGGTAAAAAAAGTTATATTATTTACGGTTTTTTTAAATATATTAACGGTACCTACGGATGTTATATTATTTACGGTTTTTTTAAATATATTAACGGTACCTACGGATATATCCGTAGGGCCACGTACTATCCCCTATGGATACCTACGTAGGTACTTATCCGTAGGGGAAAAATATCAGAAATCCTGATATTGTGCCCCTACGGATAACGCCGTAGGGGCTTTTGTGTACCCTTACGGATATATCCGTAGGGGCAATCCCAACCCCCTAACACTGAGACCAGGGGGGAAATATCAGTTAATGCTGATATTTTGCCCCTACGGGTTAATCCGTAGGGGCAACATGTGTACCTACGGAGTAATCCGTAGGTACATATTATCTTTTTTTAGAAGGGCTGCCTGATTTTTTCTCGCCCTGTGCACAATAATATATATCAATCAAATATAAAATTAATCATCACGCAACATATATCGCAGTATTCATAATCACATCTCACGCATATAATATACAAAAGAAACCCAAAAACTGAATATGATATAAATATAAACCAATATCAATATCAATATCGTTTCAAAATGTAGTACAATATGTATCATATAAATAAATACATATTTCAAAAAATAAGAATCAAAAAGCTACCCTAGCTCGGTCCAGCTCCACCTCTGATAAACGATAAAATCTGGCGCGCCTGCTCCTCGGTCAATAAACCATGCAATTCGGCGCGTGCGGGAGTCTGAGCGGCCTGTAGAGCTGGCGATGTGGTCTGCGCAGCCGCCGTCGAGGTAGTAGCTTGCGGAGCCGCGGCTGCGGGAGTCTGAGCGGGCGGTGGAGCTATAGGAGCTGTCTGCGGAACCGCGGCCGATGTAGCGGCTTGCGGAGCCGCAGCCGAAGGAGATGCCTCGGCCGATGTACCCTGTCGCGTCTGGACCTAACGTGTGGAGACGCTGCTATTCTTTGTGGAGCCGCTGCTATTTATGAATCCAGCTGGAAGCCTCTGCATGAGTTAGTAGTCATGAAGATTGATTATAAAAGAAATAGAGATAAGAAAATAGAAATTGTAGATAGTAGAATAGCACACTCATTTCAAAATTTGCATTTTGATCTTTATGTCTACCTTTTTTTTTAATTACCAATGTTTCTCGATTTTATTCGCAAAATATCCTTTTCTGTGCGGCGGCTGGCTGGCTCAATTTCATACAACATAATAACTGCGCCGGGCTTGAAGTTGCACATTGCCCTCAACTTTAATCGCCACTAATTTATGGTTTCGCAACTTTGTAGTAATCCCGAAACATGATTTATTTTCTGCAAATGCTAGGAAATTCCACTCCTCAAATTTTGCATCTTTACTCTATTTTTCACAACGGTTAATTTGTTATGTTTCACCACTTGGGTATTTGAGGAAACATCTTCTATTTTCTACCATTTTACTGAAATTGCATGTTTTTATTGAAAATAATACAATTGCATAACCTTAAGAAAAACAACCACCCCTTTTTTTAATGAATTTGGATGGGTAATTATCCCAAATTTTTTTAAAATAAAGAAAAACAGTAACCTATATACAAAATGGGTAAATGTCGTGATCAATAAATTACTTACCATTTGCCGAGACATGTATTTTTGCAGCATCCATACATCCTTTTTCTCTTCTTCGATGCCGTATTCTCATTATCTTCGTCTAATCCATCTGAATCTGCAATTAAATTTAATTAAACCAAATAAAATCAAAAATTAAAATCAAACAGCAACAACAAAATCAATGAAATTTATAGCCTACCAGAGTCTTCAAGAATCTCCACATATGAATCCTGGACCTTTTTCTTTTTCTTCAAAGATATTTTAGAAGCAGAGAATTTTGTTTTCTGGCAAGTGCTTTGAAGCTAAACACCATATTGCCTTTGTATTTGAAAACCAAAAAATGTCCAGTTTGCAGATTATTGGCTACTTAAAATTCATGCCACCCATCTCCACTCATGGAAGCAACTTTGTTCTCGATGTGAAGATCAACATGCCATATTTTGCCATTGTGGCTCACTAGGTTAGCCTTTTCTCTTCTCTTGACCATCTTACTAATCTGCTTGGTAAATTTATTCGGAACCGGCTACGAATCATTAAAAGACATGCATAAGAAAGGAAGCTAAAATACAGATATATAGCATACCGATACATCGAAACTTCAAAGTTGCGATGACAATCCAGAGATATTTATTTCTACACTCGTGGTGCACATGCGAATGCGTCAGGCATCATGGACAAATATTTGAGAACATGGAAAGTATTATTAGTATAAAGTAATTAAAGCTTTTAAACACCTTGGGTAGATATTTTCTTAGTTGATGCAATCATATCATGAGGACTAAATTTAAGCTATTATATATATGCATATGTATTTTTCTAATCTAATATATCACACACACACACGCGTGCGTTCAACCCATTTATATAATAATTCTCACTGCTTGTAGTATTTATTCTCCCCTTTTGATAATATTTCGTTAAAGGGATCATAGATGATGATGATGAGCAATGTTATGGACTCCATTTCTTCAGGGTCCTTCTACCTAATTTCTCTACCAAATTGGTGTTCTCTCTCTCTCTCTCTGTGTGTGTGTGTGTGTGTGTGTGATATATTAGATTAGAAAAATACATATGTATATGTATAATAGCTTAAATTTAGTCCTCATGATATGATTGCATCAACTAAGAAAATATCTACCCAAGGTGTTTAAAAGCTTTAATTACTTTATACTAATAATACTTTCCCTGTTCTCAAATATTTGTCCATGATGCCTGACGCATTCGCACGTGCACCACGTGTGTAGAAATAAATCTCTGGATTATCATCGCAACTTTGAAGTTTCGATGTATCGGTATGCTATATATCTGTATTTTAGCTTTCTTTCTTATGCATGCCATTTAATGATTCGCAGCCGGTTCCGAATAAATTTACCAAGTAGATTAGCAAGATTGTTAAGAGAAGAGAAAAGGCTAACTTAGTGAGCCACAATGGCAAAATATGGCATGTTGATCTTCACATCGAGAACAAAGTTGCTTCCATGAGTGGAGATGGGTGGCATGAATTTTAAGTGGCCAATAATCTGCAAACTTGGCATTTTTTGGTTTTCAAATACAAAGGCAATATGGTGTTTAGCTTCAAAGCTTTTGATTAAAGCACTTGCCAAAAAACAAAATTCTCTGCTTCTAAAAGATCTTTGAAGAAAAAGAAAAAGGCCCAGGATTCATATGTGGAGATTCTTGAAGACTCTGGTAGGCTATAAATTTCATTGATTTTGTTGTTGCTGTTTGATTTTAATTTTTGATTTTATTTGGTTTAATTAAATTTAATTGTAGTTTCAGATGGATTAGACGAAGATAATGAGAATACGGCATCGAAGAAGAGGAAAAGGATGTATGGATGCTGCAAAAATACATGTCTCGGCAAATGGTAAGTAATTTATTGATCACGACATTTACCCATTTTGTATATAGGTCACTGTTTTTCTTTTGTTTTAAAAAAATTTGGGATAATTACCCATCCAAATTCATTAAAAAAGGGGTGGTTGTTTTTCTTAAGGTTATGCAATTGTATTATTTTCAATAAAAACATGCAATTTCAGTAAAATGGTAGAAAATAGAAGATGTTTCCTCAAATACCCAAGTGGTGAAACATAACAAATTAACCGTTGTGAAAAATAGAGTAAAGATGCAAAATTTGAGGAGTGGAATTTCCTAGCATTTGTAGAAAATAAATCATGTTTTGGGATTACTACAAAGTTGCGAAACCATAAATTAGTGGCGATTAAAGTTGAGGGCAATGTGCAACTTCAAGCCCGGCGCAGTTATTATGTTGTATGAAATTGAGTCAGCCAGCCGCCGCACAGAAAAGGATATTTTGTGAATAAAATCGAGACACATTGGTAATTAAAAAAAAAAGGTAGACATAAAGATCAAAGTGCAATTTTTGAAATGTGTGTGCTATTCTACTATCTACAATTTCTATTTTCTTCTCTCTATTTCTTTTATAATCAATCTCCATGACTACTAACTCATGCAGAGGCTTCCAGCTGGATTTATAAATTCCAGCGGCTCCATAAAACAAGGTCACTGTCAATAAATATAGACAAATACGTCATAAAAACAGTAACCAATTAACAAGTTGATTAGTATATGGATCAAGAAAATGATAGGAAAAACAATTGACTATGATCTATAATGACAAGTCTATTACCATGACTCTCGACTAACATTTACCCATTTTTTTTTGAATTAAAGGTCATTGATTGTAGAAAGACCTGATGATATATATGTTGAATATATGTAGGGTGATATGCATGATCACAAGAGCTTGGTGGAGGCAATAAAAAAAGTTGATATGGTGATCTCTATGCTGGGCTACAAATATCATGAGCAGTTGGTTGATCATAAGTGCATGCTGCGTGAATAAATATTGTGTTAATTCCAAACTAAATACAAATATAACAAACTTATCAATTATATAGTATTCAATTTGATTTCAAACAAATACCAAATAAGAATTTATTGTACAGGTCCACGACTTACAATCATTCCCGCATGCGAGCACATATAAAAATCATAGTTTCTAGGATGAGAAATTTTATTGTCAACTACTGTCACCACCTACAGCTAGACAATAATAAAAATTACTATCTAAGTAAGAGCAAAAGGAATGCGTGTATTTATGATATAGAATTCTAAATCAATATACATGCACTATATGATATATAAACATACCTGGAGGAGCGGGAGTGGCCTCTGTCCCTGATATGGACGCATCACCAACAATTAGATAATCAAACATTGACAATATAAGTAATTTTGACATAAACAGGCATGAATATCTATAATATTACATTCAAAATGGATATTAGAGAGCGCACCTGCAGTGAGAAGTGGTAAAAGTATCACCCAACTAGGGTGTAATTTACAGAATCAGTTGAAACTCTTGAAAGTCATAGAAGAACCTGACCTGCACAAATCTGATGTATACTTTCCATTGGACACTTAGAAGTCTCTTAAAGGAAAAGCCAATGTGAAAGCCATCATTAGTTCATATCAGAAGATTGATGCTGAAACAGAGAAAAGGAATGTCATTTTTTTCTTCTTCTGCCACATTACTGTCTTCTCCATCTTCTTCTGCCACATTACTGTCTTCTCCTTCTTATTATGTGCGCGTGCAAATTCAATGAAAGCAGAAACTCCAGTGACAAACTTAGGTTGCATATGTTGTTGACAATTCACATACATCCAGTCCTTAACCCTGACGTACTCATGGACCATGTTAGACCGTATCATATAAATTGTAGGTTATGATGACTATATTGAGAAATCTAAGAACGGGATGGTTACCGACAAAGGAGAAAATCCGTATATATGCTTTGTGTGTTCGTTTGTCGTTGAAAAGAATAAATTATCGATAATTAAAGTTAGATTTGAGGATACCTATGTATGAGTTGTATTCTATATATATGTGTTTCAATTTATGATTTCGCTTAAGTGTAGGGTTGTTTTTACTTAAATGCATACATACGTACATATCACATAAACACATGCATACATATCACATGTCACATATGTTCTTCGCCGAAAGACGCGACCGGGACGTTAGGACGTCCGGGCCTGAACTTCAGGGCAGATGCTATTTGGTTATATCCGTCCACCTCTCCGAAGATGCCAAGTTGATTTATGGCACCGTATATCGAAGGTTTAAACGGATCTTCCCTGCAAGCGCAAGCCCCCTGCAGTTAATTACGCTACCGCATAGCGGTAACAACTTTCTCCTCTCCAGATGGTCACTTCGTATCGTGGGTGTTTGTTTTGTTTTTGGTTGCCCGTGGATTGTATACGGAGACTAATTTATGTTGTCGCCCGTATGACGTGGATTAGTCCAAATCCGTATTATCTTAGATTTGGGTTTGGGTTGGGTTTAAGGATCGTTAATCTCATTTGAGACTAAGATCAACTTAAACGTTTGGTAAGGATACGTTAGTCTAATTTTAGACTAAGATCAACTTTGTATAGTTCTATGTTACGACGAACATCGAACGTATGTTAACCGATAGAAATTAACTGTTGTCGTGTGACACTTATGCTATTTTCAGGTACCGGCTAAGTGGACTGCCTGAAGAAATTATATATATGGGGATTGTGATGGCTGCTGGCAAGGGATCAAAGAAGAGGCTCATTTAAAAGATGACCCGCAGCTAATGGCGCGATTCTTCTAGCTTTACCTTCTCTATCTTTTGGTTTCTTTTGTTGTTTTTCTTCGTTTTCCTTTTTGGTTATTTATGCACTTAAGTATAGATCCTTCTTCCTCTCTATCTTATTTCATTTAAATATTTTAATGAACTATTTAAAGGAAGCCCATTTTGAGAATAAATTATGGTTGAGAGAGGTAAACCACTGGTTTTAAAAATTTCGGAAAGTTTTGTTTTTGGAGCAAAAAAAAATTCCTTTTATATTTTGTATTTTTTTTTTGAAATAGAGAAAGAGGACATCTCATATCTATGAGTTCTAATAACATGTACATTAACTCTTCCTTACATGTCCAAAGTTCGAGTGAAGATGTAGCTCTAACATGAAACCATTTGATTCGTGTCTCGATAATTATGTCCTCCACAACCTTTGGTATGGTCGGCTTCCAAGTTAATGCGACAAGCACTTAAAGAAGTATCACCATCTACTATATATCAAAAAATGTAGCAAACTAGGACTAGAACTCATTTAACATTATCAACTAGTGAGATTTCAATGTCGAAAACTCCCTAAAGAGGAAAATTACTAAAAGGAAAAGACTCTTTGAACAAAACGCATCCAATAGCAATAAAAGAGATTGTATCATGTTTTAGTACCAACACACAAGCACCTACATCTTGCTATGATCATAATAACATCGATATCTAAGTTTTTCTTTATCAATGTAGAATCATTGAGTTTAGAAGAAGATTCAAAATTAATATACTTTAAGAAGTTTTACCACCGGCTATTCGTCTAACGTCCAGTCTTTGGCGTCACACCAAATTCTTGAATCAATATGATCCTGAGACTCGATCAAGATTCTCTGGACTAAAAAATTCTAAGGAATTGCTATTTGAATTACGTTAATTTGGAACACGTTTGTATGATTGAAGCTAAGAAACAAATATATTTCCATATTATATCATGCATTGTTTTATCAAAAATAATTTTATCACATACCTAGCTATGTGCTGAAGTAGGCTATATATCTCTACAGAGAGAGAAATTTATAACCAACATGCCACGAATATTGAGATTGTAAATATTTATATATATATATATATATATACACATTTGAATCTAGACAAATAGAAAACAAAACTTTATTGCTCCCTTGTCTCTTATCAAAATCATTAGAAATGTTCATTTCTAGGGGGATCAAAATTTCCTTCACAAGCTTTAAAAGAAACCTAGAAAAATTCTCACCCCATGCCCCAACCCTAATCCTAACCCCAACCCCAACCGCAACCCCCTGCCGAACCCCAACCCCAACCGCAACCCCAGCCCCCAGTCCCAACCCCAACCCCAACCGCAACCCTAACGCTAACCCCAACGGATGCCTCATCGGTACCCAAACCATGAACCCTAGCCCTAAAATAATCAAATATTTGTTTAATTTAAGATTTCCTAACCTGTGCAGTGGAGGCGTCGACGATCGATCGGAAGCGACGACGAAATCGGAGATGAGGAAGAACCAGACGGTGGTGACGACGAATCGGCCTGCGCTGGCGACGACGAGAACGGCGACGAAACACAGGTGATCGGCGGGAACGAGGGTTTGAGGATTTTGGGTTCGCGGGCGATGGAAAAATAATTTTTAGGTAATGAGTGTAGGGATTGATCCGTGCCTTTTTAATTAAATCTCTATTTATATGCCCCTACGGATAAGTCCGTAGGTACTTGGTTTGCGGCACCGTAGGGGCAAACAACAATTTACGATTTAATATTTTTTAAATTAATATGTAAGGACCGTAGGGGCAACCTTTTGGCCCTACGGACTAATCCGTAGGGCCAAACTAAATCTGCCCCTACGGATTTCGTTATCCGTAAGGGCAACCCCCTATTTTAGTAGTGTCACTGTTATTGACCCTTCATTTTGGGATTTTGGATTTTCCATGAGATTTCTGGATTTGGTGAAACCGCAAGGATTTTATAAACTGATTATCATTTCTAAAAATAGAAATTACGGTTTTCTCATGATATGATATGAGATATGTCCACCATGAGTTTTCTCGGCTTATGAGCGGTATCATACACCAGATTCAATGAGGAGGAGGAACCGTCTGTGGGTGCATGGTGGACCCGGTGCGGTACCCCCGAGACAAGACCGCCGCAGATGATGGCGTTGAGCCTGGCAGGGGAGCAATACCGACCGGTTATTTGTGACCCGGCGGATATCCAGAGGATACCAACGTAGTTGTGAGATTTGATTATTTGGGTCAGTCCGGATTACCGGAGCCCGAGATATTAAGACTTTGAGATATTGAGATTATATGATAGGGGCCAGTCCGGATTGCCGAAGCCCGAAATATTGGATATTGGGATTTATGTTTTGTGTCGATGCTTGACACGGATTATATATTGATTTCATTGATGATACCTGGTATCATGCCCCGCTTCCCAAAAGAAGGAGAAGGATGACGTGGCATGGTCCGCAACCTAACTGTATTGAAGGTGGTCTATTCAATACAGTTACGTTAAGCGTATGCATATTTAACACGCAGGATGTGTACCAAAACAAAAATAATAAAAGCGAAAGGCATTTTATTTCCATTAACCAAAGTTTATTACATCCCAGAAGAAAGAGTAAAATAAACTAAGTGGTTTAATTACATCGAGAAGAAACAAAAGCCCTAAACATGTGGGCAAACAGCAAAAATTAAATCTAGCTAATCTTCCATCGTGTAGTCTACATAATCTTCATAAGTTGGCTTCACACCTTGATCCTCGCCATAATACTCATTCTTATCTGACGGACATTCCAAAGATAGAGGAAGAAAAGGAAGGTCCGTCAGCGAGTTATACTCGGGTAGGATTGCCTCATAAGAAAGTAAAGGTATAGAAACGAACAGGTGTATATAATGAATATGATGTACATGTGTATAAAGGTATGAGGTTATATACAAATTAGATATGTGAATATGAGTAGGTTGTGTGAGGTATATGTTTGGTAAAGGTTCAAGTCAAGTCAAACGGATATTCAATCTAAGAGTTAGATCAGGTTGAACAGGGTGTGTATGGATGGAATTGACGGGTAAACATACTCGTATCCTTGAGGTATCCCATGACTAGCTGGAAGCAGTATGAGCTGGTACTCGTGCCTGGGATGGCAATCAATGTGGTAGCGTGAACATCCCCGAAAGGTGTCCCATGACTACGATGGAGCTTTGTCTAGCGTGAATATCACTCAAGTGCACAGATATTACCACCCTTCAGTTCCATAATAAACAACAAGTCTAAAGTGGTAAAATATCAACATCCAAGATATTGAATAACTCGTGTCTCAGAAAGAAAGGTAGGTATAGCATATGATGTGAGTTTGGTGTTGAGTATCAATAGGTATTGTAAACGTTTTAGTTTGTTAAATAAGGGTCCGGATACTCGCGATTATTCCGTTGTGGCTACGGAACAACAACTGGGGAAGTGAAATATACCGTTTCACTTCCCAGGATTATGATCGAGTAGTAGGGGAATCCGAGCTCCGAATCTCCTTGCCTAATCAAACTACCCATCCCCGTGGTTCAGTATAAAGGTTTTGACGAATTAGAGTTAGTGCGTATACCTCTAGGCATGGAATTTCCACATTGTATAGTCGTCCACATTTTGGACTGTTCACCCGGAATATCAGGATCTTCATATTTGTAAAGTCGTCCACACTTTGGACTGTTCACCCGGAATATCGGGATCTTCATATTTGTATAGTCGTCCACACTTTGGACTGTTCATTCGGAATATTGGGATCTTCATATTAAGTATTCCATACCTAGGTCCGCGCATTCTAACCCTAACCATATCATGTTTTGTATATGTCAGGTATGTTATAAACTGAAAATTTATTTTTTTTAAAAGCATTGATCTCATTTAATATGGCCTTCCACAACCACTCGTTTTATTTTCTAAAGTTCGTATAGTACTTCGTGTCATCTTAGGGATTGCTTAGTAAAAAGAATAATAGTTTTTAATCATCTTTTATTACTTCTAAGAAAAACTATGAGATTTGGGATATTTATCATTTTGGAAAAACATAATATTTTACGGAAAAATATCATTTCGATAAAAGGTTGTGGTGTTTATTTGAAAATCTTTTACAAGAGACTTTTATAAGGACAATTTGCAAGAGGTTTTTTTATTTGAAATCCAGACTGCTCCTAACTGTTCCAAAAGGACAAATTGTGAGGTCATCAAATCGCCTCTTCACCGCCAATTGTGGCCTGGTAAGCACAAGTAAGGAAAGGAGGGATCCGCTCACAAATCACCGTGAGACGAGCCTTTTAAAATTACCTGTCCCACTTGTCTAGCCTAGGTACCACAAAGTCTGGTTTAGATAAACGACCGATGCCTACAACCTTTCATTTGTCTTAGATTGGTGTTATTTGAAAATTTCCTTTTAATAAGGTACTGGATATTCCTTTTGAAAAGATATCGTTATTTAAATTTAGTATTTTCTTCTTTAAAATGGTTGAAGAGGGGTTTAACAATATTATAGTAGTTGATGAAAGAGTGTAAGTAAAATATACGTATGTCGTATCTAAAATATTTATTTCACATATCTTACCTTTTATGGATATTTTAAACAAATATAATATTTTAATTAACGAGGGTATTTTATGGAAGTAACATATTTCGAGATCATTTTGATAGTATGGGTAAGTGTATGTATGTCAGAGATGAATTGACAATTTATGGGTTATGACATTAAGCATATTAGATTCCAGGTAGTATGAGAGTGCAATATATTTTTGTGTACAGAGGAAATTAAACACCGTTTTAAAGTATGGGTCAACATTATCATTATTGAGAGTACAAGGAATAGGCATGCACGAATATTATAACAACATTTTAAGTAGGGGTTGATGATTATAAGTTGGAACTAGGTTATCGAGAAAGAAGAAGGTGACAGGAAAAGGGGAGAGAGGCGGATCCTACCTTTTGTTTGAGTCGGATGCCGATGGGTTGAAAATGTAGGCTCGTACTAAATCCTCAATAGCTCCGCGCTCCGATTTTTGCTCAGCGATTGGGTAGAGCCGTAGCGTCGGCGTCGTCGATACGAAGGCATCGGTATTTTTTTAAAGAATTTTTGGAGTTCTGAGGTGTGAGAAATCAGTGTTTGAAGTGCCTATTTATAGCGTTTTTTCACCAACCATAAAATCCAAGAATTCAGTTAAAATACACGAAAAATCGCGCCGGCCAATGATTGCGAATCATCATCTGATGATTGCGCCCGCTGCCTCTACTTCATGGCCATTGGATCTTGATCCAATAGCCGAGATCGCGCCGCTGAGCCACCGCCGCCTGCCCCGTGTGGCCACGCGTATGCGTGCGTCTGCGTGTGGATACCACGCGCTTTCGCGTGGTCCCCACCATGTGGGCGCCGCCGCGAGGCTCTGGGCCGTTGGATCTTTTGATCCAGCGATCCAGGTTAAAGGGGATTTAAATATATATATATATATATATATATATATATATATATATATATATATTATAAATAAAATAATAATCTGTTTATTATTTTAAAAATTGAATTTGGTTTAGAAAAATAGTTAAAAATACGGGAAAATTATGGAAAAATTTCAGAAAATATATTTTATTGTTATTTTTAGTATAAAAATAATTTTAGGCTAAAAACGAATAATATATCCATTCCTATGGTTTTAGCTAGTTATTAAAATTATATAATATCCAGTTTATCCTTTAAAATATTTTTAATTACGAATTAATTACTTTAATTGATAATAAAAATATGTAGATTATTTTAAGGCGTTATAAAATCTTACTAAAACATTTTAAGCCTATAAAATCAATAAATAGATTTTTAGAAAAATTCCTTTAATCATATTTCGATACTTTGAAAATTATTTACATTACTTTAAAAATTATTCTTCTATTAACGAAACACATAAATAATAATTTGATAGTAGAAATTTTAAATAAAATATATATATATTTTATTAGGTATTAGAAAACACGGTCGTTACAATTTACCCTCCTTAAAATAATTTCGTCCTCGAAATTTTCAGAAGGTAGGTCAAGGAAAGGAAGAAAACACTAAGAAAGGGTTATCGCGGTTAAATATTTTGGGTCTCGCTCTCTCGTCCCGTCTTCTCGCTTCCGTGTATATCTTGCCTGGTAGTTCCTTCCCCACATAACTCTAGCCAGCTGGATTATCTTGTCCCTCAAGATTTCATCATTCTGGTATCCAGACCGGTTGTTGCTTGTAGATTACGCCAACCTTTCCATAATCTCGGAATGATTAAAAATATGACTAGGGTTGCCAGCATACCCTCTTAGCTGTGAGATATAAAAGTATTATGCACACCCTCCATAGAAAATAGCAAGGCTAGTCTATACACAAACCTACCGTCTCCTTCCAAGATGTTAAACTGCCGATGAGTCGTGGGCTGAGCTTTCCTCGCTCCCCAAAACGTATCACTTCCCGGTTAGGAGAAATCTTTAGAAACACGTGTTCTCCTGGTTGGAACTCTAGTGGCCTTATCTTCGTATCTGCCTAATGCTTCTGCCGATCTTGTGCTATGCGTAATTGTTCTCTGATGGTTCTTATCACCTCCACTGTCTCGACAATCATCTCGGGGCCTAGAAGTTCTTGGTCCCCAACATCGTCCCAACTTAACGGCAACCTACTCTTTCGTCCATACAAAGCGGCGAAAAGCGCCATGCCGATACTAGACCGGTAGCTATTGTTGTAAGCAAACTTTACCAAGTGCAGGTGATCTTCCCAAGATCCTTTAAAATTCAACATACAGGCCCGGAGTATGTCTTCAAGAATTTGAATAACTCTTTCTGATTGGCCATCGGTCTGAGGATGGTAGGCAGTACTGAAACTCAGATTCATGCCCAGACTCTCTTGTAGATTTTGCCAAAACCGAGATCTGAAACGTGCATCTCGGTTGGACATGATGCAAATCGGTACGCCGTGCAATCTGAAAATCTCCTCCATATACCTTTTTGCAAGGCTTTCGATTGATTGACCCACTCGAAAAGGGATGAAATAAGCCAACTTGGTGAGTCGGTCCACAATCACCCATACAACATCGTATCCCTTAGAGTTGCGAGGGAGAGCGGTCACAATATCCATAGTAATGTTTTGCCATTTCCATTTGGGTATTGGTAACGGCTGTAATAGACCCGCCGTCCTGTGGTGTTCGGCATTTACATATTGGCAAACAAGACATTTAGATACACTCTTGGCTATCTCCCACTTCATCCCATTCCACCAACAGTTTTTCATGAGGTCCTTGTACATCTTTGTTCTTCCCGGATGAATAGAGTATGGAGAACTATGTGCCTCTTTTAATAATTCCTCTCTCATCTCCCCCTTAGGTATACAGACTCTGCATCCATATCTCAAAGAACTATCTTCATGGATGATGAAGTCGGTCCGTAGATTTGCGTCCACTTGTTCTCTGATCCTTCGCAACCTCGGGTCTTCCATTTGAGCTGTCTTGATCCGTTCGACTAATGTTGAGTGAATTTGCAAATTCATGAAGGATGTAAGAATTCCGGACATTATCAACTCGGTCTCTAGTTCATTAAGATCTTGGCGATTCCTCCATTGAGTAGTCAGATTCGAAATCATTGGTTGGCGACTCAAAGCGTCCGGGACTACATTCACCTTTCCCGGACGATATTGCAAATTTACGTCGAAATCTGCCATTAATTACAGCCATCTCCTCTGCCTCATATTGAGTTCCTTCTGGGTGAAGATATATTTCAAGCTCTTGTGATCGGTGTAAATATCCACCCTCTCACCCAATAAATAGTGCTTCCAAATATTGAGTGCGAAAACAACTGCGGCAAGTTCTAAATCGTGCGTTGGGTAGTTTCACTCATGCACCTTTAATTGTCTTGACGCATATGCGACTATATCGCCGCGCTGATACATCACATCACCAAGTCCCCTCTCCGAAAAATCGTTGTGGATGTTTAAAACTTCTGGGTTTGCTAAGAATTGCAAGAATGGTTGTGATAGTTACGATCTACCCTCCTTAGAATAGTTTCATATTTGAAACTTTCAAAGGAGTGGCCACTACTAGGCACGGAAATCAGTAATGCTGTCAGGAATCCTCTTTGCTGCATGTGTCGCTCCCGCGAGTTGGTGTATCACTTGATGCATGGAAAGTCTCTGAAGGGTTTAGGTACAAGGAATTCGGAAAATGCAAAATCAGTAGTTGCTTCCAAATACAAAAGTTTGGAAGTTGAAGGAAGGTTGTGAATTGATAGAAAACTTAAGAGATATAACATAAAGGTAACTAATCGAAATTACGAAAACTAGAGGAATTATAATGAGTCCAACTAAGATTTGCATCGAAAGATAAATAAGCATGGTATCAAAAGCAAGGTTGAAAATAAAAGAGTATCTCTGCTGTCTTGCTACGTGGCATCAGCCTTCTCGGCTGTCATGGTGAAAGTCTGGCGTTTGGGTCCATTCCTCTGCGCTTGCTGAAAAAACACGCTCCTGTGATGACAAGGGTGGTCCCTTTGGTGATGCCCCTAGGCCGGTTGGTTTAGTGGCGGAAGGTGGCCGGTTTCCCTGTGTTAGTGCGGCATAGCTAGCCGGCTTGTTGACGGGGCCTGATTGTCTCCCTCTCTGAGGACAGTCCCCAACAGCATGATCCGGAGACCTACAGGCTATGCAAAGTTTAATCAAAATGCGACAGTCTCTTATGAAGTGTTCGGCTCTACCTCAATGGTTGCATATAACGGCTGGTTTTTTTTTTGAAGATAGTTGGTCCGACTGGTCTCTTGGGTTGTTGTCTCCCATTGAATCTGGAAGATGATCCCTCAAGAATTTGATTGGCTGGTCGCTTAATGCCAGACAAATGGTCATCCTTCCTCATCCGTCTCTGAAGGTCTTCAAAGTTTCGTGTCGCCTCTAAGATTTCATCATAAGTCGAAAGGGTAGCAGAAGACATGGAGGACTGCGTTTTCAGGTCCAATCCTTGTCGAAATCTCTTAGCATAAAGTTCTGGGGTTGCCACCAGATGATGCGCAAACCGACTTAATTTCGCAAACTCCGAATCGTACTTGTCCACCGACTTATTCTACATGCTTCTTTGTTGGAATTGTGTAAACTCTCTTTCCATCCTTAAGTGTGCCACGACTGGAAAATACTGGGTATCAAAATGTTGTTTGAACATTTTCCAGTCGATGGGCTCCTTCAATCTACTTTCCTCTGCCTCCCACCATATCCTAGCATTATTCGTCAGTTGTAGCTTAGCGATGTTCACCCACGCGTCCTTCGGGAATTTGAGCGGTACTGATATCATTGACTGTTCCCTTGAGCCATTCCTCAGCTTTTAAGGGAGTTTCCTTCCCCGAAAAAGTCTTAGGGTGGAGTGATCTGAACTGCTTCACTCCCGCCGAACCTTAAGAAACTGGGGTTAGTGCCTTACTTAAAATCTCTGCTTGTTGCTGCTTACTTTCTCATAGCTCCTGATGAAGGGCAGCTGTCTGCTGTTGCCGTTGCTCCAGTAATCCTTGCATCATGTAGCATAGCTGCTTGCTGAGCAGCATCTTCATTGACTCCATTTCCCCTTCTGTTGCGGTTATGGTGTCGTCCGACCATTGATGATCAGAATCAGAATAGGTTAGGTTACAAACGGCTGAGGTGAGATAAGATAATAACTTGCATGGAAGAACAACAATTAATGCAAGGGAGAGACTAATAAGAAGAGCAAGAGACACAAGAGAGATTATTGCTCGAAACTAAGATTTTATTATCCAACTTCAATATGGAGAGTACAACCGAAAAGTAAGGACATGCCCTTAATGTTCTTACATCGTTTTATTCGGCCAAAGAAAAGGAAAAGACTTATTAGCCTCGATTATGGGAGTTCAACAAGTTGTGATAGGCCCTCGCACTAAGAAAGGTATTGTCGTTTCTATGGTGTCTTGCGAGAACAACTGCCTGAGTTTCTTCGGTCTCGAGCTCCTCCTCACTCGAAACTTCATCCTTCGGCTCATCCCTGGCAGGAGCCTCGCCCTCCGAATCCCCCTCTATATAGGGTTTTGTTCCTTTGCAGGAACATCCTCATTCGGATCATATTCTATAGAATTCTCTTCCGCCGCAGGAGCCTCTTTTTCTGGCATCTCCTCTATATGCTCCTCTTCCACGGGATCTTCTTCTTCGTCTTTGGAGTCATTGGCCATCACAGGCTCCGGAGTTGCAGCATCGACTTCTTCGTCTTCCGAGTCGCTGTCGGAAATAACCGCCTGAGAGTCTACGACCTCGTCGTCTGAATCTCTAGTTGTATCTTCAAAAGTAATATCGGACATGTCATCCTCGTTGGAAAGATTTGCCATGACCGGAAGGGAAGGTTATGGACAGGGTACAGAATGTCAAGGAAGGGACAAAAGACATAGGAAAACTATGATATCGGTATAGATAGATGAGATTCACAAATATAATAAGTCAGTTAATGGTTTCATTTTAGTATACAAGAGGACCTGCATGGGTCACCACAAAAACCTGTCAAGCCCCGCTTCCCAAAAGAAGGAGAAGGATGACGTGGCATGGTATGCAACCTAACTGTATTGAAGGTGGTCTATTCAATATAGTTACGTTAAGCGTATGAATATTTAACATGCAGGATGTGTACCAAAACAAAAATAATAAAAGCGAAAGATATTTTATTTCCATTAACCAAACTTTATTACATCCCAGAAGAAAGAGTAAAATAAACTAAGTGGTTTAATTACATCGAGAAGAAACAAAAGCCCTAAACATGTGGGCAAACAGCAAAAATTAAATCTAGCTAATCTTCCATCGTCCAGTCTGCATAATCTTCATAAGTTGGCTTCACACCTTGATCCTCACCATAATACTCATTCTTATCTGACGGACATTCCAAAGATAGAGGAAGAAAAGGAAGGTCCGTCAGCGAGTTATACTCGGGTAGGATTGCCTCATAAGAAAGTAAAGGTATAGAAACGAACATGTGTATATAATGAATATGATGTACATGTGTATAAAGGTATGAGGTTATATACAAATTAGATATATGAATATGAGTAGGTCGTGTGAGGTATATGTTTGGTAATGGTTCAAGTCAAGTCAAACGGATATTCAGTCTAAGAGTTAGATCAGGTTAAACAGGATGTGTATGGATAGAATTGACGGGTGAACATGCTCGTATCCTTGAGATATCCCATGACTAGCTGGAAGCAGTATGAGCTGGTGCTCGTGCCTGGGATGGCAATCAATGTGGTAGCGTGAACATCCCCGAAAGGTGTCCCATGACTACGATGGAGCTTTGTCTAGCATGAATATCACTCAAGTGCACAGGTATTACCACCCTTCAGTTCCATAATAAACAACAAGTCTAAAGTGGTAAAATATCCACATCCAAGATACTGAATAACTCGTGTCTCAGAAAGAAAGGTAGACAAGATAACAGGCAGGTATAACATATGATGTGAGTTTGGTGTTGAGTATCAATAGGTATTGTAAACGTTTTAGTTTGTTAAACAAGGGTCCAGATACTCGCGATTATTCCGTTGTGGCCACGGAACAACAACTGGGGAAGTGAAATATACCGTTTCACTTCCCGGGATCATGATCGAGTAGTAGGGGAATCCGAGTTCCGAATCTCCTTGCCTAATCAAACTACCCATCCCCGTGGTTCAGTATAAAGGTTTTGACGAATTAGAGTTAGTGCGTATACCTCTAGGCATGGAATTTCTACATTGTATAGTCGTCCACACTTTGGACTGTTCACCCGGAATATCGGGATCTTCATATTTGTATAGTCCTCCACACTTTGGACTGTTCACCCGGAATATCGGGATCTTCATATTAAGTATTCCATACCTAGCTCCGCGCATTCTAACCCTAACCGTATCATGTTTTGTATATGTCAGGTATGTCATAAACTGGAAATTTATTTTTTTTAAAAATATTGATCTCGTTTAATATGGCCTTCTACAATCACTCGTTTTATTTTCTAAAGTTCGTATAGTACTTCGTGTCATCTTAGGGATTGCTTAGTAAAAAGAATAATAGTGTTTAATCATCTTTTATTACTTCTAAGAAAAACCATGAGATTTGGGATATTTATCATTTTGGAAAAACATAATATTTTACGGAAAAATATCCTTTCGATAAAAGGTTGTGTTTATTTGAAAATCTTTTGCAAGAGATTTTTATAAGGACAAGTTGCAAGAGGTTTTTTTATTTGAAAATCTAGACTGCTCTTAACTATTCCAAAAGGACAAGTTGTGAAGTCCTCAAATCGCTTCTTCACCGCCAATTGTGGCCAGATAAGCACAAGTAAGGAAAGGACGGATCCGCTCACGAATCACCGTGAGACGGGCCTTTTAAAATTATCTTTCCCACTTGTCTAACCTAGGCACCACAAAGTCTGGTTTAGATAAACGACTGATGCCTATAACCATTCCTTTGTCTTAGATTGGTGTTATTTGAAAATTTCCTTTTAATAAGGTACTGGATATTCCTTTTGAAAAGATATCGTTATTTAAATTTAGTATTTTCTTCTTTAAAAAGGTAGAAAGGGGGTTTAACAATATTATAGTAATTGATGAAATAGTGTAAGTAAAATATACGTATGTCGTACCTAAAATATTTATTTCACATATCTTATCTCTTATGGATATTTTAAATAAATATAATATTTTAATTAAACGAAGGTATTTTGTGGAAGTAACATATTTCGAGATCATTTTGATAGTATGGGTAAGTGTAGGTATGTCAGAGGTGAATTGACAATTCATGGATTATGACATTAAGCATATTATATTCCAGGTAGTATGAGAGTGCAATATATTTTTGTGTACAGAGGAAATTAAACACCGTTTTAAAGTATAGGTTAACATTATCATTATTGAGAGTACAAGGAATAGACATGTACGAATATTATAACAACATTTTAAATAGGGGTTGATGATTATAAGTTGGAACTAAGTTATTGAGAAAGAAGAAGGTGACAGGAAAAGGGGAGAAAGGCGGATCCTACCTTTTGTTTGAGTCGGATGCCGATGGGTTGAAAATGTAGGCTCGTACTAAATCCTCAATAGTTCCGCGCCCTGATTTTTCCTCGGTGATTGGGTGGAGCCGTAGCGTCGGCGTCGTCGATACGAAGGCACCGGTATTTTTTTCAGAATTTTTGGAGTTCTAAGGTGTGAGAAATCAGTGTTTGAAATGCCTATTTATAGCGTTTTTTCACCAACCATAAAATCCAAGAATTCCGTTAAAATACATAAAAAATCGCGCCGGCCAATGATTGTGAATCATCATCTGATGATTGCGCCCGCCGCCTCTGCTTCTTGGCCGTTGGATCTTGATCCAACGGCCGAGATCGCGCCGCTGAGCCACCGCCGCTTGCCACGTGTCGCCACGCGTATGCGTGCGTCTGCGTGTGGAGACCACGCGTTTTCGCGTGGTCCCCACCACGTGGGCGCCGTCGCGAGGCTATGGGCCGTTGGATCTTTTGATCCAGCGGTCCAGGTTAAAGGGGATTTAAATAAATAAATAAATATATATATATATATATATATTTATAAATAAAATAATAATCTGTTTATTATTTTAAAATTTGAATTTGGTATAGAAAAATTGTTAAAAATAGTTAAAAATATGGGAAAATTATGGAAAAATTTCAGAAAATATATTTTATTGTTATCTTTAGTATAAAAATAATTTTGGGCTAAAAACGAATAATATATCCATTCCTATGGTTTTAGCTAGTTATTAAAATTATATAATATCCAGTTTATCCTTTAAAATATTTTTAATTACGAATTAATTACTTTAATTGATAATAAAAATATGTAGATTATTTTCAGGCGTTATAAAATCTTACTAAAACATTTTAACCGTATAAAAACAATAAATAGATTTTTAGAAAAATTCCTTTAATCATATTTCGATGCTTTGAAAATTATTAACATTACTTTAAAAATTATTCTTCTATTAACGAAACACATAAATAATTATTTGATAGTAGAAATTTTAAAAAAACACAAATAATTATTTGATAGTAGAAATTTTAAATAATATATATATATATATATATATATATATATATATATATATATATATATATATATATATATTAGGTATTAGAAAACACGGTCGTTACACCTGGATTTTTATATATACAAAAATCTCACTAAATAAAGAAAACGGTTTCTTATTTAAGATGTATTCTGTTTTTATTCTTATTGCATTCGTATATCATATATGTGATTTGTTGTTACCTGAGGCATTTACACGAGCACTTGATGTTACACTTAGGTGTAGATGATTTCAGGGTTTATATTGAGGATATATTATCGTATGACCCATGATTGAGTCATACATGCGATTTCTGTTCGGTGATGTTTTCTACTCACGAGTTGGCAACTCATCTCCGGTGTGCCACAGTTTCTTGCAGGTTTTCCCGTACAGGGTTCCTTGGTGGCTTGCTGGCACACTACTTCATTCCAGATGATTACTTTGGTAGGTGGGTTCACTCGCATCGTGACCGCCGTTGTACTTTGTTTATATTCAGTAGTATCTAGTAACTCAATCAACCAGACTTGTATATATTTTTTGACTTAGAAGACCAGTGTGTATATTCTTTCGACCTTAGAGTCGTGCGCTTGTATTATTATGGTTTTCTGGTGGTTATTGGTTTTCTTCTGAGTTTTGATCCTCGCTCTTCGGCGTCGTATATTATATTGCTTGCTTGGTTGTGTCTTGGCGAAGAGCTAGTTCCCGCTTGTTGATGCATTTATTCATTATGTTTATTATTCATGTTTGTACCCGTTTGGGGCCAGTATTTACAAAGGAAACTCTGCCGAAATTTTTTGAAAAAAGTTGATGTTTAAAATACTTACTACGGCTTATTTTGATAAAACACTTTCTTTAAAACAAGTTTTCCTCCCTTTTCTTTAAAATGGTTTAGATTTCTGGGCTTTTGGCTTACTTAAATTAGGTGGGGTCTTATAGATTTCACATGATTCAAGTTCCAATCACGTGCTATTTCGGGTCGTGACATATACATAACTTTTTATCTACTCCTCTCTCTTCATATCAAGCCCCGGGTCGCTATCTTCGACTGGAGAAAACTAAAAGTCTCTAGCCCTAACTTTGAATCCTTCAAAAAAAAAAAATCGAATCTTCTTGACTGATGCTTCTTCTTTGAAGGCCTACAAGAAGATCTCTACAAAAAAAATACAGCGAGCTCCAATTCGAAGAAATCGAGTGCGAAATATAAAAAAAAATTTGGGTTCCAAACATCGGCTCATTAAGGGCTCGTTAAGAGCTCGGCTCGTTAGATAAATGAACATGGGTCTAATGTTTCAGCTCGAGGTCGAACTTGAGCCGAGCCAATACTAAATGAGCCGAACTCGAGCTGACCCTAGCTAGCTCAAATTCGGCTCATTTAGCAGCCATAGGAATGTATAACAGAGGGTATTTTATTGAAAATATTGATAGTAGCTTAAGGTATTTTATGTTAATTAAAATTGTTTAAGGTATTCTAGTATAAAATGTGATAGTTGAGGGTATTTTTGTGTAGATTAAAGTATATAAACATAAACGCTAAAAAAACAATAACATTATCTGTAATTCATAATTTATATTTCATTGATAAGCTAAGAACTACAGCCAACAACAATTAGACATAGAACATTTTATTGCAGCAACAAACTTAAATTGTGAAAAGCTAAAGCAAACACAATTAACCATTGCAGATAACATAACCTCAAGCTAAATTTCATGGCATATCGGACATGCCATGAGGCACTAGTGGCTGAGACGGATTCATCCGATTCTCCCATTGCGGGACCATCAAACCCGGAAGAGGAGGAAACAATGGCATTTGTGGAAACAATGGATTCATCGGTAGATTAGGAAAATGCGGAAGCGGTATTGGTTGAATCGGCATGTTAGGAAAGTGGGGAAGCGTTATTGGTTGAACTGGCATTGTTGGATTTGGATTTGGAAGAGATCCCGAGAAGCCGGGCCCTGGCCATTGCCAATTGCCCGAGTTGTCTGTCTCCGGATCTAATACAGGACCGGCTGGTCTGGAATATGGAATGAAAGTACTTTGCTCGGCCCTTTGTAAAGAATCAACGTCCGGTGATGGCATTGGTTCGGAAACCGGGAAGAAAGTACTCGACTCATCGGTATTCGAAGCTAAGGAGTCAGAACGATGCGGATCATGAAGAAGCCGAGATCCGATGCACAAGTCTATGTGGATTGAAACAAGAGAAAGAATGATGAACAAGGGTTTCGGATAGATTAATGCCATGGCTGAGTACTTGGAAGTTTGTTATGGGGGATTTGAATAATGGAAACAGATTATATAACAGGAAAGATGATGAATTAGGTTAAGAGATGGTACCTGATAGTTCATCATATCCTCATGATTGAAATAGAGTTGAGAGTAGGTTGAAGGTGGGAAGAGCACTGGTCCTTGCCTTCAACTTGCTCAAATATTATCTGCACAGAAAAATAGAAGGTCAAAAGAAATAAAAATAATCAGCATTAGGTAAACCTAAAAATGTTGAGCAAAGCATTCCGTCGCCTGCTAATCATCTGCTAATCATCGAAACGATACACAATAACAACATCCATCTTAATTTTCATGCACATGAATGATAATTGATCTAAGATTGAAAATTTTATATTATAAATAATAAAAAGCTAAGAGTACTTAAATCACGAAATTTATAATATTATGATAAATGCTACCGATCAAGTTGATTTAGAACTGTTATAGTTGAAAACATTTCCTAAATTCTTCAAATATGCAGATGCAAGCAACACTGACATAGTATAGAGAGGAGAATTCAAATTTACAGGGTCTATTAAAAATGTGAGAATAGTTTTGAGTTTTAATAAGACGGCAGCCAAATTTTGACTAACACAGCCGATTAAGAATGCGTGCTAGTAAGAGGTGTTATATTATTTGTATAATATAAGTAATTTTAATAAATTAAAATTTCTATTTTGGTTTTTCATAGTTGACCGTAGTCAAACTCATTTGAATTCAAATCTCCCCCATCTCCCTCCCATTTTGTTGGAGTAGGTAGTTATGGAAGTTATAAGTGATTATAGTTAGTTATGGGGATTTAAATTTTGAATTCAAATGGTGAAAGGATTTCATTCGCATCCTTTCAACTCTTATTTGTACCAACTTGTTTTCTTTGTTTCATGGATACAATAACACATATTTTCTTTTCTTCTCTTTTTGATTTTTGGTACTCAAAAGATCAAGTTTTCAGAGTAATTCTCTGCGAGTGCAATGCGGAGGATTGAAACACAAGATTAAGTTGTATTCTGAAAGCATTTCGCACAAACCCCCTGTTGCCTTGTAGGGAGCGAAAATTGCTTTAAAATAGCGATTATATGCCTCAACTCAATTTATTGTGTTTTTAGCTATTGTATTCAACCCATGCAACAACAATATAAAACAATATTTTGTGTTTATCAATGTCACCGAAAATATTTACGATGAAGATGATAAGTCACAAACTTGTCAAACTCGACCGTTTCAACGATACCAACTTCAAGCGTTGAAAAAAAAGGTTCATTTCCTCCTAACAACTCTTAACATCATCTACGTACTCTCACTACTCCGAAACCCACAGCACCGGAAAATGAAGAGAATAAAACGCTCGCACAAAGCAGAAAGCGGCAGAAATGAGAACAAGATGATTATCTTTGCAAGAGCGACGTATCCTAAATTCAATGGCAGACATTTCGTTCGATGTGTACAAACAAATAGAAACGGCGAAGGAATTTTGGGAGCCACTTGAAGAAAAATACAAGAACGAAGATTCGGGATAGACGGATTTTCTGGTAAACAAGTATCTAGATTTTAAATTTACCGATAATAAGCTCATTCTTGATCAAGTTTATGAATTACATAATTATCTTATCAAAATTCGTCAAATTGGTCTTTCTCTTGAAACGTTCCATATTCATGCAATTATTTATAAATTACCCAACTCTTGAAAGATTACAGAAAGACTCTTAAACATGATGCTAAAAAGTTCTCTTTTGATTCGATGTCACCATTTTCGAGTAGAAGAGGAACTGTCTTCATGACAAGAAAGATAAAACCAAAGGAAATAATTTCCAAGGCTCATGTGGTGGAAAGTAACCATCAAAAAAATGAATTTAAGGCTCGAAAGACTACGAACTTTAAGAAGAAAGGCCAAACGAATGATTTAAAATGTTTCCATTGTAAAAAGGCCGGTCACTTTAAGAAAGATTGTCCACTCCTCAAAAAGGAGATGAAATCGGAAGAGGAAGATGAAATCGGAAGCAAATGTAGTGGATGATGGATTCATTGCATAAATTTGTAATCTATAAATGGAATATTTGTGAGAAAATATTGTGTATGTAATATGATGTTCAAGTTGTTTTTTAATAAATAAAGATGTCATTTCTATTTATATGTTGATTTCTATTCCTTTTTTGCATGATAAATAGGAATATGTATATTGTCTCGTATTAATACATGATTAATTTAGAAGTTAATCCCGCATGTGCTAATCAATTTTTGATATATATAGAACTTATGCTCAAACTAATTTACTAAAAAAATCTTTAAGTGAATTTGAGAAAACTATTTTCGATGAGGATATTATTTTATTTGTATAATATATAACATTTGTTTTCCATGGATTTTGTATATACACAAGTTATATTTTTCTCTCTCTCTAAGTTAATGGGATATAGTTTCACAAATATCCAAATCATGATATTTAAAATATAGGCTTAGTTGAATAATATGAATGGGTTAATTAAAGTCTCTTAATGGAGCCTCTAAGTTTTAACCATTATTAGTTATGAGAATTATGGGCCTAAGGCCCACATAGGAATGCAAGTCCCTAAAGGAGTCAATAAGGTTTAGTATTGGATGGAAAGAATGTTTTATTAATTATTTTTGAATTCCTATGGATGCAATGAATCATGTTATCATCTTAGGTTTGAAGAATTTATTTGCATAACCATTCATTTTTTATATGTAGAACACATCAACATAGAATAAACAATACCATGTTTGCTTAGACTACATATACACAGTTTTTTGTGCTTTTAGACATGGAATTATTTATGTGCTAATCTTACATATGTTGTATGCATACATGATAAGGATTTGCATGTGAGCATTGATTTTCTATGATTTAAAAAATCAGGTCCTTAAATTTTGTATAAGATACATTTTATTTCTTGATTATTTAACTTTTCAAGCATCTTTTTATATGCACTTCCACTTGCATGATTACTTGTGCAACATATAGACAGTTTATTACTCAACCCAATTACGGAAAGAAAGCAGAGTGGTCAAAGAATCTTCTTTATATCCTTTGTGGTCTAAAGTTTAAGCCACTGATTGCCATTAAGGGTCTGTTCGGGGAGAGGCAAGCGCCACTCTCCCGAGTGCAACACCTCGCCACTCCCCGCTCGGGAGGAGCGGCAAGCTTTCCCTACTGCTTAATTCAGCGGTGGGAAAGAAGGGGGGCCTAGGCCTAGTAGGCCCCCTTTTAACTTTGTTTTTTTAATTAAAGGGCATCAGTCCCTTTCAAACTTCAAAAAAAATGGTGGGCCCCACCCATTTTTTATTTTGTTTTTTTATAAAGAGCCAAGTTTCAAAAAAAATGGTGGGCACCTCTTTTTAATTTTTAATTTAGTTTTTTCACCGCTCTCCCGAACACACCCTAAAATACGGTTTGGTTATAAAACCGTGGTTTCACAATAGCGTGGAAACTCTTGACACTTTAATCTAAGATATTGTTATATCTGACAATTACTCAACGATAATTAAGTAATTGGGATAAACTGTATGCGTACAAATCAGAATCATGTTGATCCTTTTATTAAAGATTTGTCAGAAGATTTGCTACAGAAGATATCATTGGGGGATAAAGTGAAAACCTTACACTCAGATCAACTGTCATTGAAATCCTACTCGATGCTTGTGCTTCAAATATCGCGAGTTCAAACGAAGAGTAGATGTTTGATTGTAAAAGCATGAAAACTTATATTTATCCTTGAAATGATTATACTTGGATCTAGTAGATAAAGGAAGATGATGAATTATTTCTTAATAGATGATAAAGTATGATTACAACACACACTAAATTGCTTACCTATATGAATGTTAGGGTGCGGCCACTCTCTATGAGATCAAAAGATTTTCTCATAAGCGTTTATGAAACCAGAACATGTACATGGCCTTAATAGTGCATATTTATGAATTACTTAATCTTTAAATGTATATATGTGCTTTATATTCAGTACTTTTGCAAACGGATCCTCGGTTCAAAACTTCGGTTACCGTGCACCTTGATTAAACTTTGATATAAATGCAATAAGTGAAGATTCAAGTCCAGTACCAACTTTTGTTTGTTTTTGGAATTTTTTGAAATTGATGGGAATGTTATATTATTTATACAATATAAGTAATTTCAATAAATTAAATTTTCTATTTTGATTTTTTATAGTTGACCGTGGTCAAATTCAAATCTCCCTCCCATTTTGTTGGAGGCAAATCTTCCTCTCATTTTGTTGGAGAGATTAGTTATGGGAGTTATAAGTAGTTATGGGAGCTACATGTACTTATGAGGATTTAAATTTTGAATTCAAATGGTGAAAGTATTCCATTTGCATCCTTTCAACTCTTACTTATACCAACTTGTTTTCTTTGTTTCATGGATACAATAACAATTGTTTTCTTTGTTCCATAGATGCAATAACAATTGTTTTCTTCTCTTCTCTTTTTGGTTTTTGTCAAAAGATCAAGTTTTCGGAGCAATTCTCTGCGAGTGCAACGCGGAGAATTGAAACACAAGATTGGGTTGTTGTGTCCTGGAAGCATTTCGCATAATCCCCTGTTGCATTTTAGGAAGCGAAAATTGCTTTAAAGATAGCGATTACGTGCCTCAACTTAATTTATTGTGTTTTTAGCCATTGTATTCAACCCGTGCAACAACAGAGGTAGGCTCCAAGCCTAATCGACTTTCTTCAACTTGAGGTTTCCCTTTAGTATTTTGCTCAATGCGCCTTCATCAAGCTTCCTATACTGATTCTGGAGCTGCCCAAAGAGTTTGTAGATGAAGTCATTGACTTGATCCTGGTTTTTCTCATAAAGCACAGGGTGAGTGTGAGCAGCATCATATCCGGTATATATACACTACTACAATATCCACTTGCCCCTACGGATTTAGCCGTATGGGAAAACCATAGCCCCTATGAATTAATCCACAAGGACATAAAATAGCTCCGTAAGTCCAAAGGCCGCAGGTGAAAGTATTTGCCCTGAACATACCCCTACGAAGTAAATATTGCCCCTACGGCGTAATCCGTAGAGGCATTTGGCCATACGGATTATTCCGTATTGACATAATTTTTTTTTAATTTATCTGTTTAAAAATTAAAATAATTTCCCCTACGAAGTTATCCATAGGGCCTAAATGCCCCTACGGGGGCCTGCTAAATGCCCCTACGGATTAATCCGTAGAGGCAAGTTTTGCCTATATTACTGAGTTCATAGGGATAAAATATCAGATATTCTGTCCTTACGGATAAATGTGTAGGGGCAACACGTGCCCATACGGATTAATCCGTAGGGGCAAATATTTCCCTTAATCCATAGGGACATTATTTCAGGTTTTTTTTAAAAGGGGGCTACCCGTTTTTTCCCGTCATGTATATATCATATAGCCGAACACAGAATTATTCATAAACAGCATCACACACATAATATATATAAGAAATAAACAAACAGAATACGAAATCAATCTAACATCATCGTAAACATCCAAACAACCACCGATATCGTACAAAACATACAATATGTATTAAATAAGTACATCCATTCTCAAAAATATAAATAAACCTATTCTAGCCCGCTCCAGCTCCACCACCTCTAATAATTGCCGTAATCTGGCTCATCTACTTCTCCGTGCAGCGCTGGGTGGTCAAAAACTTGACTAATGAAGGAGCGGTCTGTGCAGGACTCTGAGTGGTCTGTGCAGGAGTCTGGATGGGCTGTGGAGCTATAGGAGTGGCCTGCGCAGCCGCAGCCGAGATAGTGGCTGGAGCCGCGGCTGAAGTAGCCTGCCCAATCTATAAAAATTTTTGTTTGTGTAATAAACGAATAAGAATGGTGTAATAGATTTTAGTCGAATTCGTATAATTATCGGATTATTGCGAAACCGCGAATTTATATATACTTTGTTGAGATTCCACACATTCTCTTGAAATTCATATGTTATGTATGAGAATTTATACATGTTGAAATTGCACACATTCAGGGTTATACCTTTTCCCCCCAATCTAAGAATACTTAGGGACTTAGGCTTAGTTTGGGTATCTAGTTTGAAAAACCATGGTTTCTTTTAAGTGGATGTAGAAATGGTGCTTACTCTAACTTGTAAGCCTGTATCTCTCCTTAATTGTTTAGTTTTGATTGGATGCTTGGTTTGGAAGTTATCTAATTTACAAAGTAATGTTTACTTCTCAAGAAAAATGTGGTATAGTTATGATTATAGAGTTCAGTTTAATTAGATTGTTTTATGCAAGTCAGATTAATCAAACTTAGGTCTAAAACCAAATAAAATCATGCTACTAATATTGCATATGTTACTTTCTATAATATGATAAAATAGTTTATTAATAAGTAATATACATACCAATATCTCCTTCAACTCCTCGATGGTGGTTTTCAAATCGGCAACATCATGCTCCAAACGTCGCTCACGGAGGGTAGGGGAAGTAACTGTCGGAGTGGAGGCCAACTTCATATGGGCCCTGCTAGGACTAAGTCCCCGGCCTCTCTCTCAACCTCCGTGGTGCCCTCCATGTGCGGCGTCTAGGACTGGTGTTAGTATGATCAGATCAGTCTGTCCACTGAAATTGATCCCCGATGTCTCCGTCTACTCCACCACCCGCTCCTATACCCACGTTAAGCATTAAAACATAAGTTTATATATCATTTAAATTTGAACTTATCAAAACAAAAACTTCATTCGAATTAGAATAAATATTAACACTTACGCAATACTTCTGGGTAGCAGTGTCGGGGAATCGAAGCTCGCCCGTGGCGGGATCTGTCGAGGTGCCGTGGACAGCAAGATACGCGGTCAACACGCTCGGTGTACCTCCCTGCGCCAGGGTCTGATCTCTCTGCAATTCGCCAAAAATTTATATATATTATAAAAAAAACTCTTAATATTGTATTATATCAAAATAGATCTATTGTAATTTACCGATGCCTCCATAGCGCGAGTAATGTTCCTCAAGCCACCTATGTAAGTGGGGAGACCACTCTTCACCGACTTCCTATTCTTCTTGTTTTGATCGGCCCGTTTCTACACAATACAATCAGATTTAGTTTTCTAGTTGAGCAATACAAAAAAATTTGATAGGAAATGATGTTCCTATGCTACACTCGGTCAAACTCTTCCTATCACACAAGTTCTCCATGAAAAATCTGGGTGATACCTCCTACATCCTGAGGATAAAGATCTATAGAGATAGGTCTAAAAGGATATTGGGATTGTCCCAATTAAGGTACATAGATACCATACTAAAGAGGTTTAGTATGGAAGATTCTAAGCGTGGTAATTTACCCGCTTGTTCAGGAATCGCTCTCTCCAAAGAGATGTCTCCCAAGACTGATTTGGAGAGGGCTCCCATGCACGTGATATCCTATGCTTCTGCAGTTGGGTCTATCATGTACGCGATGTTATGCACCGGACCGAATGTAGCTTAGGCACTTAGTGTGGTAAGTGGGTATCAATCAGACCCAGGGGAGAAGCACTGTATAGTTGTGAAGAACATTCTTAAGTATTTGAGAAGGACTAAAGAAATGTTCTTGGTGTATGGTAACGGAGAACTCCAAGTGGAGTCCTTTACCGATTCGAGCTTCTAGAGTGATAAGGACGACGACAAGTTTGTCTCGGGTTTTGTCTTCACCCTCAATAGAGGGGCGGTATGTTGGAAGAGTTCCAAGCAAGATACCATAGCAGACTCGACGATCGAGGCTGAATACATCGTTGCCAATGATACTGCCAAAGAGGCTGTCTGGATGAAGAAGTTCATTATTGAACTTAGTATGATTCCATCCATTGAGAATCCAATACCTTTGTATTATGATAACAATGGAGCTGTGGCTTTAGCTAAGAAACCCCGGTCCCATCAGCGATCCAGGCATATTCTGAGGCGGTATCACATGATCCGGGAGATAGTTGATCGTCGGGAGATCGAGGTCAAGAGAGTAGATACGAAGGACAACACGACGGATCCACTCACCAAGGCCCTCCCCCAGACGCAGTTTGAGAGACTTTTTGGGATGTTGGGTATACGATACTGCAACAATTGGCCTTAGTGCAAGTAGGAGATTGTTAGGTATATGTATGCCCTAGAGGCCATTATTGTAATGGATGCTTGGACATATATATATATATATAGAGAGAGGGGGGACATATATATATATATATATATATATATATAGAGGGGGGGACTTTCTTGCTCGACATGATAGTATGCTATCTGGTTGCTCTTTATCTTAATATGTACACTTGTTTTATTATTCTGTTTCTCTGATAAATGTTGATAAAGCCCTTAGGATGTAGGTTTGACTACCAGGAATATGATGCAGATCATACTAGTCGGGCTTGTGTAGTCTACAAGCACGTCTTTTAACAGTTCATAGTCGAGAGAATATCGAGACAGGACATCGATATTCCAGAGTGGACTAGTATGCACGTTTTTTTACGCTGTATGGGGCGATGGTTGATCCTACAACCATTGGTGTTTGACATCAAAGATTGTGCACAGGTGCTCATTGGAGAATGGGTACACCGATCAGGACTTGCCGAGAAATCCTAGATAGTACCATACCTATCGTCAGATAGGAGTTCTCTGGTGACACTTGTCCAGGTCAGTCTGTAGACCCGAGATCGTCATAGTGTCTTGTGTGGTTCCCACCGTGCTTTGATTTCCTCCCTACCTCGGCTCAAAGGAGTCGTGCGAACTGGTGGATTTTTGGTACAATCTCGAGTCACATGGAGGCAGTGAGCGATAGAACGGGTTTCGTCTCTCCCGGTATTGGGAGTTGATATTGTGCTATGCTCGATTGGCTGTAACAGCAAGTCTCTGGCCAGGGCTGATAAGATTTACTGGTAAGTGTTATCAGTAGTTTCTCCAAAGGTTATAGGCCACACATCGGCATGACTTATCAAATTATTGGGGTCTGACGATTCCACCTCCAGACTTGATATGCGACATATCAGACAAAGAGACCGGACTGTACGGTAAGTGTTTCTTATAGGCTCTACGGGAGTTTGGACAAGATTGCTTGTTGATCTTCTATTCGTTCAATACCTGGGTAGCCGTTACGTCCAGCTAGTACCGCTGACGGCTTGTGGGTATCTGATGTGATCATTATCAACTGCTGGCGTATTGACGAGTTTTTAGAGTCCCACACAGAGGTTTCCTAGCTCAAGCGAAATGAAGTAGGGCACATATGGAGATATGTGCGGGAGTTTGATTAAATATGAGTATGTGATACCGTATTCTAATCTAGCGATATTTGATATCAGTAAGGTTATATATGATATAACCGGATTATTGAATCAAGTGTTGATTCAATGATTTATGTATATGTTGTTTATTTATATTTGATATTTGCCGGATTATATTTGATATAGCCGGATTATTGAATCAAGTGTTGATTTAATAATTTGATATATATATATATATATATATGTTATATATATATATATATATAAACTAATATTGAATATAAGCCGGTTGTATGTGATATTACCGGATTATTGAATCAAGTGTTGATTTAATAATGTGATATACATATATATATGATATTAGTCGGTTATATATGATATAACCGGATTATCGAATCAAATGTTGATTCGACTTGATTTAATAATTTGATATATATTTATATATTTGATATATATATATATATATATATTAACTAATATAATCTCACTTAAGATTTTCTTCTCTACTTATATATATTTATATATATGTGATATATATTTATATATGAATTGTATCATGATTGATGATACATTGGATTAGGATGTATGGGAATTACACATGAAGAAAAGATAAATGAATAAAGATTTAGATTTATGAATAAAAACAAAAAAGGGAATGAGTCATAATTTGGATGCTTGGAGAAGCTTAGAGAAACTATGACTCACCTTATTATTTTTGTTTGATTCATAAATATTTATCTCATCTTATCTTATCGCTCACTTCATGGTTCATTCCCATATAACCATCTAAGTTCATCCTCATCTCTTCTTCATTCTCCTCACTCTAGGTTTTTCTTGAGGTGAGAAAAAAAAAGAGAAAGAAGAAAAATAGGTGAGCAAAATTCTTACTTCATCAACGTACACTAATCTAGCCCATTAGTTTAGGTTGTTTGCTTCACTAATATTTTGATTAGTGAAGAGTGATCTTGAGTTAGAGAGACGTCAAGGTGGATCATTTTCGGCCTCGAAGACAACAAGCAAGCTCGATCCTTTCTCAAGTGGAGTCAAAGAAGAGTTCTAGGGACTACTACTTGGAGTTTTAGAAGTGAAGGACCGGTCTACAAAGATTGTAAACCTCCATCACTTAGTTTAGAACTTATTTTCTTTCTATAAAACCCTAATTTTCTAGTTCGATTCTAGGTTACTATGACTTAGCACTCTAGATTTTTTAAAATTACATACGTGATGCTTGTAGAAAACTAGTAGAGGTGCTAAGACATACTTTCAGTCTTGAGGGGTTTTGGGCATATCGGAGGCCTCACAGAGTTTATGGGGGTCCCATTTTGGCCAGTTTGGCCTTGCAGAGTTTACGTGCTTAACACGTGATGCCAGTTTGACCTTTAAGTTTATTTCATTCAGCGCTCATATGCTTTACATATGAGCGCTCACGTGTTTAACACGTGAGGCCAATTTGGCCCTTAGTTATTTGTTTTCAGCGCTTATATGCTTTGCATATAAGCGCACAGGTGTTTAACACGTGATGCCAAACTATGAGGATTCTTTTCCTCTTTCTTATCTCCCTTTTTTATAAGGGGACAAGTAGCTCATAGCCAAAAAATTTGGCGGGAACAGCCCTGCAAGTATGTCCATGCTAGTAATATGTATGCCCTAGAGGCCATTATTGTATATTATAGTGGATACTTGGACATATATATAGAGGACTTTCTTGTTCGACATGATAGTATGCTATCTGGTTACTCTTTATCTTAACATGTACGCTTCTATTATTATACTGTCTCTCTGTTACATATTGATAAAACCCTTAGGATGTAGGCTTGACTACGAGGACTATGATGCAGATCATACTAGTGGGGCTTGTGTAGTCCGCAAGCATATCCTTTAATGGTTCCTAGTCGAGGGAATATCGAGACAGGACATCGATATTCCAGAGTAGACTAGTGTGTATGTTTCTTGACCCTATATGGGGCGATGGTTGATCCCACAGCCATTGGTGTTTGACATCAAAGATTATACACAGGTGCTCATTAGAGAATGGGTACACCGAACAGGACTCACCGAGAACTCCTATATTATACACAGCTATCTGGTTACTCTTTTCTAACAGGGGACATTATTTTAGTATGGAGCTGAGGGAAAAAGAGGGGTGAGGAGTGTCCTAAGGACGCGTGAGTGGAGCGTGGGCGCTCGCGGGTCGTGTGCCCTGCGCGTGGGCGCTGGGCTCCCGCGGGTCACATGCCCGGCGTGGGCGCCCATGGGTCACATACCCGACACGCGACCGCTGGAAACACCAGCAGAAAAAGAGGCTTAGCCCTTGGGCTGGGAGTTGAACTCCCGAGGGATTTTGGAGTTGACCTAAACAAGAATTAGGTATAGATTTGAAGTTAAACTCCCAAAAGATTTGGATTTGGAGTTAAACTCCTATGTAATAAATTGGATGTGAATTTGGAGTAAAACTCCTAAAAGGCTTGGATTTGGAGTTAAACTCCTAAAATGTCTGGATGTGGAGTTAAACTATTTTGGGGATTTGGATCATGGAGTTGAACTCCTCGAAGATCTTCGGAGATGATCAAAGGGGACCCATTTCTTCTCCCTGGAACCTTGGATCCTTCCAAAGTGGGATTTTTGGAGATGGGTCTGTTAGTTATATGTATTCCCTAGATGCCATTACTGTACATGTGATGTATATTGTAGTGGATGCTTAGACATATATAGGGAGGACTTTCTTGCTCGACATGACAGTATGCTACCTGGTTGCACTTTGTCTTAACATGTTGACTTGTATAAGTGATGCTGTCTTACTCTCACATGTTGATAAAGCCCTTAGGATGTGCACTTGACTACCAGGACTATGATGGAGATCATACTAGTGGGGCTAAGGGTAGTCCACAAGTACACCCTATAATTGTTCCTAGTCATGGGAGTATCGAGACAGAGCATCGATACTCCAGAGTAGACTAGCGTATACGCTTCTTGACCCATATGATAGGCGATGGATGATCCCACATCTATTGGTGATTGACATCAGAGAAGGTATACGGGTGCTCAGTGGAGACTGGGTACACTGAACGGACTCGCCGAGAACTCCTAGATGGTATTATACCTATCGTCATATAGCAGTTCTCTGGTGACACTGGTACATGTTAGTCTGTCAACCCGAGATCGTCATAGAGTCTTGTGTGATTCCCACTGTGCTTTGATTTCCACTATACCACGGTCAAGAGATCGTGTAAAAAGGTGGTTTTTGGGTACAGTCTCGAGTCACATGGAGGCAATGAGCTATAGGAGGGGATTCATCTCTCCTGGTATTGGGAGTTGATGTTGCGCTATGCTCGATTGGCCATAACAGGAAATCCCTGGCCAGGATTGCTGAGATTTACTGGTAAGTGTTATCAATAGTTTTTCGAACCGTTATGGACCTTGCATCGGCATGACTTATAAGGCTATTGGGGTCTGACGTTTTACCACCCCCAGGCTGTGATATGCGACATATCTGACGAAAAGACATGACTGTACGGTAGTGTTACTGATTGGATTTGCAAGAGTATGAGCAGGCTTGCTTGTTGATCTTCTGATCGCTCAATACCCGGACGACCGTTACGTTTGGTAGAACGCTTGCGGATTGTGGGTGTTTGATATGATCATCACCTACTGCCAGCGTATTGACGAGTTTTTAGAGTCATACACAGAGGTTTCTTGGTTTATGCGAAACGGAGTAGGAGCACATATGTGATATGTGCGGGACCGAGATTAATGCACGTATGTGATACCGCATTCTATTCTCGCGATATGTGATATCGGTCGGTTATATGTGATATAGCCGGGTTATCGAATCAAGTGTTGATTCGATAAGTTGTTACATTTGATATTAGTCGGTTGTATGTGATATAGCCGGATTATTAAATCAAGAGTTGATTTGATAATTTAATGTATAATTATATATTTGATATATTAACTTACATTAACTAATATTAGCTTACTAAACATTTCTTTTTCTCACATTGTGTACACTTAGTATATATGTTATATATATTAATGTACATTATTTTGTGCCATGCTTGATGCCACATGATTCATGGGTGTATGAGACTTATACTATAGTTAGGATAATATAGGGTTTATATTTATCTAAGTAATTCAAAAATAGATGGATTTTTGTCATGGCTACAAGCTTGTAGAAGCTTGTGGAAACATTGACCAAGTCCACTCCTTTTGTTTCACTTGTAGATATTTATTAACCTAACCATTAACCCTAGCCCTAGTTAAGTTTCTACATGAGTTAGTGTATGACACTAACTTACCCATGGTTCACATTCTCACCTCATGAGTTCATTCTTCTCTTCATCACTTCATCTTCTTCCTCATGAGAAAAAGCTTGCTAGCTTTTTCTATGTGATGAAATATTGTGAGAAAATTAAATCTAAAGTGAGCTCATTTCCTATTTCATCATTCTCTACTATATTAGCCATTTAGTTTATGGTGTTTGCTTCAAAAATCTACCATTAGTGAAGAGTTAGCATGAGCTTGAGTCTCCAAGACGTAGATCATCTTCGGCCTCGAAGACTTCGAGCAAGTTTTCATCTTTCACCTTGTGGAGCCTCTCAAGAGTTCGAGAGATCATTACTCGCAGCGAAGGGACTTCTACACGGAGCATTTGAAGTGAAGCACCAGTCTACAAAGGTTGTATTCCGCATTCACTTAGTTGTAAAGTTGTTTACATTGTTGTTTTGTTTAAATCTCTAGTTAAGATTCTAGGGTTAGGGTTGTTTAGAACGACAAATTTTGAAAAACGGCATGGACGATGCCTCCCGAAACCTTGCTGCCGCGCTACGTAACCCTACAGTGGTATCAGAGCCAAGCTAGAGATTTAAACGATGTTTTTTAGATTACGAAACCGAAACTACTCCGAAACTTGAAACATATAATCCTAGTTTCTGTCGTTTTTTATTTGGCCTCTAAAATTTTTTTAGAAACTGCAGAATGTTGTATGTGATATAACATGAACACAGTAGAAAATTCACCCCCCGTCACCGGATTTTGGCCGGCTACAATGCTCCTAAAACCGGTGTGCTCGGTTTTCCTGAGGTGTTCTCGGTTGAATTTTATAGTGTGTTCCAGTCTCTGGGTTTTGGTGTTTCAGGTGTTGCTAATTTTTGCTAAATTTGCATGTGATGTTAACTTTCTGCAAAGGCAATTCGGAGTGTTTCGTAATCGTAATTCTAACAACTATTCGGGTTATCTAGACGATGTTAAAAAGTTTGAACGGATATCAATAACCCAATTTTTCCCCCGCTGGAAATTTTCAAGAGTTGGATTTTTTTCCGAGTTTAAAATCTTCAGAAAATCATGCAAGTGATTCTGTGGACCCTCTAGAAGAACGATACCCAAACTCAACTTTTTGGATCGCGGAACCGCGACCATATCCTGGGGTTTGCCGCAGTTCCGTGGCGACATGAGTGAGGCATGGTTCGACCCTTCTACGGATGGTTCATAGGAGCTGTGGCGTGTTCTGGGTACTTTTTGAACTCCGCTCAAGTGTTGAGCTTGTTGGGAAATTTTGGATGTTTGCTTATTCGATCGAAAAGTTTAACTTCGTCAAGCTATCTGTGATTGTGATATAATATTTGGAATCTACATAATTAGTTATGTGATAACTAGTTTAAATTTTATAAATCTAGCAGTTTAGTTTCATTTTGATCGGTTGCCACGGAATTTTGATGTGGATCAAAAGCCCGTCGCAATTAAGTAGTGTATGCGGATATTCGCCGGGTAACCTTACTAGATAGCCACGCTCCATAGCCCCGACCAAGTGACTGTAGGAGAACCCCGTCGCCAAAAGCATCCGTTCAGGTGCTCGCGGCCGTGGTGTTCCACCTTAGTGCACTTCGTCGACGGTATCGGGGGTGCGGCCGTCTACTAAAGTTTCCGACAAGCATTCGATCAGGTTATCGGGAATCTTGTTGAATTACCCGACAGGTTATTGAAAAGTGTTTTCAATATCGAGACTAAAATGCGGAGTTTATAATTGTTAGGCATGTGATGTCTAAGGAATTCATTTGGTTAGGCATGAAATCCAAAGTATGAGATACATTGGGTTTATGATGTCTAAAGTGGTTGCGGATTCCAATTATTGTAATTTTTCACTTTCTTTTCTGCGACCATAAGTGTAATATGTGGTGTATCGCCGGTTTCGTTGCTATACGTCAACGACAATTGGGATACGCATATTTACTTACGTTGATGACATGTGATGTTATGTGTTTCTGTGATATGTTATATTGGATCGTCGTGTTTTGAATAGCCGGGGGTTTTATGTGAGATGAGAGTTTTTTATTTTCATTCATGTAAAAGCTTGTATGTAATATTCTTTTATTGGGGCACTTCCGGGTTGTGGATTATGTCACCATTGATATATATTATTTTCTTTTCCGCATTAGGATAGACCTAAGGAGGAGAGCACAAGTAACCGGGTTCTAGAGTCCAGTGGGAGACCATCTCAAGGAGTTGAGACCGGGTCTCCTAACTCTTGAATTGGGAGGGTTGCTTGCCACTCTCGTAGGAGTCTAGGGATGTGGGTTTGGCTATTCATCGCGACCGTGGAATCCGTATTTTATACTGGCTTAATTTAAAACGAATTCCTAGTATATCCAATATTTCATATATTATCTTCTGTTGCTGATATTTTGTGATGTGATCACTTGATATGTTGAGACGATTGCTTATATTAAATATATGAGATATAATAAATATTGATGCTTTCGTTTCTTATGTGATGCTTAGGAAGCATAATTGATGGGACTTCTTTAATGAGATTAATGAAATAAAAGAAACCTAAAGATGTTGTAGAAACTTGTTTAAAAATTGGTAGCTCTAGTTCTTTCTTTGCATAGCGGTATTCCTTGTAGAATATCCAGCACCTTATTCAATAAGGAAAGAGCCGAGATCTCTTCACCGGGAGTGACCTCTTTAGCGAAACTGGCAGATGCTATAACCCACTCGGTTTGTCTTTTGATTGCTTCTATAGTTTTTTGCTTTGCATAGTGGTATTTGTGAAATATCCTGCACCTCATTCAATGAGGAAAGAGCCGAGATCCCTTCACCGGGAGTGACCTCTTTAGCAAAACTAGTAAAAGCCTCAAAAACACTCCTTTTCAAAATCACTCGATTCTACAACGATATCAAGTTCATTACGCAAAGGGTTTTCTTAAAAACCTGTCATAGCCCTTCGTCATTTCAGATAAGTAATATTTAGTATTCGTGCTGCGTTTGTTGACCTCTGTCAAGGTGTAGTGTGCGGTAGCTGATTAGTGCTTATCTGCAAAGCATATGATGCGATTGGATTAGGATAGTCGTACGACCTTGTTGACCTCTGTCAAGGGTCGTGCGGGTGGGTTTATTTCAATCATGAAATGGCGGGTTGAACTTGACTACCCGCGTATGGTTTGTTGACCTCTTTCAAGGTCATAGGACGCTAGGGGAAAAATATTATCGGGAATTTCATGTGTTGAAATTTGCAATGAGATTGCATACCTTCTATGAGATAGTTGGATCCCGATACCCACTGCGAGTAGTTACTCCTGGGAGAGTTTTACATATTACAATTAGCCGATCAAGTAGGTGTCTAGAAAGTTGTTAACGGGGTTACGCCGCTGGGAAAACGAGGTTTATTTTAATTAGGTCCATGCGAAAGTACGGGGAACCTCCCTCAAAGTACCAACACTGGCCTGGCCGAAAGATTGGTGAACTTTTAGGGTGTAATTAATCCCGGCTAGTCTTACCTTTTAGGGTTTGAAGGAAGATTTGATAAAAACAGTGGGAGCCATCCTAATTAAATAAAATAATAACCAATCCGATCTTGCAAGAGCGCACGCAGAGTGTTTTCTTCTCTCTCTCTCTCCTGGTAGCGACCATGTCACGCCTTAATCAAGATAATAATATGGATGCATTGATCGAACCTGCTTATTATACCGTGTTAGGGAACGTTGGTTCCGCTCTAATTTATAATTGTTATAAGTCCGGGCAGAAAATAGGGGAATATCCGGATTCCCATGCCACCCAATCGAAGAAAGTGCATGTTGATGCATCTTCTTCGAGTGTGTTCAATTACCAAGAACTGTTTCTCAGTATCATCTACGTCTTAGGTATGAGATACCGGATTAGGATCCCACATATGTAATATGTTACATGAGCTACAGAAAGGTAGAGAACTGGGATAGGGTGATATGTCTCTAAGTGTTAGAGAATGGTGCAATTGTTGCAGCCAAGTCAGTTGGCAAATATCACCTTGTATTAATACATTGATTCTGAACGAATGTTATTACATACCGAGCCTGATATACAACATTACATCGGTTTCTTTAATGAGTTAAAGAAGGATATAATTCTGTATTGGAGGATAATGTTGTGAACATTTTCCTGAATCAAGAGTTGATTGGATCAGGCACGTTATGTAATGGTATATACATTCTAAATCAAACAACAGTTCAAACTATGTAGAACACACACAAAAGGAGTTGTTCAGAAATGAACGAATCCTTCTTGTGGTATTGTAGACTAGGTCATACCAATGCAACACGACCAGCTAAGTTACATAAAAATGAATATGAGAATCTGTTCGAATTTTTATCTTATGATACTTGTCAGTCTTGTCTCAAAGATAAAATGACCAATACTCCGTTTATTGGAAACAGAGAAAGAGTTACTGAACTCTTAGGACAGATACATGATAATGTATATGCTCCTATGCCTACAAATGCCAGGGTTGGTTCTTTATACTTCATTACATTCATCGACGGTCTCTCATGATTCGGACATATGTTCCTGTTGAAACACAAGTCTGAAACTTTTGAGAAATTCAAGGAATATAAGCTTGAAGTTAAGAACCAGACGGGTAGAAGTATTAGGTCCTTCGATGTGATCGAGGAGGTGAATACTTGCGCATGGAGTTCCTGGAGTTTCTAAAAGGAGAATGAGATTCTCTCTCCGCTTACTCTTTCGTATACACCAAAGCACAACGGTGTATCGGGGCGGAGGTATCGCACCCTATGAGATATGGTGCGCTCTATGATGAGTACTGCTGAGCTGCTTGTTTCCTTTTGGTGTTATGCACTTGAGAAGCTGCATACCTATTGAATGGGGTTCCAACCATATCAATGCCTAACACTACATATGAGATATGGAATGGGAAGAGACCATGTAATAAACGAGTTGAGATATGGGGTTGTCTTGCCTATGCTGAAAAGCAAAATCCGGACAAGCTCGAGGCAAGGTCAGTTCTGTATAAGTTTATTGGATATCCCAAACATTTGTGAGGGTACATCTTCTACCTAACTGAGGAACAAAGGTGTTTTGTTTCTCAGCATGCCACCTTTTGAGAAAAGGAATTTCTTATGAAGAAATTTGTGGTCATGAGGTAGAACTGGAAGGAGTTCCAGCTAGACAAACTAACAGCTGATGATTTGGTGAAACCAAAGGATTCAATAGTCTCCAACGAACCTCAGCCTCTCCGTGAATCTGGTAGGGTTCCTCATCCACTTGAGAGATACTACGGTCTTCTCGGTGACAGTGGGAGCGAGGATTGCATCATGGTAGATGATGTCTCAACTAGGTTCAGGCAGGCCATCACAAGTGGAGACATTGTGAAAAGGCTGGATGCTATGCGATCAAAGATGGAATCCACGTACACCAACAAAGTATGACTTTGATTGTTGCACCTGAAGGGGTAAAACCCATTGGGAGCAAAATGGATCTTGAGAAGATTCTTGGTGTAGATGGAAAAGTTGAGACTTTCAAAGCTATGCTTAAGTCCATCAGGATCAATGCACGCATCGCGAAGTTGGAACATCTGTTTTGATGTGGCAGTCAAAGAGTTTGACTTCATCAAAAAGGGAGATGAACCTTGTATATACAAGAAGGTTGTAGAGAGTAAGATTGTCTTCCATGTATTGTACGTAGATGACATACTCTTGATAGGACATAGTTTCATATGCTATACTCGGTCAAGCACCTCTTATCACGAGGATTCTCAACGGAAGATCTGGATGATACCAATTACATCTTATGGATTATGATCTATGGTGATAGATCTAAGTGGATGTTGGGAGTGTCCCAAATCTAGGTACATTAACACCATACTAAAGGGGTTTAGTATGAATGATTCTAAGCATGGTGGTTCGTCCACTTACTCAGGAATCACTCTCTCCAAAAAGATGTCTTCCGAGACTGATTTGGAGAGAGCTCGCGTGCAAGTGATACCCTATGCTTCGGCAGTAGGCTCTATCAGAGTATGCGATGTTATGTACCAGACCATATGTAGATGACTCACTAGGTGTAGTGATCAGGAATCAATCGGATCTTGAGAAAATCACTGGACAGCTGTGAAGGACATTCTTAAGTACTTGAGAAGCACTAAAAGAAAGTTCTTAGTTCTTAGTTCCAGCTTCCAGAGTGATAAGTTCGACTGAAAGTCAGTCACATGCATTGTCTTTACCCTCAGTGGAGGGAAGGTATGTTGGAAGAGTTCCAAGCTAGTTACCGTGGCATACTAGACGATAAAGGCTGAATACATCGCTACCAACGATACTGCCAAAATGGCTGTCTGGGCATTACTTGTTCATGAAATGAACTAGTTCCTACCATTGAGCGTCCAATAACTTTTATTGTGACTACAGTGGAGTTGTGGCTTTAGCCTAGGAACACCGGTCCTATCAGCGATCTAGACATATTCTGAGGCAAGTATTACCTGATCAGGGAGATGGTAGATCTCCAAGGGATCGAGGTAAGGAGAGTAGATTTTGAGGTTAACACGGCGGATCCACTCACCAAGGCCTGCTTCCCCAAATACTATTTGAGAGATTTTAGAATGGTTGAGTATGTGATACTACAACCACTGCTAAATTGTTGAGTATGAGATACTGCAACAAATGGCCTTAGTGCAAGTAGGAGATTGTTAGTTATATGTATGCCCTAAAGGCCATTACTGTACATGTGATGTATATTGTAGTGGATGCTTGGACATATATAGGGAGGACTTTCTTGCTCGACATGATAATATGCTATATGGTTGCACTTTGTCTTAACATGTTGACTTGTATAAGTGATGCTGTCTTGCTCTCACATGTTGATAAAGCCCTTAGGATGTGTACTTGACTACCAGGACTATGATGGAGATCATACTCGTGGGGCCAAGGATAGTCCACAAGTACACCCTATAATTGTTCCTAGTCGTGAGAGTATCGAGACAGGGCATCGATACTCCGGAGTAGACTAACATATGCGCTTCTTGACCCATATGATGGGCGATGGATGATCATACATCCATTAGTGTTTGACATCAGAGAAGGTATAAGGGTGCTCAGTGGAGAATGGGTACACTGAACGGACTCGCCGAGAAATCCTAGATGGTATTATACCTATCGTCAGATAGCAGTTCTCTGGTGACACTGGTACAGGTTAGTTTGTCGACCCGAGATCGTCATAGAATCTTGTGTGATTCCCACTGTGCTTTGATTTCCACCATACCACGGTCAAGAGATCGTGCGAAAAGGTGGTTTTTGGGTACAGTCCCGAGTCACATGGAGGCAATGAGCGATAGGAGGGGATTCTTTTCTCCCGGTATTGGAAGTTGATGTTGCGCTATGCTCGATTGGCCATAACAGGAAATCCCTGGCCAGGGTTGCTGAGATTTACAGGTAAGTGTTATCAGTAGTTTCTCAAACCGTTATGGACCTTACATCGGCATGACTTATCAGGCTATTAGGGTCTGACGTTTTACCACCCCAGGCTGTGATATGCGACACATCTGACGAAGAGACCGGACTGTACGGTAGTGTTACTGATTGGATTCGCAGGAGTATGAGCAGGCTTTCTTGTTGATCTTCTGATCGCTCAATACCCGGGTGGCCGTTACGTTTGGCAGACCGCTTGCGGCTTGTGGGTGTTTGATATGATCATCACCTACTGCCGGCGTATTGACGAGTCTTTAGAGTCCTACACAGAGGTTTCCTGGTTCATGCGAAACGGAGTAGGAGCACATATGTGATATGTGCGGGACCGAGATTAATGCGCGTATGTGATACCACATTCTATTCTCACAATATGTGATATCGGTCGGTTATATGTGATATAGCCGGGTTATCGGATCAAGTGTTGATTCGATAAATTGTTACATTTGATATTAGTCGGTTGTAAGTGATATAGCCGGATTATTAAATCAAGAGTTGATTTGATAATTTAATGTATAATTATATATTTGATATTAATTTACATTAATTAATATTAGCTCACTAAACATTTCTTTTTCTCAAATTGTGTACACTTAGTATATATGTGATATATATTAATGTACATTATTTTGTGCCATGCTTGATGCCACATGATTCATGGGTGTATGAGACTTATACTATAGTTAGGATAATGTAGGGTTTATATTTATATAAGTAATTCAAAAATAGATGGATTTTTGTCATGGCTACAAGCTTGTAGAAGCTTGTGGAAATATTGATCAAGTCCACTCCTTTTGTTTCACTTGTAGATATTTATTAACCTAACCATTATCCCTAGCCCTAGTTAAGTCTCTACATGAGTTAGCGTATGACACTAACTCACCCATGGTTCACATTCTTACCTCTTGAGTTCATTCTTCTCTTCATTACTTCATCTTCTTCCTCATGAGAAAAAGCTTGCTAGCTTTTTCTATGTGATGAAATATTGTGAGAAAATTAAATTTAAAGTGAGCCCATTTCCTACTTCATCATTCTCTACTATATTAGCCATTTAGTTTAGAGTGTTTGCTTCACTAATCTACCATTAGTGAAAAGGTAGCATGAGCTTGAGTCTTCTCGATGTAGATCATTTTCGGCCTTGAAGACCTAGGGTTAGGGTTGTTTAGAACGACAAATTTTGAAAAACGGCATGGACGATACCTCCCGAAACCTTGCTGCCGTGCTACGTAACCCTACAGGGTCTTCTTCATCCTCCTCTCCTTTTGCTGGATCTTAGAGAAAAAGGGAAGTAAGATCAAAAATCTCCCATTTAGGGATTTGATGGGAGATCTGAACTCCCTTTCGAGGGTTTTATGGTGAAAAACTATTTCTTTTTGGAAAAAGAAGAGTTAAACTCTTGATTTAATTGGAAAAGGAAAGGGGGAGAACTTGAGAGAAAGAAGATGGAAACACAAACCCTAGAATTTTTTTAGAGAATGAAAAGTTGTTATTGATTTTTTTATCATGTTTGCCTTTATAGACTACACACTTTACATATAGCGCCTTGGGCTTTTCTAAATGGTACTTGTGCCTTCCCATGCCTGATGTGCTTATTTTTTTTTTGCATATAAGCCATGGGATTTATAAAATTTTGGCTTTTTGCCTATTTTTCATACATTTATTTCTAAAAATTGCATTTAAACTAATTTATTGCCCCTCTTTTGGCATGGAGCCGGCCCCTTCCATGCTTGGTCTTGACTTGGGCTTGGGCCCACTTGCTTTTGCATGGGTTGGGGCTTAGGCCCACTTTGCTTAGGGTTGATTTTGACTTTGAATTGGTCAACCGAGGTGTATCTTTTGACCCAAACAACCACAGCACGAGCTTGGGCCCAAGCATCAGCATGAGCGGGACGATAGTTCCTCCGGTGAAAAACAACCGGTGACCCGGACGTGGACGCGTCCCCTCCAACTAGAAAATAAATATTAATGATAAAATTACATGAATTTCATGGTTATTCTTAGAGTATATGTAAACATTGACGATAAAAGATTTTATATTTAAGAATACTAATCTGCAGATTGCGCGGAGGGTACGAAAGTAGCAAGAGTGGCCTCTGCACTATATGTGGATACAACACCTGCAGCTAGACAATTAAAAATAGATTATATAAATAATTGCAAAAAAAATGTGTATACCTATAATATAACAATCTAAATCGATATGCATGCAATATAGGATATATAAGCATACTTGCAGATGCGGTGGTGGTCTCTGCTCGGGATGTGGAGGCACCACCTACAACTAGACAATCAAAAATCGATTATATAAGTAATTGCAAAAACAAATGTGTGTATATGTATAATATAATATTCTAAATCAATATGCATACAATATAAGATATATAAACATACAAGCAGGTGCGGTAGTGGCCTCTGCCTCTGATGTGGACGCACCACCTACAGCTAGACAATTAAAAATTGATTATATAAGTAACTTTACAATAAATATGCGTGTATATATAAAATATGACATTCGAAATGAATATATGTGCAATATACCTGGAGGTATGGCAAAGTCCACACGGAAGGAGTCATCCGAAGGGGATATGGATCGGGATGCAAGACCGGCCCTCTGGAGTTCCTTACGCAGCTTTCCGGGCGGCAGAACCGCTCTTCCTCTGCCTCTACCGCGGCTGGTGCTCCTGTCGCCCCTCGCTGCACCTGGCACTGTCATCGGACCTAGATAAAAGTATAATCATTACATATGCATGCAATATATGTATAGATCGTAAAAATATGAAGTAATAATATAACATTACTGATAAGCTTTTTCGTTTCGTAGACGCATTAGACATATCTATTTGGATTTCATCATTGATTTCATTCCTAACCCACGTAACTTTACGATTAGCTGAAGACAACCCGTCTTTGGAGACGGACGGTCGGAGCACTCTAAATCTTCTCTCTTCTTCATCCTCATCGTTGTACTCCATACGATCATCGAATTCTGGAACATCGTAAACATCCCTGGGTTTCCAACGGCATACGACACTCCATCCGAATGTTTCAAGCACTGTGAGTAGTATACTTGAAACGCTTGTTGCGGAAAGATAAATGGATCGTCCTGACCGTAAAATCGAAGTGTGTTTACACTAGTCAATCCATATTTATCTTTTCAAGTCCTGATATTGTTTCTCCACTTATCCATATCGGTTCGTGTATCGTACCATATACACTGATATATATAAAATGGTTCTGATCGTCCGGGATATTGGACGCCAAGTATACAATTTAAGTATCCATAATAAATCACACCATCTGATCCTACGGTCGCAATCCCACTATTCTTAGTGGTTCGAGATGTTTCTATGTCCTTAACTTCAAATTTGTATCAAAGGACACCGAATCATTTATTGTATGCAACCTCCATGCTAGAAAACTGAGCTAAATATCTTGAATCTCTCTCTAATGATGCAAACAAGTTCGGATCGTGGATCTGACAAAACAAATTTTACGGCAAATACATGACGATATAAGTTTAGATTAAGACAACACGTCACAATAAACAACTTACATGATCTGCAGCCTAATCCAAAAAATTATCCTGGTAATATTTTTCCAATCGTTCATCATTCCAATCAGGATGCCCCTCACGTACCTCATTAACATGAATTCTGTTCTCAACAATAAATTATGACATCAATATTATATCATTTCATATACACACACAAATATAACAATTAATCCAAAAAAAACTTACTCTCTAATTTCTTCAAGAATACGCTATTGAGGAGGATAAACCGATATATTTTGTTGATAAATATGCAGTCTACTCTCTTATAATCAGCTTTACCATATGGCCCGTCCTGAATTCTCCGAGGCCGGTTAAGCTTCGTCTCAATGTTCTCGTTCAAATAGCGGAAACAAAATGTAGATATTTCATCTAAAAGATAACCTTGCGTTATAGAACCCTCTAGTCGATTTCTATTGCGTATACATTTTTTTAGAGTGTAGAGGTACCTAAAGAAAAATATATTAAATAAATAAATACGAGCATATAAGACAACAATAATTTTACAAAATGTGTGAAACGAAAAATTCAACGTACCTTTTGACGAGATACATCCATTGATATTGTACCGGTCCGGCAAATTTAGCCTCGGTTGAAAGATAAACCGTCAGGTGTATTATGATATCGAAGAACAACGGCGGGAAAATACGCTCAAGCTTGCAAAGTATCAAGAAATAGAATTTTCTAGATTCCCAGCATCATAACATCCAAGGTTTTAGCGCACAATTTCCTAAAAAAGCAACAAAGGTCATTGATTACTATACCAACCGATTCGGTAAGGGAAATCCTGAGGGCTAATGGGAGAAGGTACTCCATAATAATATGATGATCATGACTTTTCAGCCCATTGATTTTGCCTTTCACAATCTTTATTTTCTTCCTGAGAAACTTGTGGGAACTTTCAAATAATGCAACACCAGCAGAAACCTTTTCTTCTCTGATTATGACATAATACGCGACATTAGAAAGTACGAACATGCCTAGTTTACCCGCTATCGGTTTAGAATGCAATTCACTTCTAATTTCTCAGTCCTAAAAATCCATCCGTGCATGGAGGTTGTCTTTCGATTTTCAGTCTTTATAAAGAAGAAAGTTGAGTACGTGCTCGGATACTCCCTTCTCTATATGCATGACGTCGAGATAATGACACACTAAATTTGTTGACCAGTACGGAAGCTCATAGAAAATGTTTAACTTGTTCTAGTATGGTAGTTTGTCCTGTTTTGCCGGATCTATCCCGAAGGTCACGTTATTGTAATCATCCTACTGAGCAATCGCGTCTTCTCTGGACAATATGGTTGGAGGCCCGACCATTAAAGTGAGTATTGTCTAACCTATAGGGATGGTCTAGTGGCAGAACGCTGATAACCGCAATCACAAACCTTCATGCTAAAATTCAACCATTTCGATGTTGTATCTTGATGGCAGTAAGGGCATACATTGTGACCATGTAAGGACCAACCTGATAGCATTTCATATGCAGGAAAGTCATTAATTGTCCACATTAAAGCCGCACGCATTGTAAAGGTTGTATCTGTGTTTGCATCGTATGTCTCTATACCATCAATGAATAAAGATTTTAACTCATCGATCAAAGGTCGGAGATAGACGTCGATATTGTTTCCCGGTGAGTTTGGTCCGTCAATAAGAAGATGTATCATAAAATAGGATTGGTCCTTAGCCAACCAAGACGAAAGATTATAAACCACCATTACAACGGGCCATGTACTGTGGCTTCCGGCTATATAGTTGAATGGACAGAAACCATCACTAGCCAGTCCAAGTCTGACATTACGAGAATTACTACTGAATATTTGGTGTCTCCTATTGAAATCCTTCCATACCGGTGAATCTCTTGGATGACTTATTTTTCCATCTTCGCTTGGAGCAGCACGGTGATGCTAAATCATTGTCTCGGCTGTTTTCTTACACCTGAATAGTCTCTGCAGCCTCTGTGTTATGAGAAAGTATCGTGCTATCTTGACAGGTATATCGGGTTTCTTATTAGATTCTTTCGGCTTATACCTGGCCTCTCCGCATGTTGGACACTCTTTCAAATCTGAAGTCTCTTTCCGGTACAACACGCAATGTTTGGGACATGCATGAATCCTCTCACAGTTCAGACCCAAATCAGGCATCATTTTCTGGGTTTCGTACCAGCTCTCAGACACGTTATTTCCTAGGGGCATAGAATCTTTCAGGAACTTTGGAAGCATCATGTATGGCTTGTTGCTCCATCCATTTAGGCACTTAATCTGGAAAATTTGAATGAACCATGATAGGGTGGAATACTTTGCATTCTCATAAATTGGTCTTCTAGCATCATTCATGAACTTTTCATATTTATCTGCACGCGGTCCTTAACCGGAATGGATGTCTTCTTCGGTAGGATTGCTATCACCGAGTGCAGCCTCTACCATATCTTCTATTTCTTCTTCCGCCGCATTACCGGTTTCTCCTTCTTCCGCCGCATTACCGGTTTCTCCTTCTTCCGCCGCATTACCGTCTTCTTCTTGTCCTTTCCCGTGATATAGCAAAATTGTATAAAATCTAGTAAAACCATTTTTAACGATGTGAAGCTCTACAATTTCTACATTCTGCCAAAACTAATTCCCACATCTATCACACGGACATAGAATCTTCTCTAACATAATTTTATTATGTGCGCGTGCAAATTCAATGAGAGCAGCAACTCCTGCGACAAACTTAGATTGCATGTGTTCCTGCCAATCCACGTACATCCAGTACTTAACTCTGATGTACTCATGAGCCATGCTAGACTGTAAAACATATAAATTGTAGGTTATGGTGACTATATTGAGAAATCTAAGAACGAGATGGTTACTGACAAAGAAGAAAATCCGCAGAGGCAAATTTATCGTTGAAAAGAATAAATTATCGATTAACAAAACTAAGTTTGAAGATACCCATGTATGAGTTGTATTCTGGGTATGTGTGTTTCAATTTATGATTTCGCTTAGGTGTAGGGTTGTTAGTGTGTATGTGCTTTGTGTGTGCGTTTGTTGTGTATTCGTGTTATATATGTGTTTCGGCTGTCGGGGGTAAGGCTTCTATCCCATTAAGAATGTATAGAGCAGATATATATTCGCTTGTGTTTTCATCCATTTCGAGTAAATTTTGGCAGCACCTTCCCGCTATTCTCCGAGTACACTGTAATAGAATAGATAATCATTTCAATGCTGTGAAACAATATTGAAATGAATATCTAATCTATCTTTGTACACGGAGAACCAGCGGAAAAGTATCGACGAAATAACTCGAAATGAATGAAAATACAAGTGAATGCAGGTGTTTGCTTTATACATTCCTAACTTGTCCAAACTGGACAAATCTATCGGTTATCATACGATTGAATTTTCTAGTCATATAGACTACATGAAGATTGTTAGCACCGAACGATACCATCCGAGATTTAACAACCTTCGTATAGTTCTATATCATAACGAATATCGAACATATGTTAACCGATAGACGGGGACTAAGTCACGCTTTGATTTTCACATATGACAATCGATGAGCATATGAAAATTTCATATTATCATCGATTATCATATATACACTTATTATAAGATTTAACTTGCATTAGTTTTACGTTTACGTTTCAATTTCAAGGGTTTTAAGTTTTTAGTTTAGATAAAGTTTTTTAAAGTTAAGGGTTTTCTTAATCAAGTTTAAGATTTTGGATTTAGTTCTGGTGTGAAGTTTAAAATTTTGGATTTAATTCTGGTGTTAAGTTTAAAATTAAGGTTTGGACTTGTTTAATATGAGAGATCAACATCATCATTATCACAAACACACACACAAACACATGCATATCATCATCAACATTATATCTCTCTCACACACATACATACACTTACACCAACACCCTTAACTCTAACCCTAACCCTCACCCTTAACTCAAACCCTAACTACCTTAACCCTAACCCTAGACCTAATTAACCCTAACTACCTTAACCCTAACCCTAGACTCAATTAACCATAACCCTAAACCTAATTACAGCGCAACCACCACCACTCAAAGCTGCCACCACCCACATCCCACCGCCGCCATAGCCATCGCCACAGCCACAGCCGCCGACCACCACCACCACCCACCACCGACCACCACAGACACTACCACAATTCAAAATCCCCAAATTGAAGCCCTACCCACCAAATTCAGTTTATGGAAATAAAAATTTTAATTTATCAATAAATTAACTAACCTGTTGGCGATTTCGACAATGACGAGAAAGCCGAGGAGGAGCTTGACGTTGATGAAGATGCCAGCGCTGTAGGTGATGGAGGCGGCGTTGGAGGTTGTAGGAGGACGAAAAAGACGACGAGGGAGGAGGCGACACGGTCGGAGGAGGCGACGAGATGTCGGAGGAGGCGACGAGGGAGGAAGCACGGAGGAGGTGGGAGGCGACGAGGAGATCGAAGGAATCGAGAGAGGAGGCGTGCTCAGGAAATTTTGGGGGGAATTGGCAATTAGGGTTTGGTGGCAGGGACGATAACAATTTGTTTTTTTTAATCTTTAAAGTTTCCCCTACGGATATATCCGTAAGTCCTTATCTTGCGGTACCGTAGGGACAACTGTAAAGGTTAAATTTTAACAAATTTTTATTTATAAATACCCCTACGGTGTTATCCGTAGGGGCATTAGTTGCCCCTACGACTTGATCTGTAGGGGCATTCGTTAATTACCCAAATGGATTTTATTATCCATAGGGGCAAACCATTTTTGTACTAGTGATACAAAATGAAGAAATTATTAATGGCTTTCTTGAAAGCTGATATAAATATATATTTTTCAGTGTTAATTGATAAGTAAAATTGTTAACCCCAGCATGTCCAAAAGATCCGGATAACTCCTTTTTTTAGTGTTAAATTGTCAAAAAAAAACCAAACACTTTTTTCTGCTGTCAAAAACCCCAGTCTCGAAACGGTACTCAAATACACCTTAGAAATTTTTCATGCGGTGTCTACATAGTATCCTGCTATATCTAATCAATTCATACAAATTATTTAGATATCGCTAGAAACGGTTTAAATATCACAATCAACTGCTTAGATATCGCTGGATACTGCTTAGATATAGCAGGCAACTGCTAGATATCACAAGTAAAGGGTTTCTTGATAACCAAAAACTTTCTTGGAGGGGTTTTGACTAGCTTTTTGAGACCGGGGTTTTTTGACAACGGAAAAAAGTGCTTGGTTTTTTTCTTTTGACAATTTACCCTTTTTATTTAATTTTTTGGTGAAAAAATCGGCAAATGTATGCCCATCTCATATGATAGAAGAAAAAGACAACTAAATTACTGAAACCATTTCAATTATGGAAAATTTAAACCCTTACGCTTCATAATCTCCAGATAATTCATCCTGATGGTAGGAATTTGTGAATTCATATCCTTTATCCATGGATATAGATTAAGAAAATAAGTAGCAAAATAAAATCAGTTGCCGGGAAGTAATGTTGCATGTTAATAGAAAACCTTACTATCTGCAAAGGTGCCAATAGTTGTTCTACGGGAATGATACATTAGAGGTCACAATCCAATAAGTAGATGCGGCATTACCAATAAGTTGATACTGCGTTCATAGTGATTTAGCTGAGAGCCCTTGATGTCCCCATTATAAGTTGATGTGGCGCCATTTCGATAAGGGACACATGCACACATGCATGCACGCACGCACACTCAGATAGAGAGAGAGAGAGAGAGAGAGAGAGAGAGAGAGAGATGTGCAAAGACTCTGAAGGAGCCTAAACCTGCAAAGAGAGAGAACTCTATGCAAACACACTAAAAAAGCCTAAACCTGCAAAATTCCGTGTCAAGGCGCTTTTCACCCTTACAGATCAAAGCCGAAGAACAATATTATTGTCATAATGCCTTTCTCTAGATGCACTGCAAGCAAACTCATTAAAATTATAGATCAAAGCACGCATTTAATACTAAGAGAGGAGAGGCCTGAAAACTAACCAATATAAAAAAAACAGTCAGAAAATTGCTCCAGCTTCCTATCACAGCAGCAGCCCACAAGCCAGCCACAGCCTGACAAAAAGCGTCAATAGACGATAGCCATATTAATTATTCAAAATGAAACCTGAAAAAGAAATTGAGAAAACTAGCAAGAAGGTTATTAGTGCTTCCAGAAGCCAACAAGGTAAAAACATATTGATGAATATCCATATGCAGTGATTTTTCCAGCACTTTAGTACACTATTATAATGAACCAAATAATATTTTTTTCAGTACTTCAGTACACTGATAAAACCAACCGGATAATTTTTCTTCCAGCCCTTTATACCGAAGCAAGGCATAGCAAAAATTATAAAAGTGCAAATTCTACGAATATGGAATTTTTATTTACTTTCTCATTATGGTTAACGGTTTAATGGAGTGAATACTAGAAATTGGATATCAATTCCTTACGTTAGGCTCGGATTTGAGATATTAGATAATTACATTGGGTTTGAATTTTTGATTTGGGGTCTTTAGAGGAACTATAAAAATTATATGTTTCTTGTTAATTTGTTTGGAACATATGAGATGAGTAATTTTCCGTCATTTTCCATCAAATCTTTTTAAATTGAAGCATGTTTAAGCATCCTTCAATCACTCATTCAAAAACTGTATGTGTGCTTTAACTGCATTTTATCTATCGCATTGACTCGTCCACATTGGTGTATGCGTTTAGATTCATGTCTTTTCTATCTCACTTGAACCCTCGAAAACATCATTCAAAAGGTTCTTATCACAACCAGTAATAAATACATAACAAATAGGGGTATAATTAAGGATCCCTTCTGCATATATATAAGATAGAGAAACTGATAGACATCTACTAAATAGCCCTTAGTTGTGATATACATGCAAATTTGCTTTCCCCCAAAAGGAATCATCCCCAAGAATGCAACTCTTTCGATTAATTATTGGCCATGTATATCAGTTGTTTTGATTATTTGATCAAAAGTCCCTTTCAAGTATGAATATGATCATATTGAAATTTTGGTGTATGCATGATGTGGGTTTGTGCATTTGGAATTACTCGTCGTGTAAAGTCCCTTCCAAATATGAATATTTTGTACAGAAATTTGTAATAATATATGCATGATGCAGGTTATTGCATTTGGAGGTTATATAGAAAGTTTTATGTGCAAGGAGCCTAGCTAATAAATTAGTGAGCATGTGATGACAACAGGTCCAGGGACATAAATGGCCCCCAAAGTAATTAGCCAGACCCGTGAAATATTATTGAATCACTAGGAGACGAATTCATTGAATCCCCAAGGACATTCAAAGGATGTCCCTTTTAAAGATATTCACACAAGATTTTCTGGATTCCCAGAACCACGCTTGTTGTCGATTTACCAAAGTTTTTCAGGATAACCTAAGAGCAATCGCGGCATGCAGTGGCCCTGCATGCCCGGGGCTGCAGTGCCCTCACCCATTGCGGGTGAGGCCCAGAGAGGTATTTTGCAATTAACCCCCCTGGGCCCCACCCTCAATGGATGAGACTTTAATCAACTCATATATACATTTAAATATTAAGTATCAAAAACCAAAAAGAGAAGAGAATTGTTCCGAAAACTTGATCTTCTGAGTATCAAAAACCAAAAAGAGAAGAGAAGAAAACAATTGTTATTGCATTTATGGAACAAAGAAAACAATTGTTGTTGTATCTATGGAACAAAAAAAACAAGTTGGTATAAGAGTTGAAAGGATCCAAATGGAATCTTTTCACCATTTAAATTCAAAATTTAAATCCCAATAACTACCTATAACTCCCATAACTACTTATAACTCCCATAACTACCCTCTCCAACAAAATGGGAGAGAGATTTGAATTTGACCACGGTCAACTATAAAAAATCAAAATAGAAAATTTAATTTATTGAAATTACTTATATTGTATAAATAATATAACATTCTCATCAATTTCAAAAAATTCCAAAAACAAACAAAAGTTGGTACTGGACTTGAATATTCACTTATTGCATTTATATCAAAGTCCAATCAAGGTGCACGATAATCGAAATTTTGAACCGAGGACCCGTTTGCAAAAGTACTGGATACAAAGCACATATATACATTTAAAGATTAAGTAATTCATAAATACACACTATTAAGGTCATGCGCATGTTCTGGTTTCATAAACGCTTCTGAGAAAACCTTTTGATCTCATAGAGGGTGGCCGCACCCTCAAATTCATATAGATAAGCAATTTAGTGTGTCTTGTAATCATACTTTATCACCTATTAAGAAATAATTCATCATCTTTCTTTATCTACAAGATCCAAGTATGATCATTTCAAGGATAAATATATGTTTTCATGGTTTTACAATCAAACATCTACTCTTCGTTTGAACTCGTGGTACTTGGAGCACAAGCATCGAGTAGGATTTCAATGAAAGTTAATCTAAGTGTAAGGTTTTCACTTTATTCCCTAATGATATCTTCTATAGCAAATCTTCTGACAAACCTTTAACAAAAGGATCAACAGGATTCTGATTTGTACGCATACAGTTTATCCCAATTACTTAATTATCGTTGAGTAATTGTCAGATATAACAATATCTTAGACTAAAGTGTCAAGAGTTTCCACTCTATTGTGAAACCACGGTTTTATAACCAAACCATATTTTGGGGTGTGTTCGGGAGAGCGATGAAAAAACTAAATTAAAATTTAAAAAGAGGATCCCACCATTTTTTTTGAAACTTGGCTCTTTATAAAAAATCAAAATAAAAAATGGGTAGGACCCACCATTTTTTTTTGAAGTTTGAAAGGGACTGATGCCCTTTAAGAAAAAAAACAAAGTTAAAAGGGGGCCACCAGTCCCCCTTTCTTTCCCACCGCTCAATTAAGCGGTAGGGAAAGCTCGCCGCTCCTCATGCAAATCCTTATCATGTATCTTATACAAAATTTTAAGGACCTAATTTTTTAAATCATAGAAAATCAATGCTCACATGCAAATCCTTATCATGTATCATACAACATATGTATGATTAGCACATAAATAATTCCATGTCTAAAAGCACAAGAAACCGTGTATATGTAGTCTAAGCAAACATGGTATTGTTTATTCTATATTGATGTGTTCTACATATAAAAAAATGAAAGGTTAAGCAAATAAATTCTTTAAACCTGAGATGATAACATGAAACATTGCATCCATAGCAGTTCAAGAACAATTAATAAAACATTATTTCCATCCAATACTAATCCTTATTGACTCCTTCAGGGACTTGCATTCTTATGTGGGCCTTAAGCTTATAATTCCCATAACTACCAATGGTTAAAACTCAAAGGCTTCATTAAGAGACTTTAATCAACTCATTCATATTATTCAACTAAGCCTGTGTTTTAAACATTGTGTGAAACTATAGCCCATTAATTTAAAGAGAGAAATATATAACTTGTGTATATACAAAAACCATGGAAAACAAATGTTATATATTATACAAATAAAATAATATCCTCACGAAAATAGTTTTCTCAAATTCACTTAAAGGTATGGGTTTGTGCATTTGGAATTACTCGTCGTGTAATTCCAAAAACATGATCTTTTGAGTATCAAAAACCAAATTCTGTTGTATGCATGATGTAGGTTTGTGCATTTGGAATTACTCATCGTGTAAAGTCCCTTTTAAAGATATTCACACAAGATTTTCTGGATTCCCAGAGCCACGCTTGTTGTCGATTTACCAAAGTTTTTCAGGTACCTAAGAGCAATCGGGGCCTGCAGTGACCCTGCATGCTCTGGGCTGCAGTGCCCTCACCCATTGCAGGTGAGGCCCAGAGAGGTATTTTGCAATTAACCCCCCTAGGCCCACCCTCAATGGATGAGACTTTAATCAACCCATATATACATTTAAATATTAAGTATCAAAAACCAAAAAAGGAATAGAATTGCTCCGAAAACTTGATATTTTGAGTATCAAAAACCAAAAAGAGAAGAGAAGAAAACAATTGTTATTATATTTATGGAACGAAGAAAACAATTGTTATTGTATCCATGGAAAAAAGAAAAGAAGTTAGTATAAGTAAGAGTTGAAAGGATGCAAATGGAATCTTTTCACCATTTGAATTCAAAATTTAATCCTCATAACTACCTATAACTCTCATAACTACTTATAACTCCCATAACTATCCTCTCCAACAAAATGGGAGGGAGATTTGAATTTGACCACGGTCAACTATAAAAAATCAAAATAGAAAATTTAATTTATTGAAATTACTTACATTGTATAAATAATATAACATTCCCATCAATTTCAAAAAATTCCAAAAACAAACAAAAGTTGGTACTCAATCTTCACTTATTGCATTTATATCAAAGTCCAATCAAGATGCACGGTAACCGAAATTTTGAACCGAGGACCCGTTTGCAAAAGTATTGGATATAAAGCACATATATACATTTAAAGATTAAGTAATTCATAAATACGCACTATTAAGGCCGTGTGCATGTTCTGGTTTCATAAACGCTTCTGAGAAAACCTTTTGATCTCATAAAGGGTGGCCGCACCCTCACATTCATATAGGTAAGCAATTTAGTGTGTCTTGTAATCATACTTTATCACCTATTAAGAAATAATTCATCATCTTCCTTTATCTACAAGATCCAAGTATGATCATTTCAAGGATAAATATATGTTTTCATGCTTTTACAATCAAACATCTACTCTTCGTTTGAACTCACGGTACTTGGAGCACAAGCATCGAGTAGGATTTCAATGACAGTTGATCTAAGTGTAAGGTTTTCACTTTATCCCCTAATGATATATTCTGTAGCAGGATTCTGATTTGTACGCATACAGTTTATCCCAATTACTTAATTATCGTTGAGTAATTGTCAGATATAACAATATCTTAGACTAAAGTGTCAAGAGTTTCCACGCTATTGTGAAACCACGGTTTTATAACCAAACCAAATTTTGGGGTGTGTTTGGGAGAGCGATGGAAAAAACTAAATTAAAATTTAAAAAGTGGAACCCACCATTTTTTTTGAAACTTGGCTCTTTATAAAAAAAACAAAATAAAAAATGGGTAAGCCCCACCATTTTTTTTTGAAGTTTGAAAGGGACTGATGCCCTTTAAGAAAAAGAATAAAGCTAAAAGGGGGCCCACCAGTCCCCCTTTCTTTCCCACCGCTCAATTAAGCGGTAGGGAAAGCTCGCCGCTCCTCATGCAAATCCTTATGTATCTTATACAAAATTTTAAGGACCTAATTTTTTAAATCATAGAAAATCAATGCTCAGGTGCAAATCCTTATCATGTATCATACAACATATGTATGATTAGCACATAAATAATTCCATGTCTAAAACCACAAGAAACCGTGTATATGTAGTCTAAGCAAACATGGTATTGTTTATTCTATGTTGATGTGTTCTACATATAAAAAATGAAAGGTTATGCAAATAAATTCTTCAAACCTGAGATGATAACATGAAACATTGCATCCATAGGAGTTCAAGAACAATTAATAAAACATTATTTCCATCCAATACTAATCCTTGTTGACTCCTTCAGGGACTTGCATTCCTATGTGGGCCTTAGGCTTATAATTCCCATAACTACCAATGGTTAAAACTCAGAGGCTTCATTAAAAGACTTTAATCAACTCATTCATATTATTCAACTAAGCCTATGTTTTAAATATCATGATTTGGATATGTGTGAAACTATAGCCCATTAACTTAGAGAGAGAAAAATATATAACTTGTGTATATACAAAATCCATGGAAAACAAATGTTATATATTACAGAAATAAAATAATATCCTCACCGAAAATAGTTTTCTCAAATTCACTTAAAAATATGGGTTTGTGCATTTGGAATTACTCGTCGTGTAATTCCAAAAACAAGATCTTCTGAGTATCAAAAACCAAATTTTATTGTATGCATGATGTGGGTTTGTGCATTTGAAATTACCGTCGTGTAAAGTCCCTTTCAAATATGAATATTTCGTACAGAAATTTGTGATAATATATGCATGATGCAGGTTATTGCATTTGGAAGTTATATAGAAAATTTTATGTGCAAGGAGCCTAGCTAATAAATTAGTGAGCATGTGATGACAACAGGTCCATGGACATACTGGCCCCCAAAGTAATTAGCCAGACCCGTGAAATATTATTGAATCACTAGGAGACGAATTCATTGAATCCCCAAAGGACATTCAAAGGACGTCCCTTTTAAAGATATTCACACAAGATTTTCTGGATTCCCAGAGCCACGCTTGTTGTCGATTTACCAAAGTTTTCCAGGATAACCTAAGAGCAATCGGGGCCTGCAGTGACCCTGCATGTCCTGGGCTGCAGTGCCCTCACCCATTGCGGGTGAGGCCCAGAGAGGTATTTTGCAATTAACCCCCTGGCCCCACCCTCAATGGATGAGACTTTAATCAACCCATATATACATTTAAAGATCAAGTATCAAAAACCAAAAAGAGAAGAGAATTGCTCTGAAAACTTGATCTTTTGAGTATCAAAAACCAAAAAGAGAAGAGAAGAAAACAATTGTTATTGCATTTATGGAACAAAGAAAACAATTGTTGTTGTATCCATGGAACAAAGAAAACAAGTTGGTATAAGAGTTGAAAGGATCCAAATGGAATCTTTTCACCATTTGAATTCAAAATTTAAATCCCCATAACTACCTATAACTCCCAACTACCCTCTCCAACAAAATAGAGGGGAGATTTGAATTTGACCACGGTCAACTATAAAAAATCAAAATAGAAAATTTAATTTATTGAAATTACTTATATTGTATAAATAATATAACATTCCCATCAATTTCAAAAAATTTCAAAAAATTCCAAAAACAAACAAAAGTTGGTACTGGACTTGAATCTTCACTTATTGCATTTATATCAAAGTCCAATCAAGGTGCACGGTAACCGAAATTTTGAACCGAGGACCCGTTTGCAAAAGTACTGGATATAAAGCACATATATGCATTTAAAGATTAAGTAATTCATAAATACGCAATATTAAGGCCATGTGCATGTTCTGGTTTCATAAACGCTTCTGAGAAAACCTTTTGATCTCATAGAGGGTGGCCGCACCCTCACATTCATATAGGTAAGCAATTTAGTGTGTCTTGTAATCATACTTTATCACCTATTAAGAAATAATTCATCATCTTCCTGTCACGCCCCGCATCCTAAAATACAGAATACAAGGGTGACAAGGCCAGCCATGCTCCCACGATCAAGGAAAAATCACGGCGTAGTCACATTTCGGCTTCTAGCATTATATGGTAATCAGTAAAATACAATACGGGTAAAGAGAAGACAGTCAATAAGACTATCGAATATAAAGAAATCCGAGCTCAATGGAAGTAAGCAAAAGGGCAACTAACCAGGAATATCAATGGAGAAATGTAACTGGTTCACTAGTCTGGATCTTCACGGTCTTCTCGAGATCAGACGAATCCACCTTTATCACTGAGCATGCATACTCAGGTCGTCAGAGCGACACAATAGCAATATTATAATAATAACAAGAGACAAGAAAATGAAAGTAATAACGATGGAAATAAAATGCAGGTAGTCAATATGTCACTAACTGATGCAATATATGATCTGTGTCCCTATCGGTCTCTAGGTCATTTTGAAATCGAGTTGTGGAAAGGAGGATCATGTTTAACGAGGGTTTCGTACATATCCGAGACTACGGCCCGCTATCGCCCGGGACATAACCCTGTCAGCTGGACCGCTAGGCCCAACCTAATATATATAAGAGTCACTGTTCGAATGATCATCCTATAAATCACTGTCCTCGCTAAATACAATTCTCTTTCCACTTCGATTTCCCCCTTTTTACCTAGGTTTACACTATTTATGAGTATGGTCTAGTCGTGTATAAGTACGCACCAATAACACGGTTTTAGTCACTGTTCACTGTATTGTTCACCGTCACGAATCATTTACTTTTCACTGGCGTACTTGACACTCCTAAACCGATACCATTCACGCACGACAATGCAGTGTACACTGATTAATAACGCGCACTATCACTAAAAGTATGGCAGTCGGGTAAAATATGTGCATTTATGCAGTTAAACAAATCATGTGTAATACGAACTATCATGCATCTTGTGAACTTATAAAAAATTGCCTTAGATCATACATTCAAAATTCAGTAAAATGATACAATGGCGGTAGCAAGAAAACTCAGTTGGAAGTTCAACAAAATTAATTTCAGGACAATCGGATATCGTGTTTGCAAGTTACAGCCGTTTCATTTTAAGTGTTCGCTGATGGAAGTTCAGTTCCTGAACTGAATGTCCATTTCGCAACACAATTTTCACCCTGTTGGGTCCAAATTAGACGACGCTATAGTTGGAAAAAATTTAGGTTTATCAATTAGGTTTCCAACGCACCAGACGGATTTTCAATCGCACCTTTACGTCAGAAGTTATGTACTGTACAATAATGGGGTATAAGTTATGTCCCAGTTTGGGACTGCTATACGTCCTGTTAATCTAAAATACAGTTTAAATAGTAAACGACAGTGGAAAGAGATGAAATCACTTTCATTAGTTAGCTAACTGTTTCATATTCGCTATGGTATAGGGTTTTGCATTATAACATGTTCTTACAGCAGAGTGTAAGCATTACAAAATGAGAATCAACAGCCAGTGCTGCTCTGGACTGCAGTCCAGAACCGCACTCCGAACCAGTTTCCGTCATCTTTTTAGCATAGAAACAAATTAAAACTCTTATAGGGTTCGAGGTCGTCGAGTCTTATTCTATATCATCTCTCGAACGCAACATTCCGATTTGTAATCAATTAACTGTGAATTTTACGAAATTCAGATACGGAAAAATTTCAGTTTTGCGGGTCTAAATGGGAAAGGCCTATCACGTCATTAAAGATAGTATTTTCCAGCCAAATCATAGCACAACGTTCGTTATTACTCGATCCATCCTATGTGATCAGTTTCCGTCAATTTAACGGGGGTTTTCCCCTCGGGTTTGGCATCGAACACTTACATATTATTGGTTCACACGAAAGTATTTACGGAATTCATTGGTATTAAGAATTATAATAGATAAACTTTAGCATGAAGTAAGTAGTACACTTTCCTGATGACGCGTTGACGACGCAAGGCAGTGGCAACAGCAAGATCACGCCACGAACGGCGCGACTAGGGTTCGCGGCCTCGGCTCGAGCTTGGAGATGGGCTGCTGCGGCTACGAGCTTGGTTCGAGGGAGAAGTAGCTTGGATCGTCTTGGAGTGAGGAGTGTTGTGGAGGAGGTCAACGGCGGTGGCTCAGGGCTGCAGCTCAGGCGATAGCAGCGAGGTGCCGGTGAGGGTTGCAAGGTGGGGTGTGCTGTCGAGGAGGGTTGAGGAGCTCGGAGGTGGAGGTGGTGAAAGGTTGGTTCGTAGTGGCCGGAGGCGGTCAGGGTGGTTGCTGGCGATAGAGGAGGAGCTCGGCGGGTTCGTCGGCGATGGAGGTTGGTGGCCGGCGATGCTCGCGGTGAAGGTGCGGTGGGTTCAGTTTGTGTAGTCGATGGTGGAGAGAGGTGGACGAGGGTTTAGTGGAAGGAGGTGGCTGAGGTGGTCGTCGTGTTGTCGTCGATGGAACTCAGCGGGGTGTACGGGAAGAGGCAGGGGCGCATGGAAAAAAAGGTAGTGAGGGTGAGGGGCTGGCTTTGTATGAAGGGAGAGAGGGAGATGAGGAGGGGCTTGAGGAGGAGGCGAGCGTGCGCGCGAGCGTGGGCTTGAGGAGCGGGGACGTAGGGCGACGAGGCAGGGGCATGGAGCGTGGGGCGACGTGGGAAGAAGAAGGAGAAGAGAAGCGGGAGAATGAAAGAGTGAGGAAGAAGGGTGTCGGGTCGGGTTTGGACAGGGGCCGGGTCGGCATGGGCCTGGAAAAAGGATGTTGGGATGGGAGTTTAGGGAATTAGGATTTGTAAAGAAAAAAATAGAAGTGGGCTGGGTAAGGGAAAGTTGGGCCGGGAATTTTTAGTTTAGGAATAAATTCAGAATTAAAAAAAATGTATATCTAAATTCCTACAGACAAGATAAATATGGAGAAAATAGAAAAACATTCAAGGGGACTTGAAAAAATATTATGGAAAAATTATAGAAATTTTATTGACGGAACCGGGAATTTACATCATAACCTCCATACAAAAATTTCGTCCACAAAATTTAAAAGAGAAACAACGAAACGACTGCACTATACAAACAGATGTGGAAAACGTGCACGGATATCCTCCTCACGCTCCCAGGTAGATTCCCCTGGGGAACGACCGCCCCAAGACACTCGGACTAACGGAATGACTTTATTCTTCAGCACTTTCTCTCTGGGGTCGAGGATAGTGGTGGGCTGCTCCTCGTAAGACAGGTCAGTGCCCAGAGCTAACTCCGAATGGTCCAGAACATGGCTGTCACCCCGAACATAACGCCGCAACTGAGATATGTGGAAGGTATTGTGCACACCAGCTAGCGACGGAGGCAAGGCAAGTCGATAGGCCACCTCTCCTACTCGCTCTAGCACCTCAAAAGGTCCGATGAAACGGGGACTGAGTTTCCCGCGACCTCCGAACCTGATAACTCCGCAGGTAGGGGAAATCTTCAGGAATATGTGATCTCCGACTTCAAATTCTAGTGCTCTCCTGCTGGCATCCGCCCAATTCTTTTGTCGATCCTGAGCCTTCTTAATGCGCTGTCTGATCATTTGGACTTTGTCTACCGTCTGCAGAATGAGTTCGAGGCCCAGTAATCTTCGTTCGCCCATATCATCCTAACAAACTGGGGATCGACACTTACGCCCGTAAAGTGCTTCGAAAGGGGCCATCTAGATGCTCGCCTGGTAACTGTTGTTATAAGAAAACTCAACCAGATGCAGATGATCTTCCCAGGAACCCTGGAAGTCCAGCATGTAAGCTCTCAACATATCCTCGAGTGTCTGAATCGTACGCTCGGATTGTCCGTCCGTCTGCGGGTGATAAGCTATGCTGAACTTGAGACGGGTACCCAAACTCTCCTGTAAGCTCCTCCAAAAGTGCGAAACAATTCTGGTGTCTCGATCTGACACAATGCTGACCGGAACTCCGTGAAGTCGCACTATCTTCAGCATGTATCTCTCCGCAAGTGACTCTGTCGACTGTCCCACCCGGAAAGGTAAAAAGTGTGCAGCTTTCGTGAGGCGGTCGACGATAACCCAAATGGCGTTGTTTCCCCTAGGGCTCTATGGTAAGGCCATCACGAAATCCATAGTAATGTGCTCCCACTTCCATTCTGGTATCGGAAGCGGTTGTAACAGTCCCGCTGTCCTCTGATGTTCCGCCTACACTTGCTGGCATACCAAGCACCTGGATACAAACCGTGCAATTTCTCGCTTCATCCCGTTCCACCACAAGTGCTGCTTTAGATCTTGATACATCTTCGTGCCTCTCGGATGCACGGAATAAGCTGAACTATGAGCCTTAGCTAGTACCTCTTCTCGAACATCCCCTTTTGGTACGCAGAGTCTGCTACCGAATCTCAGAGAACCGTCTTCATGTATGAGTAAGTCCGTTCTCAGCCCGGCTTCTACCTGGGCTCTGAACTTTTGCAATCGAGGATCATTAGGTTGTGCAGCCTTGATGCGATCTACAAGAGAAGACTGCACCTGTAGTTGCTAAAACTGCCTGATTGCACTTGGCGTAACGACCTCTAGCTCGAGCTTCTGAAAATCTTCAATGATATTCCTCTGACTGGTCAACATCATGACCGTTGGCTTGCGACTAAGTGCATCGGGTACAACATTTACTTTTCCCGGATGATACTGCAAGTCTAAATCATAGTCCTCCATTAATTCTAGCCATCGGCGCTGCCTCATATTCAGCTCTTTCTGAGTGAAGACGTACTTCAGACTCTTATGATCCGTGTACACCTATACCTTCTCGCCTAACAGGTAATGCCTCGAGATCTTCAATGTGAAAACCACTGCGGCTAACTCCAAGTCGTGGGTAGGGTAGTCCCTCTCGTGATTCCTCAGCAGTCGTGAGGCGTAAGCAACCATCTGACCGTGCTACATCAGAACATAGCCTAAGCCCTTCCCTGAAGCAACGCTATGTATCACCTAACCACCGGAATTATCTGATACTGTAAGAATAGGCGCCGTGGTCAAATTCTGCTTCAGTGCTTCAAAAGCCCGGGTACACTCCTTCCTCCATACATATGACACATCCTTCCGTGTCAGCTTCGTCAAGGGTTCAGCGACTCGAGCAAAGTCTTGAACGAACCGTCGATAATATCCAGCCAGTCCCGGGAAGCTTCTGATCTCGTCCACTGACTTCGGTGTTGGCCAATCTCCAACAGATTCTATCTTTGCCGGGTCCACTGAGATGCCTTCGCCCGAAACAACGTGTCCCAAGAACTGCACCTTGTCGAGCCAGAACTCACACTTGCTCAATTTTGCGTACAGTTGTTCTCCGCCGAAAGACGCGGCCAGGACGTTGCGACGTCGGGGCCTGAATTCCGAGGGCAGATGATAATTGGTGCTATCCGTCTACCTCTCCGGAGATGCCAAGTTGATTCATGGCACCGTGTATCGAAGGTATAAACGGATGCGGCCGATGTAGCAGACTTCGTCAGATTCCCCCTCATTTGAGGAGTTTTTGATTGTGGGGACGCTCTTCTCTGCAGTCGCAAGCCCCTGCAGTTAATTACGTTACCGCATCGGTAACCACTTTTTCCTTGTCCAGATGGTCACTTCGTGCCTTGTGTGTTTGTTCTGTTTTTGTTTGCCCGTGGATTGTATACGGAGACTAATTTATGTTGTCGCCCGTAGGGCGTGGATTAGTCCAAATCCGTATTTTCTCAGATTTGGGTTTGGGGGTTGGTTTAAGGATACGTTAGTCTCATTTGAGACTAAGATCAACTTAAACATTTGTTAAGGATACGTTAGTCTAATTTTAGACTAAGATCAACTTAACGGGATTGTTTAGATCCAACAAGAGAGCATTTGAACTCTATTGTTTAGTTTAGGGCCGTTGCGGTCGATTAGTTTAGGGACATTACGGTACAATGTTAGTTTAAGGACATCTCGGTCCATTGTTAGTTTAAAGACATTGCGGTCGATTAGTTTAGGGATATTACGGTCCAATGTTAGTTTAAGGACATCTCAGTCCATTGTTAGTTTAAAGACATTGCGGTCGAGGTTAAGGACATCATAGTCCGTGAGTTTAAAGACCTCACAGTCAAGGTTAAGGACATCATAGTCCGTGAGTTTAAAGACCTCACAGTCAAGGTTAAGGACATCATAGTCCGTGAGTTTTTAAAGGACCCCACAGTCCGTAGAATGTTTGGTTGTCGGGACCCATCACCTCTCTGAAGACGTTGAAGGATTACAACGACAAATATCAGAGGAGTAAAGAGATGTACCCTCGAACCGATGTGAGTTGGTTGAAAGATCTGTAGTCCAATTTGGGGCTAAGATCTGTTGAAATATTCATGAGAAGATGGGCTCAATTAATATGGGTTGAGGACTTATGGCCAATCTTGGGCTAAGTCCAATAAATGTTTAACATTTTATTCTGGGCTGTTGAGCCTTTATTTGGGCTTGGCCCTTTTAATAATGCTTGAATTCTGATAATATTTTGTCTTTTATTGAATGTTGGGCATTCACCAGAGCCATGGGCTTATTAAAGAACAATTTATGTTCTGTCAGCGCAACATGTGGTGCGCTAGGCGCTTTGCGCCAGTCAAAGAGCGCAGTGCACTTCTGCCACGTGGCGCATACGTGGAGGACACGTGTCGCGCTTGGCGCTAAGCTCCAGATGATGGGCGCATTGCGCCAGTTTGTGAGCGTAGAGCGCTGGTTCATGAGCGCATTGTGCTTTCAGTTTAGTGGCGCATACGTGAATGACACGTGGTGCGCTTGGCGCTGAGCGCCAGCCCATGAGTGCAGTGCGCTACTTCAGAAGCGCAAAGCGCAAGTTGTTAATCAGCGCATACGTGGTTGACACGTGGCGCATTTGGCGCTGAGCGCCGGTCCAAAGAGTGCAGGAGCGCTACTTCAGAAGCGCAAAGCGCAAGTTGTTAATCAGCGCATACGTGGTTGACACGTGGCGCATTTGGCACTGAGCGCCGATCCAGAGAGCGCAGGAGCGCAGTTCAGGAGCGCAAGGCGCATTTCTAGAACGCAAAGCGCATTTGATCAATTTTATGATCTGGGAACAAATTTATGTTCTTTAAAAGAGACTTTGTCTCAAGATTTAAGAACAATAGTTCTTATCTTGCAGGAGAGATTTTCAATCTCTTATTTTGATGAAAGGCTTTGTCTTTATAGATCCATGATCTGTGAGAAGAATTATGTTCTTCTTTTATTTTTATGGTGAGATCTTTTGATCTCTTTTTTTGGAAGACTTTTTTGTCTTGTAGATCTCTGATCTTTTTAAAGAAATAAAATTTTCTTTCTGTGAGATGATTTCATCTCTGTGTTCATCATCCATCATTCTTACCTTGAAGAAAAATCTTCTTGCAAGAGCTTGCTCTTTTTCTTTGAGTTTTTCAAAGTTTATGGGGGGGGGGGGGTTTCTCTATATCAGACTAGAAGTCTTGGGGCCTTTATATAGGGCAAGATGATTTGTTGGATCAGTTAAAGAGATCTTTCTCTGATTGATTTGGGGATGTTTCCCACCATTGGATCTTTGATCCTAGCGCTTCTGCTTTACAGAAGACAATCTTCTTGTTTTTAACAAGATTAGAAAATCTTTCCATAACAGAATTTAATTCTGATTAATTAATGATTTATCATTATTATTAGATCTTTTGATCTAACGGTGGGGAGTGTTTCGCCCAATCAGAGCAAAGCTCTGTTTGAATTCAAAATTCAAATTTTGAAGCAACGCTTCAAGTCTCGGGCGCAACGCGCCGCGTGTCTGGCGCTAATACGTCAGCGCAGCGCCCAAGATGGCGCACCCAATCAGAGCAAAGCTCTGTTTAAAGGAAGCAACGCTTCAGCTGCGCTGCGCGACACGTGTCAGCGCAGATGCGCTGGCGCACTTGCGCTGCGCTCTGCGCTGCGCGACACGTGTCAGCGCAGATGCGCTAGCGCACTTGCGCTGCGCTCTGCGCTACGCGACACGTGTCACGCGCTGGGCCATCTGCGCCAAACTAAATTAAGATTTTAAGAAATCTTTTCTGTTCTTGTTAAAACAAGAAGATTTTCTTCTGCAAAGCAGAAGCTCTTGGATCAAAAATCCAACGGTGGGGAAAATTCCCCAAATCACTCAGAGAATGATCTCTTTAACAATTTTAACTAATTTGTGAGCACTATAAAAAGGACCCTAAGCCTCAATTCATCATCATCAACATTTTTTCTTGAGAACTCAAGAACTTTAAACAGAGAGAACTCTGAGAAGATTTCAAGAAAAAGGTAAAGAACCTTCATGAATTAGAAGAAATTCCTTCTAATAGATCATTGGTCTAAAAACAAGATCAATGATCTTTACATAATAAACAGTGCTTTGCACTTCTTGTGAACCCCTGGTTCTTTAAAAACAATAAAAAAAAAAAATAATAATAGTGCTTTGCACTTTTATGAACCTCTGGTTCTTCAAATAAAGAAAAATTTATTTTTCTTTGATCTATTTCAGATCAAGAAATTAAATAGTGCTTTGCACTTTTATGAACCTCTGGTTCTTCAAATAAAGAAAAATTTATTTTTCTTTGATCTAATTCGGATCAAGAAATTAAACAGTGCTTTGCACTTCCCTTCTTGAATCTAAAAGATTCTTAGTGCTTTGCACTTCCAAACTGCGCCGTTGCGCTCTTAAGAGAGCGCCACGTGTCGGCTATAAAACCACTTGCGCTAAGCGCCCTTAAGATAGAGCTTTGCTCTCTGGAATTGGCGCAACTCGCTGAGAGCACGCCACGTGTCGCCAGCGCAACAGCGCAGCGCGCTGCACTGTTGCGCTTGCGCTCGCCAGATCATGACACGTCTCCTCACCATAAGCGCTTGCGCTCAGTGATTGGCGCAAAGCGCCTGACAAATGCAATGCATTTCACTTCCTGAAGGGCCAAGCCCAATTAAAAGGCTTAACAAGCCTAATAAATAAAATGCTGTGCATTATTTGGAAGGGCAGAGCCCAATTGAAAGGTCCAATGGACCAAAATAAACGATCTGCATCATAATAAAAAGGGGCAGATCCCAATCAAAATGGGCATAAATGGCCTGAAGTAATGCAATGCATTATTTAAGTATGGGCAAAGCCCTAGCACAGGTCTAATAGACCAAAAAAATAAATAAGGGTGTTGAACATTTTCAACTGGACTTAGCCCAATTTTGGCCGTAAGTCCTTAAATTATATCGACTGAGTACGGCTGCTCCCTAGATCAATTTATATCTGGTTCGAGGGTACATCTCCGAACTCCTCTGACATCTGTCGTTGTAATCCTTCAACGACGTCAGAGAGGTGACGGGTCCCGATGACCACACACGTATATGGACTGCGGGGTCCTTAAACTCGTGGACCGAGACGTCCTTAAACTAATATTGGACCGAGACGTCTTTAAACTAATATTGGACCGAGACGTCCTTAAACTAATATTGGACCGAGACGTCCTTAAACTAACAGTGGACCGAGACGTCCCTAAACTAACAGTGGACCGGGACGTCCTTAAACTAATATCGGACCAAAACGTCCCTAAACTAATATTGGACCGAGACGTCTTTAAACTAATATTGGACCGAGACGTCCCTAAACTAATATCGGACCGAAACGTCCTAAACTAACAGTGGACCGAGACGTCCTTAAACTAATATCGGACCGAAACGTCCCTAAACTAATATTGGACCGAGACGTCCTTAAACTAATATTGGACCGAAACGTCCCTAAACTAATATTGGACCGAGACGTCCTTAAACTAATATTGGACCGAAACGTCCTTAAACTAATGATGGACCACTACGTCCTTAAACTGGCGACGGACCGAAATGTCCTTAAACTAATAATGGACCACCATGTCCCTAAACTGACGATGGACCACCACGTCCTTAAACTGGCGCAATAGAGCCCGAAAGCCCCTTTTGCCGCATCTAAACGGTCCCGTCTAAGTTGATCTTAGCCCCAAATACGGTTAACGTGTCCTTAGATATCTAATTAAACAATAAAACTCCAAATCAACTCTGGCTCGAGGGTACATCTCCGAGCTCCTCTGATACATGTCGTTGTAATCCTTCAACGACGTCAGAGAGGTGACGAGTCCCGATGGCCATACATTAAATTAATCACTACGTCGAGTCGATCTTAGTCCAAAACAGGACTAATGTATCCTTGACGAACGTTTAAGTTGATCTTAGCCGCAACGCGACTAATGTATCCTTAAACTAAAACACCAAACCCAAATCTAAGTAAATACGGATTTGGACTAATCCACGTCCTACGGGCGACGGCATTACTCAGTCTCCGTATACAATCCACGGGCAACTACAAACAAAACAAACACACACAACACGAAGTGAAATTCTGGAGAAGGAGAAAGTTGTTACTGCGATGCGGTAGCATAATTAACTGCAGGGGCTTGCGCCTGCAGGGAAGAGTGTCCCCACAATCAAAAACCCCTCACCCTGAGGGGGAATCTGACGAAGTCTGCTACATCGGCCGCATCCGTCTAAACCTCCGATCCACGGTGCCATAAATCAACTTGGCATCTTCGGAGAGGTAGACGGATAAAACCAAATAGCATCTGCCCCGAACCTCAGGCACGGACGCACTAACGTCCAGGCCGCCGTTCGGAGGGGAACAGATTCTGGCATGCCCGGTGGGACCTTTTCCTCTTTCCACTCCACACTTCGTGTGTCGTCTTCGCGAACCAATCGCGGTTTGTTAAATGGTTGTCTTCGGATTTCAAGTTGCTAAGATTTGGTCTTTTGTCTGGAGTAGAACTCAAGATTCAATGGCCTTCAACTGCACCAACTGCTCGAAATGCCACTGCAATGGACGCTCCACTTCACCAGGAGGTGTGACATATGGGCCCCAAGCGGCTTCCTTCCTTACTCTGCCGGTAGACCAGGTGACCCAGGCCACCACCGGCCTGTTTTTCGGGACCATGGTCCCACCTACAAACTTCTCTATGCCGATCTCCGCACCGGAAGCGAACAAGAAGTCGGTGTTCGACCGGCTCACTGCTGCCACGACCCCTGTCAACGGGTCGCCCGCTACTAAACCGACAGCCTCCGTTTTCACCAGGCTAGGTCAGAACTATAAAGTGGCCGTCCCAAAGAGGGCAACGGCCGCTGCTTTGGAAGTCGTTAAAGCGGCTTCTCCCATCAGAGAGTCGGTCTTCACAAGATTGACGGTTCCCATTCCTCCCCCAGCTGGTCAAAAGGCATCAGTCTTCGATAGGCTGACATCGGCAGTTACCCCATACTCAAACAGGGGGCAACAAGAAACCATCTTGATTTCCGAGCCAGTCCCAACGGCTCGTCGTGCGCGACGTCGCCATTGGCAACGAGTAAGGAAAGCAGGGGGCAACTCCCCCTCAGGGCTAACCCCACCTGCTCCAGTGGTGGAGGTCAATGCTGCTGTTCCAACTGGGAACAGCTTTGAATTGCTGAGGAAGGTGAGAAAGAACTCTCCAATTGCTACATTGAAAAGACCTCCTCCGCCTATGGAAAAAGCTCCGGAGACAAAGCAGGAACAGCCCTCTCAACGGCTGTCGTCAAAAAATTATAAAGTTTGGCGGAGGGTTCAAGACTCCGTGATTGACTCAGACCACTTTCGTCGCCAGAAAAAGGCAAAGGTGGAAAAGGACAAAAACCGCCCCATTAAACAGCAGGGGGAAACAACGGCTCCTTCAACCTCAATGGTCCACAAAAGGAAAAGGCCAGAGAAAGCTCCCGTGACACTGACAAAGTTTAAAAGCGGTGAACCTAAACGCCCCAAGTCAGGGGGCATACCAGTTCATACGGTCTATATGGCTTCTAGAAAGGAAGAAAGTCGTACTTCTACGGGTCACCGACCGCTCACCCGATCCGTGACGAAAGCCCAGGAGCAGCAACAAAAGCTCCAGGAGATGATGACTACAATGGCTGCACTCACGGAGCCAAAAGAAAACCCTGGGACGTCCTTAGATGAACGCCAAGAGGAAGAGACCGACGCCGAGTTCCTCGCCCGAGTACTGGAAAAGAGAGACAAAGAGGCTGCTGAACAAGCAGCCAATATACAGCGTATGGGCCTCCTCTTCCAGGACATGATAGGGATGATGATACAACCAGATCCCCCAACTGAAGAACCCCCGATTGTCCTTAGGGATGATAGGGGAGAGACATCAAACCCTCAACCCGTTTTATCAACGGCTAGAGAGGATACAATCTCTAAAACTGATCTGGACGAATATATAGCCCAGCAAATAAAGGTTCATCACGCGGCCGAAGCAGCCGGCCACGTCGTAAAAACGGGGCGACCGTATCCAGGCTAGTATGACCAAATCAAATACCCGCCGGGTTACACAATTCTCAAGTTCCATGTCTACAAGGGGACCGGCAATCCCCATCAGCATGTTGCCCAGTTCAGGGTACTTTGCGGTAACACCGGTGGCGACGACAAGCTTTTGCTTCGCCAGTTCGTTGGAAGCCTATCAGATACGGCGTTCGAATGGTATTCTGAGCTCCCCAACGACTCTATTAAAACCTTTGCGGAGATGGAGCTGCTCTTCACCCAACGTTTTGCAAGTGCCAGTGAGCGTACCCCGATGACGGCACTGATTAATGCCAGGGTAAAACCCGGCGAGACGTGGGTTCAGTACGCCATACGGTGGCGTAATCTATGGTCGAAGTGTGAATAGCGCATAGAGGAAGCTCCAGTGGTGGGAATGTTTGTTGGAACCCTCGATCCACAAGCAACCATTTCACAGTTTATGATGTTCTTCAAGCCGACTTCCTTCCAAGCTTTGATCGACAAATTAGCGCAGATGGGCCATAAACCCCCTCTCCCGAAGCCGGACTCCCGAAATGATAAAGGAAAGGGAAAAGCGATCATTGTCGCTAATGCCCAACAACAACCGAGCGACTCGAAGCTGGTTGCTCGTCCAAACAATACACGCCCATACGTACCCCTTGAGGACAGGATGGGACGTTCTTATTCCTTCCCCCGCGATAAAACGAGGAGGCTATTCGAGCTGGAGTTGCGCAACAGACTCATAAATCTGCCAGATCCAAAACGCCCGTTGCAACCAAGTGACGTCAACGAGCCTAATTACTGCCCCTATCACCGAGTGCTAGGCCATCCGATTGAGGATTGCTACGTTTTCAAGAATTGGCTTGAGAATCAGTACCGTCAGGGCAAATTTGCACTATCTGACAAATGGAAGGTGAATCCCCCGCAGCCCCACACCTCTAAGGGGACGAATGCGCCGGGGGCAACATGCTCCGTCATTGAAGAAGCTCCTTGGGAGGTTGTATTATCAGCCAAAACGAGGAGAATGCTAAATGATCTTCAGACCTGTCCAGCGGTCAAGTGGAAGAACCCCTTGGAACCGCAGGTTATTGAGGGGATGTTGAAGCCACGACCGACTCTGAAAACCGATGGTGGTAGTTCAAGCGTTCATAGCCAGCCGTCAAAATCTTCAAAAAAGAAGAAGAAGAAATCTAAGAAGCCCGTGAAGCCTGGCGACAAGCGCACGGACTTACAAAAGCAAATCGACGCGCTGGATGAATATAACCAAAAGGCGCGGACTCCCATTACGCTCCAAGATTTCCTTGATCACCTCTTTCAAAAAGAAGATAAGGGAGAAAGTTCATCGGATGAATCGAGGAATATGTGGCGAGCTGTCATATGATCTCCCATTCGGTCACGAACGATGAAGAGACTTCTGACACTGAAACGCTGGGGCAAATGCCGAATCAAGGGCTCCAGGGTTATCAGTTGAAATGATTGGCGCGTTTCTTAATGAAGCTCGATTGAAAAGTAAAGCTGATCGAGAACGCGAGACGGCTATATTCGAAAGGGCCAAGAGCCAGCGACTTGAGGAAAGAGCTGAGATGATCCCGCTGAAGCAAAATGCCTCCACCGCTGACAAAAGCCAATTCAAGATAAAAAAGAAGTTTTCTAAGGCCATATCGATGGGCATGAAGCTACCAACCTCTGAAGAAAAAGTTACTGGCGTGGTAGAAATGCACCCCTCTTATTGCTTATATCATCAGAAGGTCTCGCATTCCACCCAGGATTGCAAAGCTTTCGATAGATGGTGGCAAGGATACGTCGCTAATCAACAATGCTTTAAACGGGAAAAGCATAAAATTCGTCGGGAGCAAAGAGACACGACCAAAGAGCTTGAAAGAACTGCCGGCAATTGTCACATGGTTAACACTACTGGGTCACAAGTGCCTACATTTGGGAGCGACTCTGATGAGGAGCTAGAACTTGCCCCTTTCTTTAAAGAGTCAACTTCGGGAAAAGAAGAGGAGCCAGTGGTTTGCGAAAATATCCGGCTGCGGAATCGGACACTGCCTGAAAAGAACCTCGGACCCTCGAATAGAAAAGATAAAGGGAAAGAAAAGGTCTCTGAAGACATCGTCTTAGATGACCAAGTTCTGGAAGAGCTAAACGCCGAAAACCCGCCGAAGAGAAGTAAGGTGGATTACAATGTTCTGGCACATCTGAGGAAACTGCCCTCTCTGCTCAGCGTCTTTGATGCCTTATTACTATCAAAGGAGGCGAGAGACTCTTTGATTAAGGCGCTACAAGATCCGGACCAGTTCCAAGCCTTCTTAGCCGAAGAAAAGATGAAAGACGAATTAGAAGAAGTGCACACAGCCGACGTTGCTTTTGGTGATGAAGACCTTCTCCTCGGGACGTGTGAACACAATCGCCCCCTTTATGTCTCAGGATACTGCCATGACATAAAGATAGGTAAAATCTTGGTCGATAACGGATCGTCTGTCAATTTACTCAATGTGCGAGTGTTAAAGGAGATTTGCATGAGTGTCCAACACCTCGCCCGAGACAAAATCACTATCTCCGGTTTCGACTCCCAATCCTCAAAGACTCTTGGATCTGTGATATTGACGCTGCGCTTCGGGTTGCTCGTCACAGACATCAAATTCCATGTTATAGACGCCAAGACGTGCTACAATGCTCTGCTCGGCCGACCATGGCTACACGAGTACAATATCATCCCTTCTACACAGCATCAGTGCATGAATTATTGTAGGGATGGCCTCGAGTACACAGTGGCGGGAGAGTTGAATCCATTTTCCGTAAATGAAGTTCGCAAGTATGAAGATGCCAAATACTTCTTACCAAGTTTCGAAGACACGGAAAGGTGTCACAAACCGGAGAACAAAACTAACGCCACCATCCCTGTCTTCGGCAGTGACACCGAGGAGGAGGAGGATATAATTTATTCAGGTCCATCCCAATCCACCAGGCCAGGACCATCCGTTCCTTCATTGATCTTCGGTAGTGATTCAGAGGATGAAGTTCATGCTGTATTCCCTGCTCGGCCTTCAATACGGGTTTCCGCTGATGAAGAGCGAAGTCTGCAGATAACCATGGTGCCGCTTGAACACTACAAAGAACTGGATGCCCTCGACACCAACAGCATAGAAGAATTGCAGACATTCTATATCCCTCCCGGACGAAAAGGCGAGAAGGCAATCCTATTCTACCGTTCTGAAGAAAACAAGGTGGAAAAAGAAATTTGGCATGGCGCGGATCCCACGCTCGACAGGCTTCAGCCTATCCGTCTTCCCAGATATTATACCAAAGGTTTGAAGAAACTGCTGAAATACCAGGGGATATCCTTCACACAGACCGTTAGAAAGGCCAAATTCTATGACAAGGTTTGGAACATTCCCGGGACTCAATGCAAACTGCCTAACGGGAGAATAGAAACAAAAGGGCTTGGGTACATCCGGTCAAAGAAACGGGAGCTAGTAAACAGCTGTTATGTTATGTATGACTTCGATGAAGAAACGGACGCTCAATGGGAGGACGCTAATCCTGAACCAGCAAAAGTTCCTGATGCAAAACCGCCCAGTCCATCGTTTGAAGACCAGATGAGCAAACTTATAAGGGATGCAAGTCAAAAAGCCCGAGATGATCACAATCGTGAAATGGCAATCTATGAGAAAGCCAAGACACAACGCCTCCTTCAACAGGCAGTAAAGGATGAAAATGCCGCTCCTTATCAACCTGCTACAAAAAAGGTTCGACACGAAAGCAAAAACAAGTCGAAAGGCAAGAAAGGCGCTCGACAACCACAAAGCAGAGCTAAGAAGCCACGCATCCGAGAGTCGAGCGTTATTGACCTAGCCCTCATGAAGAAAATGGGTCGAGCATACTCATTTCCTCGGAACAAAACAAGGAAAATACTTGATCTTGCTCTAAAATATCAAATGCTTACACTGCCAGAGTCTAAACACCCTGAGCAAGCGGGCGAAGTCTCCAACCCGAATTATTGCTCTTACCATCGAGTAGTAGGGCATCCGCTTGAAGATTGCTTCACCTTTAAGAATTGGGTTGAGGACTAATATCAGCTTGGCAAATTCGCGTTGTCTGACAACTGGAGGGTAGCGCCGCCGCAAAAGCACGAACCCGAAAACACGAGGATAGAACCAACTCCGCATTGGGATTGGCAGAAAATTTGCACTTGCCATGTGGTAACAATATTAAAAGAAGAGTCCAAGGACATGAACAACCTTCCTTGGTGCTTTGAAAACAGCAGCGATGAGGTAATCTCAGAATTTCCCCCAGCTCCGAAAGAACTGGAGGATGGAATCCACACTACTGCAGATAACCTCAAGAAAATCGAGTTGGGGACAATAAATGATCCGCGACCGACATTCGTCAGTGAGCTGCTGTGTGAAGAGAGGGTGGCTGCGCTAAAAGACGTCTTTGTGCATCATAAAGATTGCTTCGCATGGAACTATTCCGAGATGCCGGGACTAGATCCAGAAGTTGCTGTACATAGACTAGCAATATCCCCGAACATCAAGCCAGTCAAACAGGCGCCGAGAAGAATGCGGCTCGAGCTTGAAATGAGCATCAACGCCGAAGTCAAAAAACTGATAGACTCCGGCTTTATCCATGAAGTTCAATACCCTGAATGGATCGCTAACATCGTCCCGGTGATGAAGAAAAATGGGACAGTGCGCATATGCGTAGACTTCCGGGATCTTAATAAAGCTTGCCCGAAGGATGATTTCCCAGTGCCAGTCACTGAACTGATGATAGACAATACATCCACTCATGAGGTTTTCTCCTTCATGGACGGCTCGTCAGGGTATAATCAAATAAAAATGCATCCGGAAGACCAGAAGCACACAGCCTTCTACGGAAGTGATGCCCTTCGGTTTGAAGAACGCAGGTGCTACTTATCAGAGGGCCATGACAAAGATCTTCGACGACCTTATACACGAAATCGTTGAATGCTATATCGACGATCTCGTGGTTAAAAGAAAATCATATGAGGAACATCTCGAGCATCTGAAGACTGTATTTCAACGCCTTCGGCAATACAACTTGAAGATGAATCCTCTTAAATGTGCATTCGGAGTTTCCTCAGGCAAATTCTTGGGATTCGTTGTTCGACACCGAGGGATTGAAATAGATCCGTCAAAGATTAAAGCGATCATGGAAATGCCTCCGCCGAGGACTCTCAAACAGCTGCGGTCTCTCCAAGGGAAACTCGCATACATACGGCGATTTATAGCCAACCTTTCAGGAAAGTGTCGTCCTTATAGTCACCTGATGAAGAAGGGAACCCCATTCGTTTGGGATCAAAAATGCCAAGGCGCACTGGATGAGATCAAGCAATACCTGCAAAACCCGCCAGTGTTGGCTGCTCCGGTTAAGGGGAAGCCTCTCATTCTTTATACAACCGCCCTCGAAGGTTCCTTAGACGCATTATGGGCACAAGAGAACGATCAAGGGAAAGAAAGAGCACTCTACTACTTAAGTCGAGTTCTGCTGGGGGCAGAAAGCAACTACTCTCCTATTGAAAAACACTGCCTGGTGTTGATCTTCGCAATAACAAAGCTTAGGCACTATGCGTTGGCGCACGAGGTCCGTCTTATTTCAAAAGCGGACCCTCTCAAATATCTAATGTCAAAAACCATATTGACAGGGCGACTCGCTAAATGGGCCCTGCTCTTGATGGAATTTTCGATAACATATCAACCTCTCAGGGCAGTAAAAGGCCAGGCCATCGCCGACTTCCTTGCTGAGCATCCCATACCTGCCGATTCCCCTTTAAATTGCGATTTGCCAGACAGACATGCGTTTGACGCAATCGACAGTGGTGATACCCGTTGGGAGCTTTATTTCGATGGAGCATCTTCCATGAAAAAGCACAAACAAAGTACGCCAATGATCAAATCGGGGGTAGGACTCATCTTTGTGACTCCACAAGGAGGAATAATGCGCTTCGCTTTCTCCTTAACAGAGCCGAGAACGAATAATGAAGCTGAATATGAAGCTTTGATAGCAGGCCTCGAGATCGCCATTGATATGGGAATTGAAAGCCTCCTCATATATGGGGACTCCCAACTGGTCGTCAGTCAAGTGAACGGCGATTACCAAACATGCAAACCGGAATTAGTAAAATATGGTGAAAAGTGCAGCAACTGCTAACCCAAATTCCCTCCTACACGTTGGAAAGCATACCGCGCGCGGAAAACAGCAAAGCGGACGCACTAGCCAAACTTGCTAAAGAATTGGCTGACGAGAACCTCGATGACGTTAGAATCGTGATACAAAGCCGTCGAGTGCTCGCCCCAACAGAAATACCTCCAGAATCATATAAAGAAAAGGCAGCAACTGAGCAGGCGACCCTACAAATAAAGGACCATGAGAAGACTGAAGACTGGAGAGAAGTCTTCATAGATTACTTCAAGTTCCACCGAATGCCTGAAGAAGCGTCCATAAAACATCAGCTCGTGAAACGAGCTCTGTCTTTCGCCTTCGTCAACGATACTCTATACAAGAGGTCATTCGATTCTCTGTGGCTGAGATACCTAGGACCTGACGAAGCGAGAAGGGTCGTCCAAGAAGTTCACGACGGACTCTGCGGTTCCCATCAAGTAGGCCCTAAGATGAAGTTGAAGATAAAACGGATGGGATACTACTGGCCCACGATGATGCAGGATTGCCTGGAATCCGCGAGGCAATGTCATTCATGCCAAATTCATGGGGACTTCATCCATCAGTATCCCAATCCACTGCATCCAACAGTGGCTAGTTGGCCATTCGAAATGTGGGGAACTGACATAGTCGGCCCCATCGAACCAGCATCGTCCAAGGGACATCGTTTCATCCTAGCGACGACTGACTACTTCTCCAAATGGGCAGAGGCAGTACCGTTGAGGGAAGTGAAGACGGAGAACATCCTCCATTTCTTCAAAACGCATGTCATATACCGGTTTGGAACCCCGAGAAGGATCATCTCTGATAATGACCAGCCTACCGAAGTCATAAAATTAGCCGCTTCGCACAGCAACACAATATAGACTGGAGATATTCCTCAGTTTATAATCCGCGAGCTAACGGTCTAGCTGAGGCCTTCAACAAGACCTTGACGAAAATCATGAAAAAGACGGTGTCCCGAAATAAGAGAGACTGGCACGAGAGGCTGCAAGAAGCTCTCTGGGCATATCGAACTACGTTCAAGATGGCCACGAACACAACGCCATACGCGTTGGTATTTGGGACGGAAGCAGTACTCCCTCTCGAGATAGAATTACCCTCTCTACGAGTGGCAGTCCACTACGAGCTGACAGACGAAGAAAATGCTCATCTTCGGTTTGAAGAGCTTGACGCCCTTGATGAAACCCGGCTTCTAGCACAACAAAATCTGGAAGCTTATAAAGCAAAGATGACGCGCTCATACGAAAGATTGACCGGACCGAGGACATTTCGTCAAGGCGAACTCGTGCTAGTGGTCAAAAGGCCTATGATCCCCAATCGCGCCAAGCGAGGAAAATTCGAGCCAAACTATGAAGGCCCGTACATCATAGATAAGGTCTACCAGGGTGGGGCCTATCTCCTCATCGACATGTACGGCGAAAGGCCTTTCAGACCGATAAACGGTCGCTTCTTAAAGAAATACTATGCTTAACGAGCCACAGCCTAGGTCAATGGTAGATGACGACGACTATGTCCGCTCGCTATCTTCCTAAAGCTCAAACTCTATCAGCAGTAGCCCGCCTTCTCAAGTGATGGACCGAAATGTCCTTAAACTAATAGCAGACCGAAACGTCTTTAAACTAATACCGCAGCATCCTTAGGCTGACAAGATATAAAAAAACATATAAAAATAAAATAAAATAAACGGTATGTCCATAAGCAAAAAGGGCACGGATGAAAACCCGAAAGGGCTCCGTGAGTAAAAACAGCAGGGCTGCCGGCGAGTTTTCGTGAAAACCCGAAAGGGCGCGACCTCGTAAAAAAAGAGAGAGAAAAAAAATAAAAAAAACGGTATGTCCATAAGCAAAATGGGCACGGATGAAAACCCGAAAGGGCTCCTTGAGTAAAAACAGCAGGGCTACCGGCGAGTGTTTGTGAAAACCTGAAAGGGCGCAACCTCGTTAAGAAACACTTATAGGGTCCTCTCGACCCTGTAAGGAGAAACCACCTGCGTGAGATCCTTACGACTCACAAAGGAGCAACACACTTAGGGATCCCCACGATTCCTAAGGAGAAAATACACTTGCGAGATCCTCACGACTCGTAAGGAGAACTCTCTTATGGGACCCTCACGGCTCATAGGATTTGAAAGTCTTAAGTCACAGAGACCTAAACCTGTGCTTAAGCAAACCCCCACAAACTTTCAATATTGCCCTACAAGTGGTTCAATATTGACCCTTGTATACAATCCACGGGCGCGAATGAACATTTCCCTAACCAAGGTCCATCCGTTACTGGGGATATGTTCGCATAACCCTTGTAAGTCCTCTAGATTTACAAGGAGAAAACCCCCCTGTAGGATCCTTACGACTTACAGGGGAAACAAACACTTAGGAATCCTCACGATTCCTAAGAAGAAAATACACCTATAAGATCCTCACGACTTGTAGGGAGAAATAACTTCGTGAGACCCTTAAGGCTCATGAAGTCAAAAGCCTTAGTCGACCGGACTCTAACCCTGGTCGCTAAACCTCCTTTGTTCGACAACGACAGAGGCAAATGATGATTCGCTCCCGGCAATATCCCAGTTGTAGCGGTGCTGATGCCGAAATCGGTGTCCAATTTCAGGTCTACAGCAAAAAACCGGTAGGCCGCACATGCATACGAAATAGCCGAAATGATGGGGCAACTTGCAATAAAAAAGCAACAAGTAAAAATTTATGCATGCAAAATAGCCGAAATGATTGGGCAACTCGTAATAAAAAGCAACGAGTAAAAATAAAATAAATAGCCGAAATGATTGGGCACCGCGAAAAAATAGCCGAAATGATTGGGCAATCGCGACCTTCGCGATATGAAAGCTGAAATGATAGAGCATCGCGGAAATAAAACAAAAAAGAAATGATGATAAAACTTTGGCCCTACAATTAAGATCACATCGATCCCTGTATACAATCCAAGGGCATAAACAAAGAAGGAACCATACTTCCCCAGCGGATTCCGTCAAACGACGAAGCCAAACCTCAACGGTTCATTTCAATAACAAAAAAATTCCTCGACTCACGGATACAAACACTCCTTGACGAGAGCTTCCTGATCCGCGTCGACCCACAGAGCCACCAGTGCCTCTGTAGGAATCCTCGACTCGTTTCAAACCCCAGGGAAACAAATAATCCTTGGCGCTTGGGAAACAAATAATCCCAGCAAACTCCTCAACTCACTGATACAAACACTCCTTGACGAGAGCCTTCTGATCCGCGTCGACCCGCAGAGCCACCAGTGCCTCCGTAGGAACCCTCGACTCGTTTCAGACCCCAAGGAAACAAATAATCCTTGGCGCTTGGGAAACAAATAATCCCAGCAAACTCCTCGACTCACGGATACAAACACTCCTTGACGAGAGCCTTCTGATCCGCGTCGACCCGCAGAGCCACTAGTGCCTCCGTAGGAACCCTCGACTCGTTTCAAACCCCAAGGAAACAAATAATCCTTGGCGCTTGGGAAACAAATAATCCCAGCAAACTCCTCAACTCACGGATACAGACACTCCTTGACGAGAGCCTTCTGATCCGCGTCGACCCGCAGAGCCACCAGAGCCCCCGTGGGAACCCTCGACTCGTTTCAAACCCCAAGGAAACAAATAATCCTTGGCGCTTGGGAAACAAATAATCCCAGCAAACTCCTCAACTCACGGATACAAACACTCCTTGACGAGAGCCTTCTGATCCGCGTCGACCCGCAGAGCCACCAGTGCCTCCGTAGGAACCCTCGACTCGTTTCAAACCCCAAGGAAACAAATAATCCTTGGCGCTTGGGAAACAAATAATCCCAGCAAACTCCTTGACTCACGGATACAAACACTCCTTGACGAGAGCGTCCTGATCCGCGTCGACCCGCAGAGCAACCAGTGCCTCCGTGGGAAATTCTCGACTCGTTTCAAACCCCAAGGAAACAAATAATCCTTGGAACTTGGGAAACAAATAATCCCAGCAAACTCCTCGACTCACGGATACAAACACTCCTTGACGAGAGCTTCCTGATCCGCGTCGACCCGCAGAGCTACCAGAGCCTCCGTAGGAATCCTCGACTCGTTTCAAACCCCAAGGAAACAAATAATCCTTGGCGCTTGGGAAACAAATAATCCCAGCAAACTCCTCGACTCACGGATACAAACACTCCTTGACGAGAGCTTCCTGATCCGCGTCGACCCGCAGAGCCACCAGTGCCTCCGTAGGAACCCTCGACTCGTTTCAAACCCCAAGGAAACAAATAATCCTTGGCGCCTGGGAAACAAATAATCCCTAGCAAACTCCTCGACTCACCGATACAAACACTCCGTGATGAGAGCTTCTTAACTCATGTCAACTGTTCCGCTACAACTGCAAACAGATCCCCGATTCGTCTCAATTTGTAAGAAGAAGTCTCAGACAGCAAGGATTGAAAAGCTTGTTTTTTGAGCGATGGGTCCCTGCAAGTCAATCCAAACTGGTCTCTTGCATACTATTCACGGGTCTCACTCTCCGAAGTCGAATTTCGACGAGGAGGGAAACAACCACTTACGGGTCCTCACGACTCGTAAGAGGGAAAAATTCTCTTATAGGATCCTTACGACTTATAAGAGAAAACCACACTTAGGAATCCTCACGAGTCCTAAGGAGAAAATCCACCTGCGAGATCCTCTCGATCCGTAGGGAGAAAAGCCTCTATGAGACCCTCACGGCTCATAGAGTTGAAAAGTCCTAGGCGGCAGATCTGAACCTGCAGTCTAGGCCATCGTTATCTCTGGGAGAAATGAATTTACCTGCCAATAAGGTGCATTAAAGATGTCATGCTGAAAAGAAAGAAAAAGCGAAGAAGTGACACAAGACATTACAAAAAGGTGTATCTTTTATTCATAAACTTGATCGAATACAGGATACATTATGTCAAAGGATAAAAAAAATATATGCATATACATTCTTTTATCTATAAGTACAAACGATACAAAAATGGATAGCTACTGAGGAGGAAGTGTCTTTAGTAAGTTCACAAGCCGCTCTCGCACTTCCTTCAGCGCTTCCTCTCGAGTGACAGCTGCGGCCACCTCCGCCTCCACCTGAGCCCGCTGCTGCAAGAAGGATGAAAGTTGCTCCTCTGCCGCCTTCTGGGCTGCTTCCTGGCTGGCTGCAGCTCGCTCGACAACGTCAAGTTTTTGCCTCAATGATAACCCTTCGGAGAGGCATTGCAGGAGGCCCTCAAAGATAACCTTCAGCCGTGCGGCATTGGCCTCCACCCGAGCATGCAGTTGAGAAGATTTGCTCGAAGTCTCACCACGCTCCTTACGCCTTGAAATGACTTCTTGTTCGAGATGGCGGAAGTAAGGAGCGCTCTGCTCAATCCACGCTGTCCTCTGATTACTGGCAGCCACGGTCTCGGGAGCGGGACGCAGCGACTCCAACTGATATAGGCGACCCTCGATCTCCTTACAATGGTTAACCCAGGATGCAATGATGCCCTCATCATGAAAGTTCACGAGTATTGCTAGCATCGGGTTAACCACCATAGCGAAGTCTGCGGAAGATGTAGGAGTTTCAACGTCGAGTTCCTCGACATAGTCACTCAACATGCGCAGACTATTCGCGGCGCCTTTTGAAGACAGACTCCTCAGATAAGGACCTGCCGGCATTGTGATACGAGGTTCGAAGGACGCCGAAGCCAGAACGACAACTGAAAGAAACAGGATGCGATCAGATAACAGTACAGAAAATAAAGAGAGGAAAGTTACCAATATGATGGTCATTGTACCAGTTGAGACAGGTGGCAAGGTCGGAAGGGCTGGTGGCGCAGTTGATCTTTTATTCCCTCCTTCAATCTGTAGCACTGCAGTTGAGATGAGGAAAATAGGTTAGAGACAATTCCATCAATAAGAAAAAAGAGGGGAAGGGTGACAACGGAAATCATACTCATCAACACCACCAGAGGAAGAAGCAAGCTCAGATGGGAAGGAAAAGTGTGGGAGCAACATCTGATATACATGATCAAAAAGCACTCCTGAAAACACAACAATGTGACTTTAGTACACGAATTATATGTCTGGAAAACGAGATTAATAAATCGTAAACATATACCTTCCAACATCTTCGAGGGTATGAGAGAAGTTTGAGAGGTGACCACCGCCAAAGCAGTCGTTGAAGGCGCTCCCTCGAGCAGTGGGGCATCGGCGCTAGCCGCACCTGCATTACGAAAAGGTGAACTTGTCAGAAAAGGTTACAAAATAAAGAAAAGCAGCCACTTAGGGTTTACCTGAGGAGCTCCCGGCTGAAACGGAGGCGGCTCCCTCCTCTACCGACATGAGACCACCACCCGTGGCCTCGTCACCCGACTCGATGGGGACCGTCGTCGTGCTAGCAAGACCTGGGGACAGCGGAGGGCCATAGACGGGAAGGGCTATGATTGGAGTATTGCCAGATTCCAGAGAGGGAGCGGTTGGCTCGTCCTCGGGAATCATGGCCACCTCACCCACTACTCTCTCAGGTTCAATAGCTGTGGTTGTATCGTCTATCGTCACCAAGGGACCGCCGACCTCGAGCGCCTCAGCCGCCACCACTCTGGACTCAGTTATAATGATCATATCATCTGCCACCGCTTCAGGTTCGGCATCAATGACCTTCTCGGCGGCAGACCCCTCAACCTCCACCTCAGGCTCCAAAGCCATAACGACGTTGCCCACCGTCGGCTCGAGTTCGGCAAGTACCGCTTCCTTTATTTCTTTAGGATCAACGGTCTCCGCATCCCCCTTGATCAGACTCGGCCCTGCAAGATGAGGAATATAAGGGCCAATGACATTAAAAACCCTTATAATAGAAACTCTGGGAGAAACATTACCTGAAGCGGATTTACTGTTTGCGCTCTGAACTGCTCGCGCCACCTCCCTCTGGGCAGTGGATAGGGCGACAGGGGCCTCTTCGGATGGAGTATCAGCTCGAGGGGCGGTGCTGGGGCCCGCTCCCATAGCCAAGGCAGCCCTGCGCGCCTTCGCCTCACGCCTCAACCGCTTTCTCTCCTCCCGAGCGGTTATGAGGGACCTCTGTGACGCCTCCTTCAAGGCATCATCATCTTCATTCAGGGATGCCTCCAGAGCCTTTAAGGCATCTCCCATCGGCTCTTCAAGACGAACCTTCTGTGGTGGCCCAAAAGAAGCAGGAACGTCGGCAGCTGGTAGGACATCTGCGTCACTAGGAGGGAGCGGCATTGAGGTTCCTGTAATTAAAAGGGAAAGGTTAGATCGACCATAACACAAGGAAAACAAAAAACTTGATGAGTCGAAACTTACTAAGGCCCATAGATGCCCTGAGACGTTCCTCCTCCTGAAAAGTCTTCAGAGAAGCAGCAATGGCTTCTTCATCAGTGACGCCTGTTGAAAGAAAAGAAAGAAAAGCGTAAGTCAAAATTAATGAAGAGGATATGTTGCAATAAAGAAAAGGCGACTAGTAGTTACCTGATTGCGCAAGCTTAGCTAGCCACGCGTCACGCTTCACCAGCCATGCCGAAGCTCTGAGAGCAGCTTCCAAGTCTATATCGTCCGGCGGCGGCATCACCAACCCTGCGTTAGTCCCATATTCGAGCAGACCTTCAGCATAAGGAGCGTGGGGTTCCTGGCCGAACACGACGTCCGCAGCGAAGAGCGACTTCTTTTTCTTTTGCCCTCCAGCCCTAGGCTCACGGGGAAGCGACTTACGCTTGGCAGCCGCTTTGGGACGATGGGTCCCGATGTCCGCACCCATGCCAGACTCCGGCGAGGGTACAACCACTGTTTCCGCCTGAGCGCGGGGTGCAGGAGGTGTATCCGCGATATCAGGAAGCGGCAATTCACGTGGAGGACTGTGCGCACGTGATGGTCTGCCCCCGACATCTTTTAAAGGAGCGACTACTGGGGTCCTAGGAACCAAAGGAGTGGTGCGATCGGTACCTGGAGGCGCACCCTTACGATCGACCAACAGTCGCCTTTCCTCCTTTATAACTGCTCCTGTTGCATGATTGTACCAGTCTTTGTACACATTGAGGAGTCTCGGAGCGTAAGCCGGTGCATTGATAAAAAAATGAGAGCTTGTATTCACACGCATGAAATGATGCAATGCGTTCTCCATCCCCTCTTCAGTAGCAGCGGGTTTCACTAAGAAGGCTTCCAAGGGGACCCCTTGATCGTAGCCCAGTTGTTGAGCAAAACGATGTGGGTTATACCTCATAAAAATTGCCACACCATTCTGCCTAAAAACTAAAAAACCCGGTCTAATGGAATATAAGTGGAGGGTCTCCCGAGCCGTTAAAACTGAAGCTCCATCCTTAAAGATATCTTGTAATGGCCGCGTCACAGTGGTAGACACCTTTCCAACGGTCAATACCTTATCGACAAAGGACATCCCGGCTTCGACGGTATGAGGGCGAAGGAGTAAGCCCCTGGCGTTCCATGGTGAGGGGTTTACAATTGATGCGCCGATCAGCTGTATAATGCGAGGAAAACCGCACTTGTCAAAGAACGAGGGCCTTCTATGCATCCCGAAGACACCCGCTGTGTGTAACTCGAGCCACGATGCGAAGTAATGCATCGGAAAGACCACGTGCAGCACTCCGGGCTCGCTAGCATCCGCTGCTCGACTGAGGCCGTGGTATAAGTGTGCCAAGCCGGCGATCCCAACAGCCACCTTCACCCCGATGACCATCCGGTGTGCTGGATAAAAGACAGAGTGCCGCATCCGATGAGAGTGCATTGGGATAGCGAACCAACTCAACCATAACCCGAGAAACCCTAAGAAAAAGGCCTTCTCATCCATCCCAGGGGCCGCTACTTCTGCAAGAGACATGGTTGGAAAGTTAGGAAGAAAAAAATCCTTTTGGCATATTTCATTCGCCGGCAGGTTATCCGAACCTAAGCCGAAAGGGTCCTCAAGGGTGGCAAACTTGGCAGTGGCCGCAGAGAGGGCGTTCGGGTGAAGAAACCGAGCAATGAAATCCTCAAAATTAACTCCTCGACTCCCATGTTCGACGAAGAGAGACTCATATATGTTCAGCACTTTAATCAAGCTCGGGAACTGGTGTTGAACATGTTAGTCTACGCTAGCGCCCCGGCCGTCTACAGACGCCAAATGCGGAACAAAAACTTTTTAACTGGCGCTATCGTATACTTTAACCCGGATCTGCCATTATTGCTAAACTAACAAACTGTAAAGAGTGTAGAAAGGTTATACCGAACGATCCGAGTCCTTCGTTCTTTAACCATCATCCCACGCTCCGTTGCGGCTGCTCCGATCTCGTCGATCTCCGATCTCTTCGTCGAGGTGGCACCACGTCGACGATTCTTTAAACGGGCTCCCGCCTCTGACTCGAGGCAACTCGATCGTCAAGTTTGCTAAAAGAGACGACCAAGAATGATGTAGAGATTGAGTAGATGACTTTGTCTCACTTCGTCCAAAACTGTGGACGATCGGTTAATGAAGTTGCCGAGGGAATTGGGTGATGGAATGAAATGAACTGTGAATTCCATACACCCCAAATCTATCATAATCTTTTCACAAATGAAAACAACAACCATGAGAGAGAGAGGAGGGGGCCGGCCTCTTATAAAGAGAGGGGGGTGACCGTAGGAGAGGGGGGTGACCATAGGATAAATATCATATGTGAACACAAACAAATATCTTGCATAAAGATCTTAAGCAAAACAAGATTGTTTAGAAATCAAAGCACGAGTCAAAAGACACCTCACCAAATCTAGAACCTTCTAGAACCTTCTAGAAGCACGACTCACTCTCATCCAAGAAAAGATAAATCCGTCTTTAACCGAATGTTAAAAGACGGCTGATAGAAAACTGGAAACTGGCAACTTCCAAAAGTGATCCTGAAACGACTTTCAGGATAACCCCGAAACTGTATAAATATACCCGCATTTGTATTACGACCGAATACAAATGCAACTGAGACAAAGATATTATACCTACTCAATATAATACTCGGATCCGGCTTAAACCAAAGCCGACCAGTATCAACTGTCCGAAAATCGACACGTGCGTAAACGCACGTGCATTTTCCGAACCCTGCCATAAAACCATACGGCCTCTACAACGTTTCGCCCGAACTTGGGAAACTGTCTGTGGGGGACTCTAATGACTCGTCAGTACCCTGGCAGTGGGTTTAACCACAAACCGTCAGCGGCACTAGCAATGCGTAACGGCTGCCCATGGACTGACCTCAAAGGAGGCTGATGAGCGAACTCATCCAGAAACCCTACTGAGCCTAACAGTGACAATATATATACAGTCCGGTCCGTTCGTCTACGAGTATCGCATATCTGCCTAGGGGGCTAGTAACGTCAGACCCCCAATAGCAGTATAAGTCGTGTCGGAGTGTAGCCCAATAACACCCTGAGATACTACTGGAGTACCTACCAGTAAATCTTCTGCCACGGCCGTGGGCTTTGTGTAATGGCTCTCCTAGACACAGCACGATCTCGCCCCCAATACCGGGAGAGACGAATCCCCTGCCGATCCGCTCACGTGCCTCCATATGGCTCGGGACTGTACCCAAAAACTACCTGTTTGCACGACTCCTTTGAGCCGTGGTAGGGTAGAAATCAAAGCACAGTGGGAACTCACACGAGACAAATGACGACCTCAGGTCGATGAACTAACCTGTACACATGTCACCAGGGAACTGCTATCTGACGATAGATATAATACTAACTAGCAGATTCCCGGCGAGTCCTGTCCGGTGTACTCATAACCCAATGAGCACCTGTATACATCTTAGGTGATCCAACTGACACCAGTGGCTTGTGAGACCGGCCACCGCCCCTCGTCGGGGTCTCGACTGTACACACTAGTCTACTCCGGAGTATCGATGCCCTGTCTCGAAACTCCCACGACTAGGGACCACAATTAAGGATATGCATATAAACTACCCAACTCTCACTTATATGATCGCCATCATACTGTTGGTAGTAAAGCAAGATCCTAAGGGCTCTATCAAAGTGTAACATGCAATCAGTCACCTGAACATGTACACGACTGATAAAGGCAAACCCGATAGCATACTATCATCTCGAGTAAGACTGTTCTACCGGTATAGGACCTCCGCAATCATTGCAATCACGTACCTGCGATCCAATAATTGACTATGTGGGCACTATCTCCAACAATCTCCCACTTGCACTCAAGGCTAATATTGCGATGTCGACTACTCACAGCCCGTGTGAAACCGAACATCCAACTCCTCTACTAATCAGTTTCACAAAGCCCGTTTGTAAAACTATTGTGTTCGAGAAATAGCCTCGGTGAGTGGATCCGCCTAGAAGTTTCTTTCTGTATCTCTCTTAATCTCAAGTTCGCGGAGAAAGCCATCTTCCGAATTGAGTAATACCTGTCTTAGAATATGTCTGGATATCTGATGGGACCTTAGTTCATAAATGAACTCCATATCCAAACTTCTTAGACTGTATGGATCACTGAACCTAATCAGTATCCGGCACCATGCCACCCTCAGTATCCTCTTGAACCACCTGTCCATAATACTGTCCCTCTTCATCAAAGGGAAAAACTATAACTCTGACAATCACTCTGTCAACCATGTCACCTTTGAAGCCTGGAATGATAACCGTCTCCCGAAGGAGGCTGCCGTCATCAAATCCGTAGAACATGTACTTATGTTCTAAAACTGCTTCCTTATGTTTCTCCAGGATTGGATTAATACAAACTTATTGCATCTAGTGCAAAACCAACATTTGGTGTGGTACTTGACATCTCATGATTGACTCAATTGCCTAAGCAAGTGATCTGCCAATCATGCACATCCCTCTCCCCTTTAGTCTGTAAGACACCTTTAGAGAGGGTGACTCCATCACCTGCAGGTACACCACCATGCTAGGAGTCAACTATTCCAAAAACCATTAGAATATCTGTCAAAGTACCCACATTGGGAAACTACCCAAATCCAGATCTAAAACCATAGATCTAGAAACCAGAATGTCAAATATTATATCCATATCCTGTCTGGAGAAACAACTGTGTGACGACCACAGTCCAACCGATCGTAGTATAGGAATTTTACTTCCTACTCTGTGTATGTCATCCAGATACCATGACATCACACCCTACTACCTTCTTAACTGATCCATCCCTTATTCTGATTGAAGTCAAACCCATGACTGTCACATCAAAATTAGATGATCTATCTCCGCTATAACTGCTCTAGTCTATAAATAGACATAAGCTACTTGCCCACCATGCTTCCGTTGCTCCCACTGACTATGACAACCCTCCTACCGGGTCTCATAACCTGGAACAACAGTAGTGTCAAGTCTGGGTAGATAAGAACCTCCCTGTCACCGTCCTTGAGCCTACCGAAGTACCTCTCGGGTGTCTGAGGTTACCTACCATATCTGCGGAGTGGCTATTGGAATGTCAAACTTGATTGAATGTATAGGTCCTATTAAATTTTCCGTAATCGTTCGCGGTTCTGGAATCACTTCCAGTTCTACCATACTCCCACTACTGTTTTCTGAAAAAGATCCATTTTTACTAAAACTGTGGCGAGTCAAGAACAATATCACTATTGATCTTCCAAATGGTAGAATATCAACCCTCGTCATAGCCAGGGTCAACCCACAAACAGCCACTACAGAAACGTGCCCCGAGTTATCCAGAGTCTGGTTTTAAGCATAAGCTGGACAACTCCCCGTACCTTAATATCTTTTAAGGTACGATCTATTCTATATCCAATACAAAAACTTTGGCACTTATTTAATTGGAACCAAGATTCAATCCATGCAGCTGTCTCCAGTGCATATCAACTTAATGGAAAGAGGCTAATCAGCATTACTCAACTTAGGAATCCATCCAATTATGAGTAACCTGAAAGAGAAACACGTTTCTCAAAACCATCACTATCATCTGAATACCAATCACAAGAATCTACATCTTCGATCTCTTTGAAGAATCCTGATACTTGTGATACCTGGTTCTCTACTTTATTCTTATACCCACAACTTCTCAAAACTTAGACCTTGTATTTCTACGAAACACTCGTCTAAATACTAGAGAAGTTATAAGTAAACAGATCATAGTACGAGGACCTACCCCTTTGTCCTGATAGACACTTGGACAACATACAATACTCTGTATAAGTCCGCTGAGTTAAACAACTCAAAACCTGTGCGTCGTAGGTTGAAAAATGTACCCTGGCGATTTCCTCAAATATCACCAATTACAACGAATTCCGATATAATGAGGATGATCACCTAATTCCCAATAACTTACTCCCACTCATCATCTGTAAAACCATACAGATATGAGAATGAAACCTGGTAAATACATACCCTTGGAGTAAGTATTTAATTGGGAAAACAGTTTTTCCTTTAACAATGCACTGAAACATGAAAATGTTTCGTAGGGGTATCCTGGTATTCATAGCAATGCCTCTTCCATAATCCAATTCATGACTTCAACCGTATATTTTATTGCCATCTCTCCAAATCCCTTTATTTGTCTTTAGTCGTTACCTTCTGTACACCATTGTTAGGCTAAATGGTTTTCTTCCTTCCCTACCGTTCGGCACCAGCCTATGGTTTGGAAGAAGACTATCCAGTAAGCATAATAGGTGTACCCTCCTAAACCAAGGAGTACTCGTATCTTGAGAGAAGGTGATGATAAAAGACAACTGAACAATACCTTATTCCTTTAAAGGTGAAATAGGAGTGGCGATGAAGTACGCGGTTTTGGTCGTGAATGATAACAGTCGCAATTTACTTTGCCCTCTTTCTAATCCCTTTATTTTGTCTTTACATATTACCTTCTGCACACCCTACTTAGGCTAATTGGTTTTCTTCATTCCCTACCTTTCGGCACCAGCCTATGGTTTGGAATAAGACTATCCAATAAGCGTAATAGGTGTACTCTCCTAAACCAAGGAGCCCTCGCAACCTGAGAGAAGGTGATAATAAAAGACAACTGAATAAACCAATTCTATTTCTCCTGAACCTGGATCCATCCTCGAAGAAGTCCCTTCGAGTTCGTATATAACAATACGATGGATCTATCCAATGGAAGTGGATATCTGTAGTAATACGGGTGTTCTGAGAAATGCAAAGGGTAAAAGAAGGAGTGGCAATGACTTATGCAACTCAGACAATCCAAAAAGCCAGTATTTTAAGAAGGTTCGGTCAACCTGGTCACTGAGTCATAGTCTAGGGTCGGTCAAAGGTCGCTGCCAAAGAGAGAGAGAAAAGAAACACTCTGTGTGCACTCTAACCTAGATCAGAATGGTCATCACTTTATCTAATCCGGAAACCTCCCACTGTCCTGTCAAATTCTCCTCCAAACCTAAAGAAGAATCAATCGGGATCACCCGAAAAGTAAACCAACTCATCAGCGGGAATCAGGATCCAACTCTCATCACATGATAACGTGATGGAATGCATCCACGTTACTCATACTCCAGAAGGTATGCGCATACTTGGCAAGTTTCAGTTTCTTTAGAAACTCCCGATAGGATTTTTGCCCCATGCTCTTATAACCTTGGCTTTGGTCAAAATGTCATAAGTCACATGCCAAGTTCTACCCGTCACTATCTTGTCAATTTGAACCCACCCGCACATGCCCCTGACTTTGGCCAATCGGCAGAACGACTGTCCCAAACTAACTCATCTATCTATGCAACAATTGAATACCCAGCAGCTACCAAACACTATGCCTTAACTTTGGCTAAAATACATAGCTTGAATACTACTGAATACTCAAAAGAAGTGACGGAGGGCTACGGCTGGTTTTTGGCGAAAAACCTTTAACGTAGTGAACTTGATATCGCTGAAGGAACCTGATAGCTTTTTAAAATATAGTGGCAAAAACCTTTTGCTAAAGAGGTCACTCCCGGTAAAGGGATCTCGGCTCTTTCCTCGTGGAATGAGGTGCAGGATATTCCACTGAATACCGCTATGCAAAGCAACTTCTAATCGACTATAGTGAAGTTATTACGCTGACGCAAACTTCTGCCCAAGGGGTCAGTCCCGGTGAAGGGATATCGGCTCTTGCCCCGTCGAATGAGGTGCAGGATATTCCACTGAATACCGCTATGCATAACAAAAGAAAACGTCTTTGCAATAACACTTTTTAAATTTGTTCCAACAACTGTAAACAGGTTTGTTATCCTTTGCATTGATCAGAATCAACGCAGTCCCATCAATTGATCACACCAGAAAAGAACGAAAATAAAATGTACGTATATACCATCCGCATTCGTCACTGGGTCCCGTCATCACTCGTTAGGTTACTTAACTAACGACAGAGCGGGGACTGGACTAGCGCGGGTGTAAAACATATACAACATCTAATAGTATATAAACCAATATACAATAATCGCTCCAGGCGTGATAATATGCAACATTACAGAAAAGTAATAAGCATTACAGAACAATACAGATAATCTGGGATCCCCGGGTTTCACAGAGCCGCTGCTGAAACCCGACGTTCCCCTGTCGTGTGGATAGCCTGTGCAATGAAACCTAGACCCCTACGGGTGCGGCAAGTTACCCGCCAAAACCTGAAGCGAGGCAGCCCCCTACAGCATAGTGAATGGACCACCCAGCACTCCATGGAATCCGGTAATCTTGGGCACCCCTCCTTGGGTCAACCTGTACCCCCTACGAGTGCGGCGAATAGTCTGCCAATTCTAGAGTGGGGCCCCTCTGCCTCTCAAAGCCATGAGATGCGGACCCGTTGCCCCTCCAGAACCCGGCTATCCGTGCACTCCGTCGCGGGGCAAAACCTAGTACAGTAATGAAAATAGTACAACAGGTACATCGACCGCAACCTGATCGTGCCCCAAAAGAATATTATACAACAGGCAGTGACGGCAGTCCACAAGTTGGACGCTCGCCCCGCAATATCAAATGTACAAATAAACTCAACCTGTACTACCATTGCACACTGCTATCCACCACGACAAATCCGCAACATCACAGCACAACACAGAACATCAACGCGAATGTCACGTTCGCAAACCCGTCTAAAAGAACTATAGCAATCAGACGCGGTTTACCGATCAAATGACATTCCCGGTCGGAGATATAATGTAAGCACTGTAAACTAACGTGTTTAAATTTCGATCGACCAAATATCACAAAGTGGGCCCCACGAACATCTGTAGAACAGTAACAAAACCTGGGCCCAAACGATATATACCAAAAACCCCAATTTCCAACAGAGAATCCACTGTAGAAATTTGAGTGAGTGATCCCACTTTCCTGCGGCGGATCCGCGGCAAAACCCTGGCTTTGGCCGCGGATCCGCGGCGGAACAGTGGAATTACTTGCTCGAATTTCTACAGTATTCTTAAAAAACCCTGCTTGATTTTCTGGTATGGTCAAAATGACATTTGGACCAGTTTGAAAATTAACAGAAACTGTCAAATTGAAAAATTGCGATTTTTGATTTCCGGTTCGATCGATATTTTAAACGCGTTAGCACAAGTTAGTATAGCAAAATGGTGAGGCTCTGATACCACTGTTAGTCTACGCTAGCGCCCCGGCCGTCTACAGACGCCAAATGCGGAACAAAAACTTTTTAACTGGCGCTATCGTATACTTTAACCCGGATCTGCCATTATTGCTAAACTAACAAACTGTAAAGAGTGTAGAAAGGTTATACCGAACGATCCGAGTCCTTCGTTCTTTAACCATCATCCCACGCTCCGTTGCGGCTGCTCCGATCTCGTCGATCTCCGATCTCTTCGTCGAGGTGGCACCACGTCGACGATTCTTTAAACGGGCTCCCGCCTCTGACTCGAGGCAACTCGATCGTCAAGTTTGCTAAAAGAGACGACCAAGAATGATGTAAAGATTGAGTAGATGACTTTGTCTCACTTCGTCCAAAACTGTGGACGATCGGTTAATGAAGTTGTCGAGGGAATTGGGTGATGGAATGAAATGAACTGTGAATTCCATACACCCCAAATCTATCATAATCTTTTCACAAATGAAAACAACAACCATGAGAGAGAGAGGAGGGGGCCGGCCTCTTATAAAGAGAGGGGGGGTGACCGTAGGAGAGGAGGGTGACCATAGGATAAATATCATATGTGAACACAAACAAATATCTTGCATAAAGATCTTAAGCAAAACAAGATTGTTTAGAAATCAAAGCATGAGTCACAAGACACCTCACCAAATCTAGAACCTTCTAGAACCTTCTAGAAGCACGACTCACTCTCATCCAAGAAAAGATAAATCCGTCTTTAACCGAATGTTAAAAGACGACTGATAGAAAACTGGAAACTGGCAACTTCCAAAAGTGATCCTGAAACGACTTTCAGGATAACCCCGAAACTGTATAAATATACCCACATTTGTATTACGACCGAATACAAATGCAACTGAGACAAAGATATTATACCTACTCAATATAATACTCGGATCCGGCTTAAACCAAAGCCGACCAGTATCAACTGTCCGAAAATCGACACGTGCGTAAACGCACGTGCATTTTCCGAACCCTGCCATAAAACCATACGGCCTCTACAACGTTTCGCCCGAACTTGGGAAACTGTCTGTGGGGGACTCTAATGACTCGTCAGTACCCTGGCAGTGGGTTTAACCACAAACCGTCAGCGGCACTAGCAATGCGTAACGGCTGCCCATGGACTGACCTCAAGGGAGGCTGATGAGCGAACTCATCCAGAAACCCTACTGAGCCTAACAGTGACAATGTATATACAGTCCGGTCCGTTCGTCTATGAGTATCGCATATCTGCCTAGGGGGCTAGTAACGTCAGACCCCCAATAGCAGTATAAGTCGTGTCGGAGTGTAGCCCAATAACACCCTGAGATACTACTGGAGTACCTACCAGTAAATCTTCTGCCACGGCCGTGGGCTTTGTGTAATGGCTCTCCTAGACACAGCACGATCTCGCCCCCAATACCGGGAGAGACGAATCCCCTGCCGATCCGCTCACGTGCCTCCATATGGCTCGGGACTGTACCCAAAAACTACCTGTTTGCACGACTCCTTTGAGCCGTGGTAGGGTAGAAATCAAAGCACAGTGGGAACTCACACGAGACAAATGACGACCTCAGGTCGATGAACTAACATGTACACATGTCACCAGGGAACTGCTATCTGACGATAGATATAATACTAACTAGCAGATTCCCGGCGAGTCCTGTCCGGTGTACTCATAACCCAATGAGCACCTGTATACATCTTAGGTGATCCAACTGACACCAGTGGCTTGTGAGACCGGCCACCGCCCCTCGTCGGGTTCTCGACTGTACACACTAGTCTACTCCGGAGTATCGATGCCCTGTCTCGAAACTCCCACGACTAGGGACCACAATTAAGGATATGCATATAAACTACCCAACTCTCACTTATATGATCGCCATCATACTGTTGGTAGTAAAGCAAGATCCTAAGGGCTCTATCAAAGTGTAACATGCAATCAGTCACCTGAACATGTACACGACTGATAAAGGCAAACCCGATAGCATACTATCATCTCGAGTAAGACTGTTCTACCGGTATAGGTCCTCCACAATCATTGCAATCACGTACCTGCGATCCAATAATTGACTATGAGGGCACTATCTCCAACAGAACAGCAGTATCCGGCGTGACCCCCTTCACCGTCGGCCTAGCACCGAAGACGTACATGTCTGTTGGGAGCAGCTCCTCATAATGTTCCCCCATCACCGGTAAACCGGATACTTCCGCAAATTCCTCCAGGGAGATTGACACTTCCCGATCCATGGCAAGGAAAGTGTGGGTGGGAATATTCCATTGCTCCAAGAAAGCTTTAAACCACCAGGTGGGAAGCATGGGATACTGGAAGAGAGAGACATAGACCGCGGTGTACAGTCCTAATCTTATCAACTGTGACTTCTTCGTCGACAGGATATACCGGGCCCACGGCAGATATCCAATCGGGTGGAGGGGAATCAGACCAAGGTTATATGATTGCCCCCAAGGTCGCGCTTCACCTTGACAGATACGACGTCCTAGGATGTCCAAAACCATAGGACGCTGAACCGGTATCGCATCTATAGCGGGATGTAGAAAGCCTTTCGATGTCCAGTCCGCCAACTCCACGGCATACTGCACCGAGGGTGGGGTAGCATAATGAATCGCCGTGATGTGCTCGGACGGCACCGTGCATGTGAAGCTGCGTCGACCCATAATGATCTGATTGTACCATGACCCCCAAAGGTGGAGACTCTTATACTCCGGGTCGTATGCCTTGATCATGGCCAGGACCTCACGGTCCAAAGGCGCCTCTGGAAATCCCTCCTCCGAGCGGACAAACGGGAATGAAGTGTCTTCAGACATGATCGCTGCAAAAAGAGCAATGTAGCCGTCAGTGTTGTAATCCCAACGTTTGGCATTGAAAGAAGAAAATGCATTAATTAAATTAAAATCAAAATTAATTAATTACACCGCACCACAGTGCAGTGAGTAGGAGACCAAAGAGGGACCCATGAAATCTAAATGACAATACGTCAATTAAGAAGACAAACTCATCATTGGATGAGATTGTCAGTTGGTCCCTGGGGGGAACATTCCCATAATAAAAAAGGGGGGGAAAGAATCCCTAGAGACAAGAAGAAAATCTCCTCTTTCAGAGCAAAGCTCTGTCACAGAATGACACTTGTCAAATTCTGGTCTCAAAAGAATTAAAATTCCTTAAGAAAGAGCTTAGCTCTATAATATTCCATCAAAAAGAAAGTTTTTGAAAAGAAATTTAAAATTAAAATTTCTGGAATCCTGAAAAAAGATCCATGAAAGCTTATAGAAAAATTCTTCATTTTTTTCAGACCTAAAAGATCTACATTTGATTCAAGAGCAAAGCTCTGTTCATGGGTTAGAATCCATGAACAAGATCTCTGTAGATCTATGGATTTGTGAGAGCAAAGCTCTGTTGATGAAACCCCAAAGGGAATTTCTTTAGATCAAAAGATCTATGAGAGCAAAGCTCTGTTGGTTAAAATTGACTTAAATTAATTTAACTTAATTTTAAATTAAATATTACCTAAAGTTTTCTAAAAAACTTTAGGAAATGAGAGCAAAGCTCTAGAGTTCTGAAAGCAAGAGAAAAGCTCTGAAATTCTTAAGCAAGAGCAGAGCTCTGAAAATCTAAACCTAGAAAATGGTGGAGAATTTTTTTTAAGGGCCAGAGGCCCTATTTATAAGGCGCTTGCGCCTCTTAAGATTCCCCCTTGATCCAACGGTCAGGGGGGTTGCCACCGTTGCACTCACGTGTGCGCCACGTGAGCGCAACGGTGGGGGGGCATTTGTTTCGCCCAATCAGAGCAAAGCTCTGTTTGAATTCAAAATTCAAATTTTGAAGCAACGCTTCAAGTCTCGGGCGCAACGCGCCGCGTGTCTGGCGCTAATACGTCAGCGCAGCGCCCAAGATGGCGCACCCAATCAGAGCAAAGCTCTGTTTAAAGGAAGCAACGCTTTAGCTGCGCTGCGCTGCGCGACACGTGTCAGCACAGATGCGCTAACGCAGTTGCGCTGCGCTCTGCGCTACGCGACACGTGTCAGCGCAGATGCGCTAGCGCACTTGCGCTGCGCGACACGTGTCAGCGCAGATGCGCTGCGCTCTGCGCTACGCGACACGTGTCACGCGCTGGGCCATCTGCGCCAAACTAAATTAAGATTTTAAGAAATCTTTTCTGTTCTTGTTAAAATAAGAAGATTTTCTTCTGCAAAGCAGAAGCCCTTGGATCAAAGATCCAACGGTGGGGAAAATTCCCCAAATCACTCAGAGAATGATCTCTTTAACAATTTTAACTAATTTGTGAGCACTATAAAAAGGACCCTAAGCCTCAATTCATCATCATCAACATTTTTTCTTGAGAACTCAAGAACTTTAAACAGAGAGAACTCTGAGAAGATTTCAAGAAAAAGGTAAAGAACCTTCATGAATTAGAAGAAATTCCTTCTAATAGATCATTGGTCTAAAAACAAGATCAATGATCTTTACATAATAAACAGTGCTTTGCACTTCTTGTGAACCCCTGGTTCTTTAAAAATAAAAAAAATAATAATAGTGCTTTGCACTTTTATGAACCTCTGGTTCTTCAAATAAAGAAAAATTTATTTTTCTTTGATCTATTTCAGATCAAGAAATTAAATAGTGCTTTGTACTTTTATGAACCTCTGGTTCTTCAAATAAAGAAAAATTTATTTTTCTTTGATCTAATTCGGATCAAGAAATTAAACAGTGCTTTGCACTTCCCTTCTTGAATCTAAAAGATTCTTAGTGCTTTGCACTTCCAAACTGCGCCGTTGCGCTCTTAAGAGAGCGCCACGTGTCGGCTATAAAACCACTTGCGCTAAGCGCCCTTAAGATAGAGCTTTGCTCTCTGGAATTGGCGCAACTCGCTGAGAGCACGCCACGTGTCGCCAGCGCAACAGCGCAGCGCGCTGCACTGTTGCGCTTGCGCTCGCCAGAGCATGACACGTCTCCTCACCATAAGCGCTTGCGCTCAGTGATTGGCGCAAAGCGCCTGACAAATGCAATGCATTTCACTTCCTGAAGGGCCAAGCCCAATTAAAAGGCTTAACAAGCCTAATAAATAAAATGCTGTGCATTATTTGGAAGGGCAGAGCCCAATTGAAAGGTCCAATGGACCAAAATAAACGATCTGCATCATAATAAAAAGGGGCAGATCCCAATCAAAATGGGCATAAATGGCCTGAAATAATGCAATGCATTATTTAAGTATGGGCAAAGCCCTAGCACAGGTCTAATAGACCAAAAAAATAAATAAGGGTGTTGAACATTTTCAACTGGACTTAGCCCAATTTTGGCCGTAAGTCCTTAAATTAAATCGACTGAGTACGGCTGCTCCCTAGATCAATTTATATCTGGTTCGAGGGTACATCTCCGAACTCCTCTGACATCTGTCGTTGTAATCCTTCAACGACGTCAGAGAGGTGATGGGTCCCGACGACCACACACGTATATGGACTGCGGGGTCCTTAAACTCGTGGACCGAGACGTCCTTAAACTAATATTGGACCGAGACGTCCTTAAACTAATATTGGACCGAGACGTCCTTAAACTAATATCGGACAGAAACGTCCCTAAACTAACAGTGGACCGAGACGTCCTTAAACTAATATCGGACCAAAACGTCCCTAAACTAATATTGGACCGAGACGTCTTTAAACTAATATTGGACCGAGACGTCCTTAAACTAATATGGGACCGAAACGTCCCTAAACTAATATCGGACCGAAACGTCCCTAAACTAACAGTGGACCGAGACGTCCTTAAACTAATATCGGACCGAAACGTCCCTAAACTAATATTGGATCGAGACGTCCTTAAATTAATATTGGACCGAAACGTCCCTAAACTAATATTGGACCGAGACGTCCTTAAACTAATATTGGACCGAAACGTCTTTAAACTAATACTGGACCGAAACGTCCTTAAACTAATGATGGACCACTACGTCCTTAAACTGGCGACAGACCGAAATGTCCTTAAACTAATAATGGACCACCATGTCCCTAAACTGGCGATGGACCACCACGTCCTCAAACTGGCGCAATAGAACCCGAAAGCCCCTTTTGCCGGATCTAAACGGTCCCGTCTAAGTTGATCTTAGCCCCAAATACGGTTAACGTGTCCTTAGATATTTAATTAAACAATAAAACTCCAAATCAACTCTGGCTCGAGGGTACATCTCCGAGCTCCTCTGATACATGTCATTGTAATCCTTCAACGACGTCAGAGAGGTGACGAGTCCCGATGGCCATACATTAAATTAATCACTACGTCGAGTCGATCTTAGTCCAAAACAGGACTAATGTATCCTTGACGAACGTTTAAGTTGATCTTAGCCGCAACGCGACTAATGTATCCTTAAACTAAAACACCAAACCCAAATCTAAGTAAATACGGATTTGGACTAATCCACGTCCTACGAGCGACGACATTACTCAGTCTCCGTATACAATCCACGGGCAACCACAAACAAAACAAACACACACGACACGAAGTGAAATTCTGGAGAAGGAGAAAGTTGTTACTGCGATGCGGTAGCGTAATTAACTGCAGGGGCTTGCGCCTGCAGGGAAGAGTGTCCCCACAATCAAAAACCCCTCACCCTGAGGGGGAATCTGATGAAGTCTGCTACATCGGCCGCATCCGTCTAAACCTCCGATCCACGGTGCCATAAATCAACTTGGCATCTTCGGAGAGGTAGACGGATAAAACCAAATAGCATCTGCCCCGAACCTCAGGCACGGACGCACTAACGTCCAGGCCGCCGTTCGGAAGGGAACAGGGAGTTTTTTTAATTCCAGCGTTAGCACACCCGTGCTTTGCACGTGGTGCGGTGCTTAGAGCGCAACGCTTTTAGCGCTAGCGCACCTGTGTCTTACACGTGGTGCACAGCTCGGAGCGCAGCGCACCCTGAGCTAGCGCATCCGTGTTTGACACGTGGCGTGCTGCCTAGGGCGCAGCGCGCCTAGCGCTAGCACACACGTGGTGCGCTGCCTAGGGCGCAGCGCTCTTGGCGCTGCATCTGAAGCGTTGCTTCAATTTTGAAATTTGGATTTCACACAGAGCTTTGCTCTGATTGGGGGAAACAAATGCCCCCCCAACGTTGCGCTCACGTGGCCCACATGTGAGTGCAGCGGCGGCAGCATCTGTGCCCTTGGATTAACTAAGAAGTTGAAACGGCACTCAGTGCCTATAAATAAGACCTTTGGCCCTTGAGATGATTTCTGTTCATCTTCAACTTTGTTTTCTGAGAATTTTTATTCTCCCACAGAGCATAGCTCTTCATCTTAAGAAACCTCAAGAGTCAAAACTCTGCCAAAATTTAGGTGAAGATTAAATCTTTTAAAGTTCTACGGTTTCACCCATTAACATAGCCTAGCTCTTCATAGATCTTTGATCCAAAAAAACCCTTTTAGGGTTTCATTAATTAGAGCTTTTGCTCTCTTCAAATCGTGAAGAACTCTTAATAGTTTGTTCATGGATCTTGAAGATCTTAGAATTTTAATTCATATATATATAAATTTGATTTCAATTTTTCTGATGGGTTTTTCCATCATTTTTACAGAGCCAGGCTCTTGAGGAATTTTATTCCTTCATGATCAGAGTTTGACAAGTGTCACTCTGTTACAAAGCACTGCTCTCAAAGGGAGATTTACTCCTCTGTCCAAGAGATTTCTCATTTAATGAGAATTTCTTTTGAGGATTTCCTCACTTAATGGCAGCCTCATCAAATGATGAGGCTATTTTATTAATGATGATTTGTCATCTAGATTTTGTGGGCCCCCTTTGGTCCCTCTCTACTGCATTGCAGTGTGGTACAAATTTTAAAGTACCAAGTATCAGAATTTAAATTAAATTATCGCACTAACATTTAACTTTTTTCCCTTTTCGCGTAGGCGACATGTCTTTCGATCTTTCTTTCCCGTTTGTTCGTTCAGAGGGAGGATTCCCTGGAGCGCCTGTGGACCGGGAAGTCTTAGCACTGATCAAAGATCATGACCCGGAACATAAGAATCTTCACCTCTGGGGAACACGGTACAACCACATTATTAAGGGTCGGCAGAGCTTTTCGTGCGCTGTACCCTCAGAGCCCATCATGGCGATCCATTACGCCGACCTTCCCCCGGTGAACTATGCCGTGGAGATGGTTAATTGGACTTCTGAAGGTCTTCTTCAGCCTGATATGGCTTCGATACCTATTCAACCTCTAATAGCTTTGGACACCCTGGGGCGACATATTTGTCAAGGCGAGGCGCGACCGTGAGGACAATCATATATGATTGGGCGAATTCCTCGTCATCCAGCTGGCTATCTGTAATGGGCCCGTTATATTCTGTCAGCGAAGAAATCGCAGTTGCTGAGGCTTGGGCTGTATCCCGCGATTTATGCTTCTCTTTTCCAGTATTCTACACTTCCCACCTGGTGGGTTAAGGCCTTTTTGGAGTAGTGGAATATCCCTACTCACACCTTCCTTTTTCTGGACCGAGAAGTATCAATTTCCTTAGAGGAATTTGCAGAAGTTTCTGGCTTACCGGTTATGGGAGAGCATTATGAAGAACTGCTCCCTACAGATGAATACGTTTTTGGTGCCAAGCCAGTGATGATAGGCCTTACCCCGGAGAACGCCATTCAACACCAATTTCCTAGTCTGATCAACGTGTTGAATATTTATGAGGGCCTTTTCCTTGAATTTGGGAGTCGCAGGGTTAATTTCGAGGATTTCATCGCTCGTTTTCTTCATCCGGAAGTCCTTTCAAAGGAGGTTGCTAAATTCGCTACGCTTGATGACCCTTTCAGCTTAAGTTTGAACAATCTGCCAATGGCGGAGGCAGATCAAAAGAGTTTCTTCCTTCCCAACCCCCAAGTCGTTTCTTTTGCGGAGGTTGCAGTCCCTGGGATTGATGAGGAAACGTTCTTTTTGGGGTTCCTTGGGTTATGGCTGAGCTGGTTTGCACTCCCGATGCATCTTCGCCGTATGAGGCCGTCCGTCTTCTACCCAGCTCACTGAATGGTTATTAGGGTGAAAGTGGCTGCCGGGGTTGCCGGGTTAGCTCATTTATATTACGGCCTCAGCCAAGCGGCGGATACTACTGAACCTGGGGTGCAACATGTGAACTTCTCGACGCATTACTTCATTTCATGGCTTGAGCTACATGCACTTGGCATTTTCGGTATCTATAAAAGGCCTTCCTTCTATGACATGTGCAGCTTCCCCCGGATTATGCGATTAGTCGGCGCATCTATTGTAAATCCGTCACTATGGGAGGCTAGAGGTTTTCTCCTTCTCCCTCGCATGGTTGGAGATGGCATGAATTTTACTGATAAAATTCTAACCATCGGCAAAGAGTCCGTAACCGCGGTACATCCATTGGGGGACATTTTCAAGGATGGAGCCTCTATTTTGAAAGCTCGGGAAATCCTTCATTTATATTCCATCAGACCAGGATTTCTGGTGTTTAGGCAAAATGATGCGGCATTATTCATGAGATACAATCCGCATCGTTTTGCCCAGCAGCTGAGCTATAATTAGGGAGTCCCGTTGGAGGCTTTCTTGTTAGAACCTGCTGCCACGAGAGAGGGAATGCGGAATGCGCTGCATCATTTTATGCGTGTGAACACAGGGTCCAACTTCTTTATCAGCGAACCGAGCCGTGTCCCGAAGGCCCTCAATGTGCATGTTGCCTGGTATCGGCATTCAGTGGGCGCTGTAATCAAGGAGGAGAAGCGACTGTTGCTCGATCGCAAGGGTGCACCCCCTGTCGGTGATCGAAACGTCCCTCTGAAGCGACGGACCATTGTCCGTCCTCCCTTAAGGGAAGTCGTTGCGGTCGAAGTTCCACATGATAGGCCTGAGCTACCAGTGCCCCGGGCTCCCATGGAGACGGTGAATGTAGCTTCCCCCAAGTCTGGCGTGGGTTCAGACATCGGGACTCGTCGTCCCAAAGTGCCCACTAAGAGTAAGCTAGTACTGGCTGCGACCGGAGCTCGCTCGCAGAAGAGGAAGAAGAAGTCGATCCTCTCTGTAGACGTTGTACTCGGCCAAGAGCCTCATGCTCCTTATAGCAAGGGCCTGAGCGAATATGGGACCAATGAAGGTCTATTTATGCCACCAGATGACACTGATCTGGGGGCTGCCATTGCAGCTTCTGAGTGATTGGAAAGCCACAAAGCAGGACTGGCCATCCTCACGCCATCAGATAACCATTAGCTGTACTTTTCGTCATTGCATTATATTTTTGTCATCATGTTTCGACTGGCATTTTTCCCTTTTTAACAGGCATTTCCACTGAAGAAGCTCTAGCAGCTTCTCTCAAGACTTTTGAGGAGAGGAAAGACTTCGAGCATCTTTAGGCATCGGTACATTTCGGTTCACCGCGTCTCCACTCCTGTTTCTTATGGGTAATCTGACCCTTCCTCTTCATCTTATTACAGGAACTACCTCTACTCAAGTTATTCCAGGTGCGGCACCGAATTCGCAGGGCGGTGCGGAGATGCCCCTAAGGTCAGCTATCGAAGTTTCAGTTCCGCCGGTATTGCTGAAAGAAGCTTCTCTTAAGCAACCAATGACATAACGGCTCCAGAGGTAACTATTGGCGCGGACGAGGATGTCCTATTGAGGGAGGTCCTTAGAAGATCTGCCCTCACGGCCCGGGCGGAGAGAAAGCGTAGAGTGTGCGCAGCAAGGGAGCGTAATGCCGCCTTGGCTGCGGGTGCAGGTCCGAGTGCTGCTACTCCTACCCTCACCCTTTCATAGGATGCTTCGGCTGCCTTGTCTACCGTCCATAGACAGGCAGCTCGTGCGGCTCGGGAGGCAATCGAAAAGCCGACCCAAGGTAACGTAACATTGGGTTCTTTTGTCAAAGTTTTAATTTTCAGGTCCTCATATATCTTATCTTGTAGGGCCGATTCTTGCCGAGGAAGTGGTGGGTGACGTGATGGCAACCGCCGAGCCTGAAGTAGCGGTAGGTGAGACGGCTACAATCGTCGAACCCGAGGTAGTGGTAGGTGAGATGGTTACAACCGCTGAGCCCGAGGTAGCCACTCTTTCTCAAGAGTCGGGCACTGCTCCAATCGTCGCTCTTTCCCCTTGCGGTTCCTTGCCGTTGCCGGGCGCTGCGAGTGTCACAATGATTCTTGTGGAATCGGGAGATGAGGCTACGGGTGGCGAGACCGTTCCGATGGAGGAGGGTGAGGCATTCGCTGCATCCAGTGACATCCTTGTCGCGGTCTCGACCGGCGACTCACAAGGTAGATTTTGGATCATTACTCTCCCCTTTATTCTGCAATCCCTTTCAATTTCTTTTTGACAGCGTTTCTCTTATTTCCAATGCAGGTGTGATGAGCGTTGGGGTTGTGCCATCTGAGGAAGCATCTCCAGTTGCCTGTTTGATGGTGACCGCTCCTCTACCTTCTCTCATACCATCTCAAATGCTGGAAGGTGCGGATTTGTGACCCATCAATTTCATTGTAGGCAGTATATTTTATGTACAGACATTGCATTATTACATCCTCGCAGGAGTCCTTTTTGATCACCTGTATCAGGTGCTACACCCACACTTCTCCTTTCAGTCAGAGATTGCCTCATCTAGTGGCGCTGGTGAGTACAGCCTTCAGCTAATGTCTTTTCTTTTACGGGCAGCCAAATCGTTTCTAATTCTTCTTTGTTTTGATTGCAGCAATACAGATCGAAGGAGGAGATGAAAGAACAGTTGCACCACTGGTACTCCCGGCCTTTCCACCTGGTGCAGCCGGTATAGTAAACTCCATTGTTCACGAACCTCCTCAATTTCTTGAACCGTTATTTGACTGTGATTTGTTTTGCAGCGGTGATATCAACTTCAGCTCCGTTCGAATCTCGAGTCGTAATGCCTGCAGGCCCCTTTTCTCGACGTTCATCTTCCAAAGGCGCTGTGAATAGTCTGCGCATGTTGAGAGACTACATCGAGGAGCTTGACATGGAGGCTCACACATTCGCTACAGATTTTTCCGCGGAGGTTAATCCTATGCTGGCGACGCTCGTGGACTTTCATAGTGAGGGTGTCGTTGAGTCTTTGGTTAATCACTGCAGGGAGATTGAAGCCTTTCTGGATGAGTTCGAATTCAGACGTCCTGCTCCTGAGGTCTTGGCTGCGAACTCTCAACGGGCTGCGTAGGTTGAGCAAAGCACTCCCTACTTCCGCCATCTTGAACAAGAAGTGGCCTTAAAGCGTAAGGAGAGTGAAGAGATTTCAAGCGACTCTGCTTGACTGCATGCTCAGGTTGATGCCAATGCTGTGCAATTGAAGACTGTCTTTGAGAGCCTTCTACGATGTATTTCCGACGGGCTAACGCTGAGGCAGAAGCTCGACCTCATCGAGCGAGATGCACAGAATCGTGGGGCAGCTCAGCGGGCCATCGAAGAGCAACTTTCGTCCTACCTGCAACAACGAGCCGAAGTCGAAGCAGAGTTGGCCGCGGCAGCTGACCGAGAAAACGGGCTGAGAGAAGTGCGCGAGCAGCTGATTGGACTATTGAAAGCACTTCCCTCTCAATAATTGTTTTTGTACCATTTGTAATTTTGAATAAAATGTATCTATTTTTTATTCTTTCATATGATGCATTTTTTACCCAATTGAATTTATTAATAAAAGATACATCTCTTTCGTAATGTCTTGTGTCATTTCTTTGCATGTCACTTTAGTAAGCATAGTATGCAGATGATAGAGTGAGCATTCCATTTTGAGTTCTTCGAGAGGTAGTGATGGCTTAGAAAACAGGTTCAGATCTGCCGCCTAAGACTTTTCAACTTCATAAGCCGTGAGGGTCTCAAGAAGGTTTTTCTCCCTATGAGTCAGGAGGATCACGTAGGTGCAAATTCTCCCTAGAAATCATGAGGATTTCTAAGTGATCATTACCTCCATGAGTCGTAAGGGTCTCATTCGGGTATTTTTCGTCACGAATCGTGAGGACCCATAAGTAGCTTCTTTATTTTAGTGGCATGTAATTGTGTCAAATGTGGCCCGTAGATAGTAAGTGATGGTCCATCTTGGACTCTTTGCCGGGTAACGATAGCTTAGGAAACAGGTTCAGGTATGTTGCCTAAGACTTTTTAACTTTATGAGCGGTGAAGGTCTTATAAAGACTTTTCTCCTTACAAGTCGAGAGAATCTCGTAGGTGTATTTTCTCTTTAGGAATCGTGAGAATTCCCAAGTGTGGTTTCTCCTGAGAGTCGTAAGGATCTCACAAGAGAATTTTCCCTCTTACAAGTCGAGATGACTCGTAAGTGGTTGTTTCCCTCTTTGTCGAGATTCGACTTTGGAGAGTGTGGTCAGTGAATAGTATGCAAGAGTCCATTTTGGACCGACTTGCAGGGCCCCAGTGCTTAGGAAATAGGTCCTTATCCCTATTGCCTAAGGCTTTTCCTTACGAGTTAAGATGAATCGAGAAGTTCTCGCGAAGACACTAATTTCCTCACGAGTCGAGGAGTTCTCACAAGAATGTCCTAACGTCACAGTTAACCTCTGCTCTTTACGACAGCGGTCCGTTAGGGTCTGTGGTACTAGGGTTTTTCCTGTCGTACCGTCGCGTTGACTGATGTATTCCTCGATAGGCAATCTTGCTGTTCAAGCAGCCTTGCGACTGTCGTGTCTCTGATCCCTTCGGGGGCTGGACAAGACGTCTTCAAGCAATCTTCCTAGGCAGTTTGACCGTCGGAAGAGCAAGCGTTAGGAATTTTGCCATGCCGCTTTTTACTTGAGGTTAGGCTCAGTTTAGGGAGCCCCGATGAGTCATAACCACTCCGCGCTGGTGTGGGATGATCTCCGATAGTCTTTCAGGTTTTATATGAGTTGCCGTCAAGACCATGAAGCTAGGAATTTGTCCTTTACTTCATTTGCTGGCATTGCGTCTGCTGTATCAAGACGAATGTCGCGGTTGTCTCTAGGTTGTTGGTGAACCGTCGAGGTTTGGAACTAGGGATTTTGCCGTGGCTCTGTTGTTTGATTGTCGCGTCTGAATCTTGCCAGAGGAAGAACGCTGTGGTGACATCTTGTCTGCTGTATCAAGATGAACGTCAAGGTGGGGACCATTCTATGTGGGATGATCTCTGGTAGTCTTTCAGGTTTTATATGAGTTACCGTCGAGACCCTAAAGGTAGGAATTTGGCCTTCGCTTCGTTTGCTTTGGCGTGTCCGAATCCTGTTGGAGGAAGGACGTTGTTGTGACATTTTGTCTGCTATATCTAGAAGAACGTCGAGGTGGTGACCACTCCACGTGGGATAATCTCCGGTAGTCTTTTAGGTTTTATATGAGTTACCTTCAAGACCCTGAAGCTAGGAATTTGGCCTTCGCTTCGTTTGCTTTGGCGTGTCCGAATCCTGTTGGAGGAAGGACGCTGTAGTGACATTTTGTCTGCTGTATCGAGATGAACGTCGAGGTGGTGACCACTCCGTGTGGGATGATCTCCGGTAGTCTTTCAGGTTTTATATGAGTTGCTATCAAGATCCTGAAGCTAGGAATTTTGCTTTTGCTTCATTTACTTTGGCGTTGCGTCTACTGTATCGAGATGAACGTCGAGCTGGTGACCACTCCGCGCTGGTATGGGATGATCTCTGATTATCTTTCAGGTTTTATATGAGTTGCCGCCAAGACCCTGAAGCTAGGAATTTTGCCTTTGCTTCATTTGCTTTGGCGTTGTGTCTGCTGTATCGAGACGAACGTCGAGGTGGTGCTGGGATTTTGCCATCACTCCGCTTTTTTAATTGTGAGGTCTTTTGTTGACGTTGCATCTGCATCCTGCCGGAGTGAGAGAGAACGTCGTTGTTGACATTACGTCTGCTATAACGAGACGAATGTTGAGGTAGTCTTTAGGTTGTTTTGTGAACCGTCAATACATGTAGCTAGGAATTTTTCCATGGCTCCGTTTTGTTTCGACCATGGGGTCTTTCGTTGACGTTGCATCTGAATCCTACTGGACTGCGAAGGAACGCTGTTGTTGACATCGCATCTGCTGTATTGAGACGAATGTCGAGGTGGTCTCTAGGTTGTCTGTGAAACGTTGTGACTTGGCTCTCTTTCGAATGGAGCCTGGGGGGAAGGTATGGTCCCCTCTTTGTTTGTGCCCCTGGATTGTATACAGGGATCGATATGATCTCACCTGTAGGGCAAAAAGTTTCATTTTATATATTTTTCTTTCCGCGATGCTCTATCATTTCAGCTTTTCATATCACGAAAGTCGCGATTGTCCAATCATTTCGGCTATTTCATATGCATTTTTGGCTCTTTGACTTTTTGCCACGAGTATGGAACTTGGAATCTGGTGCCAATCTTAGCATCAGCGTCGCTGCGACTAGAATATTGCCAGGAGCGATTCATCATTTGCCATGAAAGGACTTGGAATTTGATACCGATTTAGGCATCAGCATTGCTGCAACTGAGATATTACCAGGAGCAAATCATCATTTGCCTCTGTCGATGTCGAACAAAGGTGGCTTAGCAAATAGGGTTAGGATCCCGTCGACTAAGGCTTTTGACTTCATGAGCCTTAAGGGTCTCATAAAGGTGTTTCTCCCTACGAGTCGTGAGGATCTCGTAGGTGCGTTTTCTCCTTAAGAATCGTGAGGAGTCTTAAGTGTATGGTCTCTTATAAGTCGTAAGGATCTTACAAGAGTATTTTCTCCTCATAAGTCGAGAGGACTTACAAGTGTCTTTTGCCATCAGAGCATATCCCCAGTCCCTGGTGGGACTTTGTTAGGGAAACGCTTATTCGTGCCCGTGGATTGTATACAAGGGTCAATACTGAACCACTTGTAGGGCAAAATTGAAGGTATGACTTCTTAAGAACAGGTTCAGATCCCTGTAGCTTAAGGCTTTTGAATCCTATGAGCCGTGAGGGTCTCAAAGGGGAATTCTCCTTACGAGTCGTGAGAATCTCGTAAGTGTAACTTCTCCTTAAGAATCGTGGGGAACCCTAAGTGTGTTGCTCCTTTGTGAGTCATAAGGATCTCACGCAGATATTTTCTTCTTACAAGGTCGAGAGGACCTTGCAAGTGTCTTTCAACGAGATTGCGCCCTTTCGGGTTTTCACAAAACTCGCCGGTAGCCCTGCTGTTTTTACTCACGGAACCCTTTCGGGTTTTCATCCGTGCCCATCTCGCTTGTGGACGTACCGTTTTTTTTTACCACGTCAGCCTTGGGATGCCGCGGGTTTATAGTAGTTTAACGACGTTTCGGTCAACAGCCAGTTTTAATACATAGTGGTCCATCGTTAGTTTAAGGACGTTTCGGTCCGCCGTTTCCATATTTGAGGCGAGTTTCTAGTTTACGAGCTTTTCGGTCCATCGTTGCCGCATTTGAGGCGAGTTTCTAGTTTACGGACTTTTCGGTCCATCGTTTCCGTATTTGAGGCGAGTTTCTAGTTTACGGACTTTTCGGTCCAAGGGGCTTTCTCTATGAATGAGCACGATGCCCCCAGCATGTCCACCTTTTTAGGGGCGTGAGGTTGTGGTGGGTTCACCTTCCAATTTTCGGATATTGCGAACTTGCCTTGTTGGTATTGGTCCTCAATCCAGCCTTTGAAGACGAAGCAATCTTCAATTGGATGGCTTACCGCTTGGTGGTAAGGGTAGTAATTAGGATTGTTGACATCGCCTGGCTGCAACGGACGTTTTGGATCCGGCAGATTGATGAGTCTGTTGCGCACTGCCAGCTCGAACAGTCTCCTCGTTTTATCCTGGAAAACGAGTAAGGACGTCCCAGTCTCTCCTCGAGGGATGGGCGTGGACGCACGTTGTTTTGGCGAACAACCGCCTTTAAATTGCTTGGCTATTGTTGAGCATTAGCAATGAAAGTTGCTTTTCCTTTCCCCTTTTCATTCCGAGGATCCGTCTTTGAAGGAGACGGTCTATGACCCATCTGGTCCATTTGGGCCAGCTTATCAATCAAGGCCTGGAATGTGGTCGGCTTGAATAACACCATGAATTGGGAAATAGTTGCTTGAGGGTCAAGGGTCCCCACGAACATGCCTACCGCAGGAGCCTCTTCGATGTGCTGTTCGCACTTCGACCATAGATTCTGCCACCGTATCGCGTACTGAACCCATGTTTCACCTGGCTTCACCCTGGCATTGATCAATGCCGTTATTGGGGTGTTTTCACTAGCACTTGCAAAACGTTGGCTAAAAAATAGCTCCATCTCCGCAAAAGTTTTGACGAAGTCGTTCGGAAGTTCAGAATACCACTCGAATGTCGTTTCCGACAAGCTGCCGACGAACTGGCGAACTAGCAATTTATCATCACCTCCGGTGTTGCCACATAGAGCCCTGAACTGGGCGACATGCTGGTGTGGATTCCCCGTTCCTTTATAAACATGGAATTTTGGGATCGTGTATCCTGGCGGATACTTGATCTGATCGTAACATCCTGGATATGGTCGCCCAGTTTTAACAATTTGGTCGGCCGCTTCATTCGCCTGGTGAGCCTGTATTTGCTGAGCGATATAATCATCGAGAGTGGCTTTAGAGATGGTCTCCTCCTTGGCTGCTGCAAGAGCCGGAAGGGGGTTCGATGTCTCCCCTCTGTCATCTTCGATGATTTTCGGGAGGTCATCAGCTGGAGGTTCCGGCTGTAACATCATCCCAGCCATGTCTTGGAACAACAGAGCCATTCGTTTGATGTTGGCCGCCTGTTCTGCAGCCTCTTTTTCTTTCCTCTCGAGCATTCTTTGGAGGAATTCAGTATCAGTTTTTTGTTCCCGACGCTGCTCTGAGGTCTCTGTATTTTCTTTCGGCCCAGTGAGTGCGGCCATTGCAGTCAGCATCTCCTAGGGTTTCTGGTGCTGTTGTTCCTGAGCCTTCGTTATCGATCGGGTAAGCGGTCGATGACCCGTAGAAGCACGGCTCTCCTCTTTTCCGGAAGCCATATAGACGGTATGTGTTACTATGCCCCCAAACTTGGGGCGTTTAGGTTGGGTGTCCTTATGGTTCGGCACGGTCGCAGGGGCTTTCTCTGGCCTCCTTCTCTTGTGAGCATTTGAAGTTGAGGGGGCCGTTGCAGCGGGCACCCAGACAGATGACCTCTTCTGTGGTACCGCGGGATAGCTCTTTTCTTGTTGAGCTTTAAGCTTCTTTGGCCGGCGAGAGTAGTCCTGGTCAATCATCGATTCCTGGACCTGACGCCAGACCTTGTAAATTTTGGAGGACAGCCGCTGAGGGGGCTGCTCCAACTTCTTTTTTGTAGTAATCTCCATAGGTGGAGGAGATCTCTTCAGCACGGCAGTCGGAGAGTTCTTGCGAACCCTCCTAAATGGTTCAAAGATGTTCCCAGTCGGAACAGCAGCGTCAACTTTCACCGTTGGAGCTGGCGGAGTCAGTCCGGAAGGAAAGTTGCCCCCAGCCTTCCTCACTCGGCGCCAGTGACGACGGCGAGCATGTCGTGCCGTTGGGATTGGTTCAATTACGAGGATGGGTTCGTCATGCCCCTTGTTCTGGTCAGGCGCTGCTGGTATCGGCCTCTTGAAGACCGACGTCCGTTGAATGGGGACAACCAACCTATCAAAAGCAGACTTTCGCGCTGGGGGAGAAGTTTTAATGACTTCGTTCGGGGCGGAAGCCGAAACAGTCAGTCTTGCAAAGACCGAATCTTTGGTAGGAGAAGTCGCTTTGACGACTTCGGGAGCAGGGATGGCTATCCTCTTCGGAATAACCCTTTCTGGGATTGCAGGCTTCTTCATGGGCCCACATGAACTTTGGCCCAATCTGGCAAAGACTGAAGCATTTGGTTTGGGTGACCCATTAAGAGGGGCCGCAGCAGTTGCAAGTCGATCAAAGACCGACTTTTTAGGAGCCTCCTGCGATGGTATAGGAGTGTTGAAACTCATTGGCGGGATCATGGTCCCGAAGAATAGTCCAGTGGTAGCCTGAGTCACCTGGTCCACCGACATTGTGAAAAGGGAGGCCGCTTGAGGCCCGTAGGTTACACCTCCGGACGGGATAGAGTGGGAGTTGCAGTTGCATTTAGTACAGGTTGAAGCCATTGATCTTCTGTTTTCTGCACGGAGCAAGACACTAAATCTTTGTAACTTGGACAACCATATTAAACCGCGATTCGTTCGCGAACACGACACACGAAGTGTGGAGTGGAAAGAGGAAGAGGTCCCACCGGGCGTGCCGGAATCTGTTCTCCACCGAAAGACGCGGCCCGGACGTTGGGACGTCGGGGCCTGAATTCCGAGGGCAGATGCTAATTGGTGCTATCCGTCCATCTTTCCGAAGATGCCAAGTTGATTTATGGCACCGTGTATCGAAGGTTTCAACGGATGCGGCCGATGTAGCAGACTTCGTCAGATTCCCCCTCATTTGAGAGGTTTTTGATTGTGGAGACGCTCTTCCCTGCAGTTAATTACGTTACCGCATCGTGGTAACCACTTTCTCCTTCTCCAGATGGTCACTTCGTGTCGTGTGTGTTTGTTTTGTTTTTTGATGCCCGTGGATTGTATACGGAGACTAATTTATGTTGTCTCCCGTAGGGCGTGGATTAGTCCAAATCCGTATTTTCTTAGATTTGGGTTTGGGGGTTGGTTTAAGGATACGTTAGTCTCATTTGAGACTAAGATCAACTTAAACGTTTGTTAAGGATACGTTAGTCTAATTTTAGACTAAGATCAACTTAACGAGATCGATTAGATCCAACAAGAGAGCATTTGAACTCTATTGTTTAGTTTAGGGACATTGTGGTCGATTAGTTTAGGGACATTACGGTCCAATATTAGTTTAAGGACATCTCGGTCCATTGTTAGTTTAAAGACATTGCGGTCGATTAGTTTAGGGACATTACGGTCCAATGTTAGTTTAAGGACATCTCGGTCCATTGTTAGTTTAAATACATTGCGGTCGAGGTTAAGGACATCATAGTCCGTGAGTTTAAAGACCTCACAGTCAAGGTTAAGGACATCATAGTCCGTGAGTTTTTAAAGGACCCCACAGTCCGTAGAATGTTTGGTTGTTGGGACCCGTCACCTCTCTGAAGACGTTGAAGGATTACAACGACAAATATCAGAGGAGTAAAGAAATGTACCCTCGAACTGATTTGAGTTGGTTGAAAGATCTGTTGTCCAATTTAGGGCTAAGATCTGTTGAAATATTCATGAGCAGATGGGCTCAATTAATATGGGTTGAGGACTTATGGCCAATCTTGGGCTAAGTCCAATAAATGTTTAACATTTTATTCTGGGTTGTTGAGCCTTTATTTGGGCTTGGCCCTTTTAATAATTCTTGAATTCTGATAATATTTTGTCTTTTATTGAATGTTGGGCATTCACCAGAGCCTTGGGCTTATTAAAGAACAATTTATGTTCTGTCAGCGCAACATGTGGTGCACTAGGCTCTTTGCGCCAGTCAATGAGCGCAGTGCGTTTCTGCCACGCGGCGCATACATGGAGGACACGTGTCGCGCTTGGCGCAAAGCGCCAGATGATGGGCGCATTGCGCCAGTTTGTGAGCGTGGAGCGCTGGTTCATGAGCGCATTGCGCTTTCAGTTTAGTGGCGCATACGTGAATGACACATGGTGCGCTTGGCGCTGAGCGCCAGCCCATGAGCGCAGTGCGCTACTTCAGAAGCGCAAAGCGCAAGTTGTTAATCAGCGCATACGTGGTTGACACGTAGCGCATTTGGCGCTGAGCGCCGGTCCAGAGAGCGCAGGAGCGCTACTTCAGAAGCGCAAAGCGCAAGTTGTTAATCAGCGCATACTTGGTTGACACGTGGTGCATTTGGCGTTGAGCGCCGGTCCAGAGAGCGCATGAGCGCAGTTCAGGAGCGCAAGGCGCATTTCAAGAGCGCAAAGCGCATTTGATCAATTTTATGATCTGGGAACAAATTTATGTTCTTTAAAAGAGACTTTGTCTCAACATTTAAGAACAATAGTTCTTATCTTGCAGGAGAGATTTTCAATCTCTTATTTTGATGAATGGCTTTGCCTTTATAGATCCATGATCTGTGAGAAAAATTATGTTCTTCTTTTATTTTTATGGTGAGATTTTTTGATCTCTTTTTTTGAAAGACTTTTTTGACTTGTAGATCTATGATCTTTTTAAATAAATAAATTTTTCTTTCTATGAGATGATTTCATCTCTGTGTTCATCATCCTTCATTATTACCTTGAAGAAAAATCTTCTTGTAAGAGCTTGCTCTTTTTCTTTTAGTTTTTCAAAGTTTAAGGGGGGTTTCTCTATATCATACTTGAAGTCTTGGGGCCTTTATATAGGGCAAGTTGATTTGTTGGATCAGTTAAAGAGATCTTTCTCTGATTGATTTGGGGATGTTTCCCACCATTGGATCTTTGATCCTAGGGCTTCTGTTTTACAGAAGGCAATCTTCTTGTTTTTAACAAGATTAGAAAATCTTTCCATAGCAGAATTTAATTCTAATTAATTAATGATTTATCATTATTATTAGATCTTTTGATCTAACGGTGGGGAGTTTTTTTTAATTCCAGCGCTAGCACACCCATGCTTTGCACGTGATGCACTGTTCAGAGCGCAGTGCTATTAGCGCTAGCGCACCTGTGTCTTACACATGGTGCGCTGCTCGGAGCGCAGCACACCCTGCGCTAGCACACCCGTGTTTGACACGTGGCGCGCTGCCTAGGGCGCAGCGCGCCTAGCGCTAGCGCACACATGGTGCGCTGCCTAGGGCACAGCGCTCTTGGCGCTGCATCTAAAGCGTTGCTTCAATTTTGAAATTTGAATTTCAAACAGAGATTTGCTCTGATTGGGGGAAACAACAGTTCTCTTCCCGAAGAATTCATAGTACTGTTCGCAAGTATTCGGCATGCTCCTCACGAGTCTTAGAGTAGACTAGTATGTCGTCGATGAATACAATGACAAAAGCGTCCAAGTACTTCGCAAATACCCAATTCATCAGATCCATAAATATAGCTGGAGCATTGGTAACACCGAACGACATCACAAGGAACTCATAATGCCCCTATCGGGTCCTGAAGGCCGTCTTGCATATTTCCTCGGCCGCTACTCTGATCTGGTGATAACCCGAACGGAGATCCAATTTCCAAAATACTCTGACTCCACTTAACTGATCAAATAAGTCGTCGATGCGCGGAATGGGGTATTTGTTCTTTATCGTGACTTTGTTCAGCTCCCGATAGTCTATGCACATCCGTAGCGATCCATCCTTTTTCTATACCAACAAAACGGGTGCACCCCACGGTGAAGCGCTTGGTCAGATAAATCCTTCCTCCAGGAGTTCTCCAATTTGCTTCTTCAATTCGGCCAACTCAGCCGGTGCCATTCTGTACGGGGCCTTGGAAACTGGTGCTGTACCTAGAATCAAATCAATCGAGAATTCCAAGACGCGGGGAGGTGGTAGACCTGAATATTCAGGGTCTTCCTCTTCATCGTCAGAATCATTAATCATATTGATCTCTGGAGCTGCGACATCTACTCCCTCGTCCTCGGATTCGCTGTCGTCGAAAATGACCTGTGGGCCATCGACCTCATCATCTGAACTCACTAATATACAGTCTAAAGAAACGCAGGACCGAGTGTCCTCATCGAGATGCGGTGCTGCCCCAGGGTTGGCCAAGGCCAGAAAAGTAAGGGTCATTAACAGATAGTGGAACATGAAGGGAAATAACAATTAATGATGCGGAACACGAGGAAAAGATAAAGTAGATAAGATTCAAAACATGAACTTGAGTGGTGATGCACAAGTTGTTGCACAAGTAGTATATGGAAGTGGAAGCATGGAAACAAAGTATGATTCAAGGGACCCCTAAATTGAACTGCAATTTTATTCTAAACCCGGCACTCTGATACTAACAAAACCATGTCACGCCCCGCTTCCCAAAATACAGAATACAAGGGTGACAAGGCCAGCCATGCTCCTACGATCAAGGAAAAATCCTGTCGTAGTCACATTTCGGCATCTATCATTATATAGTAATCAGTAAAATACAGTACGGGTAAAGAGAATGGAGTCACTAAGACTATTGAATATAAAGAAATTTGAGCTTAATGGAAGTAAGCAAAAGGGAAACTAACCAGGAATATCAATGGAGAAATGTAACTGGTTCACTGGTCTGGATCTTCACGGTCTTCTCGAGATCAGACGAATCCACCTCTATCACTGAGCTTGCATACTCAGATCGTCAGAGCGACACAATAGCAATATTATAATATTAACAAGAGACAAGAAAATGAAAGTAATAACGGTGGAGATAAAATGCAGGTAGTCAATATGTCACTAACTGATACAATGTATAATATGTGTCCCTATCGGTCTCTAGGTCATTTTGAAATCGAGTTGTGGAAAGGAGGATCATGTTTAACGAGGGTTTCGTACATATCCGAGACTACGGCCCGCTATCGCCCGGGACATAACCCTGTCAGCCGGACCGCTAGGCCCAACCTAATATATATAAGAGTCACTGTTCGAATGATCATCCTATAAATCACTGTCCTCGCTAAATACAATTCTCTTTCCACTTCGATTTCCCCCTTTTTACCTAGGTTTACACTATTTATGAGTATGGTCTAGTCGTGTATAAGTACGCACCAATAACACGGTTTTAGTCACTGTTCACTATATTGTTCACTGTCACGAATCATTCACTTTTCACTGGCGTACTTGACACTCCTAAACCGATACCATTCACGCACGACAATGCACTATACACTGATTAATAACGCGCACTATCACTAGAAGTATGGCAGTCGGGTAAAATATGTGCATTTATGTAGTTAAACAAATCATGTGTAATACGAGCTATCATGCATCTTATGAACTTATAAAAAATTGCCTTAGATCACACATTCAAAATTCAGTGAAATGATACAAAGGAGGTAGCAAGTAAACTCAGTCAGAAGTTCAACAAAATTAATTTCAGGACAATCGGATTTCGGGTTTGCAAGTTACAGCCGTTTCATTTTAAGTGTTCGCTGCTGGAAGTTCAGTTCCTGAACTGAATGTCCATTTCGCAACACAACTTTCACCATGTTGGGATCAAATTTAGGCGACGCTATAGTTGAACAAAATTTAGGTTTATCAATTAGGTTTCCAACACACCAGACAGATTTTTAATCGTGCCTATACGTCAAAAGTTTTGTACTGTACAATAATGGGGTATAAGTTCTGTCCCTGTTTGAGACTGCTATACGTCCTGTTAATCTAAAATACAGTTTAAATAGTAAACGATAGTGGAAAGAGATGAAATTACTTTCATTAGTTAGCTAACTGTTTCATCTTCGCTATGGTACAGGGTTCCGCATTATAACATGTTCGTACAGCAGAGTGTAAGTATTACAAAATGAGAATCAACAGCCAGTGCTGCTCTGGACTGCAGTCCAGAGCCGCAGCCCGAACCAGTTTCCGCCATCTTTTTAGCATAGAAACAAATTAAAACTCTTATGGGGTTTGAGGTCGTCGAGTCGGATTCAATATGAGCCCTCTAACGCAATATTCCAATTTGTAATCAATTAACTGTGAATTTTAGGAAATTCAGATACAGGAAAATTTCAGTTTTGCGGGTCTAAATGGGAAAGACCTATCATGTCATTAAAGATCGTATTTTCCAGCCAAATTATAGCACGACGTTCGTTATTACTTGTTCCATCCTATGTCATCAGTTTCCATCTATTTAACGGGGTTTTTCCCCTCGGCTTTGGCATCGAACACTTACATATTATTGGTTCACACGAAAGTATTTACGGAATTCATTGGTATTAAGAATTATAATAGATAAAATTTAGCATGAAGCAAGTAGTACAATTACCTGATGACGCGTTGACGACGCACGGCAGTGGCAATGGCAAGATCGTGCCACGAACGGCGCGGCTAGGGTTCGCGTCCTCGGCTCGAGCTTGGAGATGGGCTGCTGCGGCTACAAGCTTGGTTCGAGGGAGAGGTAGCTTGGCTCGGCTTGGAGTGAGGAGTGTTATGGAGGAGGTCAACGGCGGTGGCTCAGGGCTGCAGCTCAGGCGATAGCAGCGAGGTGCCGGTGAGGGTTGCAAGGTAGGGTGTGCTGTCGAGGAGGGTTGAGGAGCTCGGTGATGGAGGTGGTGAAAGGTTGGGTCATAGTGGACGGAGACGGTCGAGGTGGTCGCTGGCAATAGAGGAGGAGCTCGACGAGTTCGTCGGCGATGGAGGTTGGTGGCCGGCGATGCTTGCGGTGAAGGTGTGGTGGGTTCGGTTTGTGTAGTCGAGGGTGGAGAGAGGTGGACGAGGGTTTAGTGGAAGGAGGTGGCTGAGGTGGTCGTCGTGTCGTCGTCGATGGAGCTCAGCGGGGCGTACAGGATGAATCAGGGGCGCAGTGAAAAAAAAGGTAGTGAGGGTGTGGGGCTGGCTTTGTATGTGGGGAGAGAGGGAGACGAGGAAGGGCTTGAGGAGGAAGCGAGCGTGCGCGCGATCGTGGGCTTGAGGAGCGGGGACATGGGGCGACGAGGCAGGGGCGTGGAGCGTGGGGCGACATTGAAAGAAGAAGGAGAAAAGAAGCGGGAGAATGAAAGAGTGAGGAAGAAGGGTGTCGGGTCGGGTTTGGGCACGGGCCGGGTCGGCATGGGGAAAGGCATGGGCCTGGAAAAAGGATGTTGGGCCGGGAGTTTAGGGAATTAGGATTTGTAAAGAAAAAAATATAAGTAGGCTGGGTAAGGGAAAGTTGGGCCGGGAATTTTTAGTTTAGGAATAAATTCAGAATTAAAAAAAATGTGTATCTAAATTCCTATAGACAAAATAAATATGGAGAAAATAGAAAAACATTCAAGGGGACTTGGAAAAATATTATGGAAAAATTATAGAAATTTTATTGACGGAACCGGGAATTTACATCATACCCTCCATACAAAAATTTCGTCCTCGAAATTTAAAAGAGAAACAATGAAACAACAACACTATATAAACAGATGTGGAAAACATGCATGGATATCCTCCTCACGCTCCCAGATAGATTCCCCTGGGGAACGACCGCCCCAAGACACTCGGACTAACGGAATGACTTTATTCTTCAGCACTTTCTCTCTGCGGTCGAGGATAGTGGTGGGCTATTCCTCGTAAGACAGGTCAGTGCCCAGAGCTAACTCCGAATGGTCCAGAACATGGCTGTAATCCCGAACATAACACTGCAACTGAGATATGTGGAAGGTATTGTACACACCAGCTAGCGATGGAGGCAAGGCAAGTCGATAGGCCACCTCTCCTACTCGCTCTAGCACCTTAAAAGGTACGATGAAATGGGGACTGAGTTTCCCGTGACCTCCAAACTTGATAACTCCGCGGGTAGGGAAAATCTTCAGGAATACGTGATCTCCGACTTCAAATTCTAGTGCTCTCCTGCTGGCATCCGCCCAACTCTTCTGTCGATCCTGAGCTGTCTTAATGCGCTGTCTGATCATTTGGACTTTGTCTACCGTCTGCACAATGAGTTCGAGGCCCAGTAATCGTCGTTCGCCCACATCATCCCAACAAACTCGGGACGACACTTACGCCTGTAAAGTGCTTCGAAAGGGGCCATCTGGATGCTAGCCTGGTAACTGTTGTTATAAGAAAACTCAACTAGATGCAGATGATCTTCCCAGGAACCCTGAAAGTCCAGCATACAAGCTCTCAACATATCCTCGAGTGTCTGAATTGTACGCTCGGACTGTCCGTCCGTCTGCGTGTGATAAGATGTGCTGAACTTGAGACGGGTACCCAAACTCTCCTGTAAGCTCCTCCAAGATGCGAAACAAATCTGGTGTCTCGATCTGACACAATGCTGATCGGAACTCCGTGAAGTCGCACTATCTCCTGCATGTATCTCTCCGCAAGTGACTCTGTCGACTGTCCCACCCGGAAAGGTAAAAAGTGTGCAGCTTTCGTGAGGCGATCGACGATAACCCAAAAGGCGTTGTTGCCCCTAGGGCTCTATGGTAAGGCCATCACGAAATCCATAGTAATGTGCTCCCACTTCCATTCTGGTATTGGAAGTGGTTGTAACAGTCCCGCTGTCCTCTGATGTTCCGCCTTCACTTGCTGGCATACCAAGCACCTGGATACAAACCGCGCAATTTCTCGCTTCATCCCGTTCCACCACAAGTGCTTCTTTAGATCTCGATACATCTTCGTGCCTCCAGGATGCATGGAATAAGCTGAACTATGACCCCTAGCTAGTAACTCTTCTCGAACATCCCCTTTGGGTACGCAGAGTCTGCTACCGAATCTCAGAGAACCGTCTTCATGTATGAGTAAGTCCTTTCTCAGCCCGGCTTCTACCTGCGCTCTGAAATTTTGCAATCGAGGATCTTTAGGTTGTACAGCCTTGATGCGATCTACAAGAGAAGACTGCACCTGTAGTTGCCAAAACTGCCTGATTGCACTTGGCGTAACGAACTCTAGCTCGATCTTCTGAAAATCTTCAATGATGCTCCACTGACTGGTCAACATCATGACCGTTGGCTTGCGACTGAGTGCATCGGGTACAACATTTACTTTTCCCGGATGATACTGCAAGTCTAAGTCATAGTTCGCCATTAATTCTAGCCATTGGCGCTGCCTCATATTCAGCTCTTTCTGAGTGAAGACGTACTTCAGACTCTTGTGATCCGTGTACACCTCTACCTTCTCGCCTAACAGGTAATGCCTTCAGATCTTCAATGCGAAAACCACTGCGGCTAACTCCTAGTCATGAGTATGGTAGTTCCTCTCGTGATTCCTCAGCTGTCGTGAGGCGTAAGCAACCACCCGACTGTGCTGCATCAGAACACAGCCTAAGCCCTTCCCTAAAGCATCGCTATGTATCACCCAACCACCGGAATTATCTGGTACTGTAAGAATAGGCGCCGTGGTCAAATTCTGCTTCAGTACTTCAAAAGACCGAGTACACTCCTCTGTCCATACATATGGCACATCCTTCCATGTCAGCTTCGTCAAGGGTTCAGCGACTCGAGCAAAGTCTTGAACGAACCGTCGATAATATCCGGCCAGTCCCAGGAAGCTTCTGATCCAGGCCACTGACTTCGGTGTTGGCCAATCTCTAACAGATTCTATCTTTGCTGGGTCCACTGAAATGCCTTCGCCCGAAACAACGTGTCCCAAGAAATGCACCTTGTCGAGCCAGAACTCACACTTGCTCAATTTTGCGTACAGTTTCTCTTCCCGAAGAATTCGTAATACTGTTCGCAAGTGTTCGGCATGCTCCTCTCGAGTGTTAGATTAGACTAGTATGTCGTCGATGAATACAATGACAAAAGTGTCCAAGTACTTCGCAAATACCCGATTCATCAGATCCATAAATATAGCTGGAGCATTGGTAACACCGAACGGCATCACAAGGAACTCATAATGCCCGTATCGGGTCCTAAAGGCCGTCTTGCATATATCCTCGGCCGCTACTCTGATCTGGTGATAGCCCGAACGGAGATCCAACTTCAAAAATACTCTGGCCCCACTTAACTGATCAAATAAGTCGTCGATGCGCGGAATGGGGTATTTGTTCTTTATCGTGACTTTGTTCAGCTCCCGATAGTCTATGCACATCTGTAGCGATTCATCTTTTTTCTTTACCAACAAAACAGGTGCACCCCATGGTGAAGCGCTTGGTCGGATAAATCCTTTCTCCAGGAGTTCTCCAATTTGCTTATTCAATTCGGCCAACTCAACCAGTGCCATTCTGTACGGGGCCTTAGAAACTGGTGTTGTACCTAGAATCAAATCAATCGAGAATTCCAAGATGCGGGGAGGTGGTAGACCTGGTAAATCTTCAGGGTCATCCTCTTCATCGTCAGAATCATTAATCATATTGATCTCTGGAGCCGCGACATCTACTCCCTCGTCCTCGGATTTGCTGTCGTCGAAAATGACCTGTGGGCCATCGACCTCATCATCTGAACTCACTAATATACAGTCGAAAGAAACGCAAGACCGGGTGTCCTCATCGAGAAGCGGTGCTGCCCCAGGGTTGGCCAAGGCCAGATAAGTAAGGGTCATGATCAGATAGTGGAACACGAAAGGAAATAACGATTAATGATGCGGAACACGAGGAAAAGATAAAGTAGATAAGATTCAAAATATGAACTTGAGTGGTGATGCACAAGTAGTTGCATAAGTAGTATATGGAAGTGAAAGCAAGGAAACAAAGTATGATTCAAGGGACCCCTAAATTGAACTGCAATTTTATTCTAAACCCGGCGCTCTGATACCAACAAAACCATGTCGCGTCCCGCTTCCCAAAATACAGAATATAAGGGTGACAAGGCCAGCCATGCTCCTACGATCAAGGAAAAATCCTGTCGTAGTCACATTTCGGCTTCTAGCATTATATGGTAATCAGTAAAATACGGTACGGGTTAAGAGAATGCAGTCACTAAGACTATCGAATATAAAGAAATCTGAGCTCAATGGAAGTAAGCAAAAGGGCAACTAATCAGGAATATCAATGGAGAAATGTAACTGGTTCACTAGTCTGGATCTTCACGGTCTTCTCGATATCATACGAACCCACCTCTATCACTGAGCATGCATACTCAAGTCGTCAGAGCGAAACAATAGCAATATTATAATAATAACAAGAGATAAGAAAATGAAAGTAATAACGGTGGAGATAAAATGCAGGTAGTCAATATGTCACTAACTGATGCAATGTATGATCTGTGTCCCTATAGGTCTCTAGGTCATTTTGAAATCGAGTTGTGGAAAGGAGGATCATGTTTAACGAGGGTCTCGTACGTATCCGAGACTATGGCCCGCTATCGCCCGCTATCGCCCGGGACATAACCCTGTCAGCCGGACCGCTATGCCCAACCTAATATATATAAAAGTCGTTGTTCGAATGATCATCCTATAAATCACTGTCTTCGCTAAATACAATTCTCTTTCCACTTCTATTTCCCCCTTTTTACCCAGGTTTACACTATTTATGAGTATGGTCTAGTCGTGTACAAGTACGCACCAATAACACGGTTTTAGTCATGGTTCACTGTATTGTTCACTGCCACGAATCATTCATTTTTCACTGGCGTACTTGACACTCCTAAACCGATACCACTCACGCACGATAATGCATTGTACACTGATTAATAACACGAACTATCACTAGAAGTATGGCAGTCGGGTAAAATATATACATTTATGCAGTTAAACAAATTATGTGTAATACGAGCTATCATGCATCTTATGAACTTATAAAAAATTGACTTAGATCATACATTCAAAATTCAGTAAAATGATACAAAGGCGGTAGAAATTAAACTCAGTCGGCAGTTCAACAAAATTAATTTCAGGACAATCGGATTTCGGGTTTGCAAGTTACAGCCGTTTCATTTTAAGTGTTCGCTGCTGGAAGTTCAGTTCCTGAACTGAATGTTCATTTCGCATCACAATTTTCACCATGTTGGGATCAAAATTAGGCGATGCTATAGTTGAACAAAATTTAGGTTTATCAATTATGTTTCCAACACACTAGACTGATTTTAATCACGTCTCTACGTCAGAAGTTATGTATTGTACAACAATGGGGTACCGAGGACCCGTTTGCAAAAGTATTGGATATAAAGCACATATATACATTTAAAGATTAAGTAATTCATAAATACGCACTATTAAGGCCATGTACATGTTCTGGTTTCATAAACGCTTCTGAGAAAACCTTTTGATCTCATAGAGGGTGGCCGCACCCTCACATTCATATAGGTAAGCAATTTAGTGTGTCTTGTAATCATACTTTATCACCTATTAAGAAATAATTCATCATCTTCCTGTCACTCCCCGCTTCTTAAAATACAAAATACAAGGGTGACAAGGCCAGCCATGCTCGCAGGATCTAGGAAAAATCATGTCGTAGTCACATTTCGGCTTATAGCATTATATGGTAATCAGTAAAATACAGTACGGGTAAAGAGAATTCAGTCATTAAGACTATGGAATATAAAGAAATCTGAGCTCAATGGAAATAAGCAAAAGGGCAACTAATCAGGAATATCAATGGAGAAATGTAACTGGTTCACTAGTCTGGATTTTCACGGTCTTCTCGAAATCAGACGAATCCACCTCTATCACTGAGCATGTATACTCAGGTCGTCAGAGCGACACAATAGCAATATTATAATAATAACAAGAGACATGAAAATGAAAGTAATAACGGTGGAGATAAAATGCAGGTAGTCAATATGTCACTAACTGATGCAATATATGATATGTGTCTCTATCAGTCTCTAGGTCATTTTGAAATCCAGTTGTGGAAAGGAGGATCATGTTTAACGAAGGTCTCGTACATACCCGAGACTACGGCCCGCTATCGCCCGGGACATAACCCTGTCAGCCGGACCGCTAGGCCCAACCTAATATATATAAGAGTCACTATTCGAATGATCATCCTATAAATCACTGTCCTCGCTAAATACAATTCTCTTTCTAATTCGAGTTCCACCTTTTTACCCAGGTTTACACTATTTATGAGTATGGTCTAGTCGTGTATAAGTACGCACCAATAACGCGGTTTTAGTCACTGTTCACTCTATTGTTTACTGTCACGAATCATTCACTTTTCACTGGCGTACTTGACACTCCTAAACCGATACCATTCACACACGACAATGCACTGTACACTGATTAATAACGCGCACTATCACTAAAACTATGGCAGTCGGGTAAAATATGTGCATTTATGCAGTTAAACAAATCATGTGTAATACGAGCCATCATGCATCTTATGAACTTATAAAAAATTGCCTTAGATCATACATTCAAAATTCAGTAAAATGATACAAAGACGGTAGCAAGTAAACTCAGTCGGCAGTTCAACAAAATTAATTTTAGGACAATCGGATTTCGGGTTTGCAAGTTACAGCCGTTTCATTTTAAGTGTTCGCTGTTGGAAGTTCAGTTCCTGAACTGAATGTCCATTTCGCAACAAAATTTTCACCCTGTTGGGTCCAAATTAGGCGATGCTATAGTTGAACAAAATTTAGGTTTATCAATTAGGTTTCCAACGCACCAGACGGATTTTCAATCGCAACTCTACGTCAGAAGTTATGTACTGTACAACAATGGGGTATAAGTTCTGTCCCTATTTGGGACTGGTATACGTCCTGTTAATCTAAAATACAGTTTAAAAAATAAGCGATAGTGGAAAGGGATGATATCACTTTCATTAGTTAGCTAACTGTTTCATCTTCTCTTTGGTATAGGGTTCCGCATTATAACATGTTCGTACAGCAGAGTGTAAGCATTACAAAATGAGAATCAACAGCCAGTGCTTCTCTGGACTGCAGTCCAGAGCCGCACTCCGAACCAGTTTCCGTCATCTTTTTAGATAGAAACAAATTAAAACTCTTATGGGGTTCTAGTTCGTCGAGTCGGATTCTATATGATCCCTCGAACGCAACATTCCGATTTGTAATCAATTAACTGTGAATTTTACGAAATTCAGATACGGGAAAATTTCAGTTTTGCGGGTCTAAATAGGAAAGGCCTATCACGTCATTAAAGATAGTATTTTCCAGCCAAATCATAGCACGACGTTCGTTATTACTCGGGCCATCCTATGTGATCAGTTTCCGTCAATTTAACGGGGGTTTTCCCTCGGGTTTGGCATCGAACGCTTACATATTATTGGTTCACACGAAAGTATTTACGGAATTCATTGGTATTAAGAATTATAATAGGTAAACTTTAGCATGAAGAAAGTAGTACACTTTCCTGATGACGCGTTGACGACGCAAGGCAGTGGCAATGTCAAGATCGCGCCACGAACGGCGTGGCTAGGGTTCGCGGTCTCGGCTCGAGCTTGGAGATGGGCTGCTGCGGCTACGAGCTTGGTTCGAGGGAGAGGTAGCTTGGCACAGCTTGGAGTGAGGAGTGTTGTGGAGGAGGTCAACGGCGGTGGCTCAGGGCTGCAGCTCAGGCGATAGCAGCGAGGTGCCGTTGAGGGTTGCAAGGTGGGGTGTGCTGTCAAGGAGGGTTGAGGAGCTCGGTGGTGGAGGTGGTGAAAGGTTGGGTCGTAGTGGCCGGAGACGGTCGAGGTGGTCGCTGGCGATAGAGGAGGAGCTCGACGGGTTCGTCGGCGATGGAGGTTGGTGGCCGGCAATGCTCGCGGTGAAGGTGCGGTGGGTTCGGTTTGTGTAGTCGGGAGTGGAGAGAGGTGGACGGGGGTTTAGTGGAAGGAGGTGGTTGAGGTGGCCGTCGTGTCGTCGTCGATGGAGCTCAGCGGGGTGTACGGGATGAGGCAGGGGCGCAGGGAAAAAAAAAGGTAGTGAGGGTGAGGGGCTGGCTTTGTATGAAGGGAGAGTGGGAGACGAGGAGGGGCTTGAGGAAGAGGCGAGCATGCTCGCGATCGTGGGCTTGAGGAGCGGGGACGTGGGGCGACGAGGCAGGGGCATAGAACGTGGGGAGACGTGGGAAGAAGAAGGAGAAAAGAAGCGGGAGAATGAAAGAGTGAGGAAGAAGGGTGTCGGGTCGGGTTTGGGCACGGGCCAGGTCAGCATGGGGAAAGGCATGGGTCTGGAAAAAGGATGTTGGGCCAGGAGTTTAGGGAATTAGGATTTGTAAAGAAAAAAATAGAAGTGGGCTGGGCAAGGGAAAGTTGGGCCGGGAATTTTTAGTTTAGGAATAAATTCAGAATTAAAAAAAATGTGTATCTAAATTCCTACAGACAAAATAAATATGGAGAAAATAGCAAAACATTCAAGGGGACTTGGAAAAATATTATGGAAAAATTATAGAAATTTTATTGACGGAACCGGGAATTTACATTAAACCCTCCATACAAAAATTTCATCCTCGAAATTTAAAAGAGAAACAACGAAACAACAGCACTACACAAACAGATGTGGAAAACGTGCACGTATATCCTCCTCATGCTCCCAGGTAGATTCCCCTGGGGAACGACCGCCCCAAGACACTCGGACTAACGGAATGACTTTATTCTTCAGCACTCTCTCTGCGGTCGAGGATAGTGGTGGGCTGCTCCTCGTAAGACAGGTCAGTGCCCAGAGCTAACTCCGAATGGTCCGGAACATGGCTGTCACCCCGAACATAACGCCGCAACTGATATATATGGAAGGTAGTGTGCACACCAGCTGGCGACGGAGGCAAGGCAAGTCGATAGGCCACCTCTCCTACTCGCTCTAGCACCTCAAAAGGTCCGATGAAACGGGGACTGAGTTTCCCGTAACCTCCGAACCCGATAACTCCGCGGGTAGGGGAAATCTTCAGGAATACGTGATCTCCGACTTCAAATTCTAGTGCTCTCCTGCTGGCATCCTCCCAACTCTTTTGTCGATCCTGAGCCGTCTTAATGCGCTGTCTGATCATTTGGACTTTGTCTACCGTCTGCACAATGAGTTCAAGGCCCAGTAATCTCCGTTCGCCCACATCATCCCTACAAACTGGGGATCGACACTTACGCCCGTAAAGTGCTTCGAAAGGGGCCATCTAGATGCTCGCCTGGTAACTGTTGTTATAAGAAAACTAAACTAGATGCAGATGATCTTCCCAGGAACCCTGGAAGTCCAGCATGCAAGCTCTCAACATATCCTCGAGTGTCTGAATCATACGCTCAGATTGTCCATCCGTCTACGGGTGATAAGTTATGCTGAACTTGAGACGGGTACCCAAACTCTCCTGTAAGCTCCTCCAAAAGTACGAAAAAAATCTGGTGTCTCGATCTGACACAATGCTGACCGGAACTCCGTGAAGTCGCACTATCTCCTGCATGTATCTCTCCGCAAGTGACTCTGTCGACTGTCCCACCCGGAAAGGTAAAAGGTGTGCAGCTTTCATGAGGCGGTCAACGAAAACCCAAACGGTGTTGTTGCCCCTAGGGCTCCGTGGTAAGGCCATCATGAAATCCAAAGTAATGTGCTCCCACTTCCATTTTTGTATCGGAAGCGGTTGTAACAGTCTCGCTATCCTCTGATGTTCCGCCTTCACTTACTAGCATACCAAGCACCTGGATACAAACCGCGCAATTTCTCGCTTCATCCCGTTCCACCACAAGTGTTTCTTTAGATCTCGATACATCTTCGTGTCTCCCGGATGCACGGAATAAGCTGAACTATGAGCCTCAGCTAGTACCTTTTCTCAAACATCTCCTTTGGGTACGCAGAGTCTGCTACCGAATCTCAGAGAACCGTTTTCATGTATGAGTAAGTCCGTTCTCAGCCCGGCTTCTACCCGCGCTCTGAACTTTTGCAATCGAGGATCATTAGGTTGTGCAGCCTTGATGCGATCTATAAGAGAAGACTGCACCTGTAGTTGCCAAAACTGCCTGATTGCACTTGGCGTAACGACCTCTAGCTCGAGCTTATGAAAATCTTCAATGAAGCTCCTCTGACTGGTCAACATCATGACCGTTGGATTGCGACTGAGTGCATCGGGTACAACATTTACTTTTCCCGGATGATACTGCAAGTCTAAGTCATAATTCGCCATTAATTCTAGCCATTGGCACTGCCTCATATTCAGCTCTTTCTGAGTGAAGACGTACTTCAGACTTTTATGATCCGTGTACACCTCTACCATCTCACCTAACAGGTAATGCCTCCAGATCTTCAATGCGAAAACCACTGCGGCTAACTCCAAGTCGTGGGTAGGGTAGTTCCTCTCGTGATTCCTCAGCTGTCGTGAGGCGTAAGCAACCACCCGACCGTGCTGCATCAGAACACAGCTTAAGCCCTTCCCTGTAGCATCGCTATATATCACCTAACCACCGGAATTATCTAGTACTGTAAGAATAGGCGCCATGGTCAAATTCTGCTTCAGTGTTTCAAAAGCCCGAGTACACTCCTCCGTCCATACATACGGCACATACTTCCGTGTCAGCTTCATCAAAGGTTCAGCGACTCGAGCAAAGTCTTGAACGGACCGTCGATAATATCCGGCCAGTCCCAGGAAGCTTCTGATCTCATCCTCTGACTTCGGTATTGGTCAATCTCTACCAGAATCTATCTTTGCTGGGTCCACTGAGATGCCTTCGTCCGAAACAACGTGTCCCAAGAACTGCACCTTGTCGAGCCAGAACTCACACTTGCTTAATTTTGCGTACAGTTGTTCTCTGCCGAAAGACGCGGCCGGGACGTTGCGACGTCGAGGCCTGAATTCCGAGGGCAGATGCTAATTGGTGCTATTCGTCCATGTAACAACCCTATTTTTCTACACCAAAATTTTTCAAATATTTTTTTCAAAAATCCACAAAGGGGTATTTTAGCATGAGCACAAGATATAGGTAATTATTTTGTTTTTAATTACAAGCTACAAGAATGTAATAACTCCATTTTTAGTATACAAGAAATTACTTTAAATTTAATGTATACAAGGAGTATTTATTCTTGCTGCTATCATTTTAAGTAATTAAATACCACAATAATTACAAGAAGGAGCTTGTAGCTCATTGGTAATACCTTGCACTGCTGAACCAAGCTACCAGAGTTCAAATCCCATGCCCCACATTATTTTTTATATTGTTTTGTTTTAATATTTTTGGAAAGTCAACAGTCAAACAGCCATAACTCTCAAAATTTATACTGAACCCAAAAAGTTAAGTATACCAAAATTCCCCCCAAGAGAAACCCCACCCAACGAGCCCCCGACTCAACCCGAGTCGGCCGGCGGCGCCGGACGGCCGAGTCGCCAACACGGAATTTCTCCGTGTTGACCTGGTCTTCCCCCCTGTATACACTAAATTCACAGATCGGTTATCAATTTCCCATTAAACCTCTTTTATTCCAAAATTTAATGATTTTTAATGTTTTTCTTAATTATTTTTATATTTTTTTTAATTAAAACCCTAACCCTAGTCTAGCCCTATATAAACACCCCTACCCTCTACCCTTTAACTCTACTTTCACTCTCTAAAAATTTCAAGAGAACTCGGTACATTAGAAAACGAGCGAAAGGCGAAGCGCTGCCGAAATCGACGGCGAATTCCGGCGATCGTGCTAGGACTCTTCATGACGATTCGACGCCCGGCAAACCCTCTACCTCCCTCTCACTCTCTAACGTGTCCAAAACCCGTAAGTCCCCCTCTTTCTATCTTTCTTTTCTTTTATGAAAAATACGAGTTTTTGAAACCCGACGGAAATCGGAACAAACCGATTTCCGATTCGGTTTTTCTACAAAATATCACTTGTCATCCATACCATAATATCTAAACATATTCATGATGACCATTAATCACATAACAATTAATTTGGACAAAGTTTCTCACATGAAATGATAGCTTTCTTGTAACATCGTATTCTTTTCACATTAATACCATAATGTTTATTTTTCTTCTTCTAATCAATTCCCTCATTCCTAAACTTCTTCATCTTGACCACTAAACTTGTAAAAATCAATTTGAATAAGTTTTCACACATGAAATGATAACTTTTGTAAATACCGTATTTTTTCACTTAAATACCCTCATATTTAATTTATCATATTTAACCCCTAAACTTCACTATACCTTAAAATAAGTCACGAGGTAATGACCTACCTCTACACACACACAAATATAACTCTAATTGATAACGTCAAAACTTAGAATACGAAAATACAAGACTTTTCACTAAAATATCATTTTCTTTATAAACATTTCTTGAAATTCTAAGTTGAATACAATTTTAAAACAAATCTTTTAAAAAGAAAATACGATATGTCATGGACATCGATCGTTTATCTAAACCTGACTTTGTGGTGTCTAGGCTAGGCAAGTGAGCTTGGGTAACTTTAAAAGGCCCGCCTCACGATTCGTGAGCGGATCCCTCCCTCCTCACTTGTAATTACCTGGCCACAATTGGCGGTAAAGACGCGATTTGAGACTTCTAATGACTTATCGTTTAGACCTTTAAAAATAGGCTAGTTGGCTTAGGAAACCCTAGAAACTAAAATACGGAAATTTATAACCTTTTACAAATAAATACCTTATCTTTATAAAACCGGTTTCTAAATGATTAGTATTTATTAAATCTTTGCAAAGCGCCACTACAACCCACCTTTGGGGAACCCGTTAGGGATAGTACAGTTTATCGTGCACCCGCGGGATAGTGGTGCGAGATTCAGACCTCAGCAAGGAGCATTTAGTCTCGAAAGGTTTAAAATATGACATTTAGAAAAATGAGATTTTTGGAAAATAAAATATTTATATAAAATTATTCTTGTATTAACATATGTATACTTATCATTTAAACACCTATTTTGTTATAAGATAAAGTTTCCACATTTTCCTAAAAATTACAAGATTTAAAGTTACATTAAAATACCACGAATTTCAAATAAATCAATATTATAAATTAATACTTTTATTAGGATATATTCACTAGAATAACACAAGTAAAATTTACATTCATTATAACAATAAATACGAATAATAAATACTTGAGGTGTATCTTGAAAACTATACAAAAGTATTTTTATATAAAACCCTCTCAAGTTTTATAATTTACAATAAGGACCCTAACAAATATAGAACTTCGACTTGCATTTTTTTTAGTCTGACTCGGGTTTGAGTCGACTATTTCTGACTTGAATATGATTCAAGTCATTCTATATTCTTTAATATTCCAACTCAATATGAACACATGAATTTCAGAATCCAGTTATCAATCTATATTCTTTAATTTTCCAACTCTATATGAATACATGAATCCCAGAATCCTGTTAACAATCATTACAACTTGACTGAATCAAAACATGGATATACATCCATTATTCCGTTATTCTATTTACCTGATTATGCAGTTACAACATGTTTACTGATATCATGGTTTTGATCAGTCATCCAACTTATACAACACAATACTACAATACAATCATAACACTACGGGGTTTAAGGGATAGACTGGTACGGAATATATTAAAGGTGGCACAAGGTGGTCACTTAAGACGTAATTGCATCCATGCCGTTGTTCCGTGGTATTATCGACGGAGCCTTGTACTACAGGTTACCAAGGTCAGGTCTCCGGTGTAAGTGGGACTCCCCTTGTATACACTGGCATCTTCTGTACCAGGCTACAAACAACAACGTTAATACAATATTACAATATTATAATACAACATTAAAAGCTCTCTCTCTCTCTTACTTTTTGTCTATTTCTCCCTTATCTTTGGGACTTACCGAGCTACCTGTTCGCTGACGACATTCTATTTCTTTCTTCTTTCAATGCCGTCAGGTGCTTTGGACCCAGCAGAGATCGAGCCTACCGGTGAAGACTTGGAGCAGTTTCATGAAGACCCCGAGCTCTAGATTTTGTACCTTGTTCTATTCAGCATTTTCATTTCCTGTTATGCCACTGTGTAGGCATCGCTTTTCATTCCAGTTGTATTTACTTTTCATGCATTGTACAAAAGAATGTTATTAATAAAGTTGATGTTATTTCTATATCTCTTGTCTCTTGTGATTTACTTTTATATTGCTTAGATACGCTTAGCGTATGTACTTCTAAGTATATACGTAGTGGACCTCGTCGCGTCCCCTTCGCCGTAAACTGGGAAGCGGGGCGTGACAGGTTTTGTTGGTGGCCCATGCAGGTCAGAACTGTATGGAACCCTAAGCAATATAAAATACAAGAACCAGCAACTAAAACATTCTTTACAATCATGTTTCTTGAATCCCATCATTTCTTATTCTTTGAATCATATATCTTGAATCCGTCCTAACCCAAAATTCCCTCATCTCTTTTACAATTTTACCAAAACCTTCGCATCCTTTCATTCCTTCACACATTCTTCACATTTCTAAAACCCTTGCACCACCTTGTTATTTTTCGCATACTGTCAGTACACCAGCACCAAACTTTTCTTGAAACTGTTACACTTTCCTTTTACAAATTTCGAGGACGAAATTTTTATAAGGAGGGTAGAATGTAACAACCCTATTTTTCTACACCAAAATTTTTCAAATATTTTTTTCAAAAATCCACAAAGGGGTATTTTAGCATGAGCACAAGATATAGGTAATTATTTTGTTTTTAATTACAAACTACAAGAATGTAATAACTCCATTTTTAGTGTACAAGAAATTACTTTAAATTTAATGTATACAAGGAGTATTTATTCTTGCTGCTATCATTTTAAGTAATTAAATACCACAATAATTACAAGAAGGAGCTTGTAGCTCATTGGTAATACCTTGCACTGCTGAACCAAGCCACCAGAGTTCAAATCCCATGCCCCACATTATTTTTTATATTGTTTTGTTTTAATATTTTTGGAAAGTCAACAGTCAAACAGTCATAACTCTCAAAATTTATACTGAACCCAAAAAGTTAAGTATACCAAAATTCCCCCCATGAGAAACCCCACCCAACGAGCCCCCGACTCGGCCGAGTAGGCCGGCGCCGCCGGCCGGACTCGGCCGGACGGCCGAGTTGTCAACACGGAATTTCTCCGTGTTGACCTGGTCTTCCCCCCTGTATACACTAAATTCACAGATCGGTTATCAATTTCCCATTAAACCTCTTTTATTTCAAAATTTAATGATTTTTAATGTTTTTCTTAATTATTTTTATATTTTTTTAATTAAAACCCAAACCCTAGCCTAGCCCTATATAAACAACCCTACCCTCTACCCTTTCACTCTACTTTCACTCTCTAAAAATTTCAAGAGAACTCGGTACATTAGAAAACGAGCGGAAGGCGAAGCGCTGCCGAAATCGACGGCGAATTCCGGCGATCGTGGTAGGACTCTTCACGACGATTCGACGCCCGGCAAACCCTCTACCTCTCTCTCACTCTCTAACGTATCCAAAACCCATAAGTCCCCCTCTTTCTATCTTTCTTTTCTTTTATGAAAAATACGACTTTTTGAAACCCGACGGAAATCGGAACAAACCGATTTCCAATTCGGTTTTTCTACAAAATATCACTTGTCACCCATACCATAATACCTAAACATATTCATGATGACCATTAATCACATAACAATTAATTTGGACAAAGTTTCTCACATGAAATGATAGCTTTCTTGTAACACCGTATTCTTTTCACATTTATACCATAATTTTTATTTTTCTTCTTCTAATCAATTCCCTCAATCCTAAACATCTTCATCTTGACCTCTAAACTTGTAAAAATCAATTTGAATGAGTTTTCACACATGAAATGATAACTTTTGTAAATACCGTATTCTTTCACTTAAATACCCTCATGTTTAATTTATCATATTTAACCCCTAAACTTCACTATACCTTAAAATAAGTCACGAGGTAATGACCTACCTCTACACACACACAAATATAACTCTATTTGATAACGTCAAAACTTAGAATACGAAAATACAAGACTTTTCACTAAAATATCATTTTCTTTATAAACATTTCTTGAAATTCTAAGTTGAATACAATTTTAAAACAAATCTTTTAAAAAGAAAATACGATATGTCATGGACATCGATCGTTTATCTAAACCTGACTTTGTGGTGTCTAGGCTAGGCAAGTGAGCTTGGGTAACTTTTAAAGGCCCGCCTCACGATTCGTGAGCGGATCCCTCCCTCCTCACTTGTACTTACCTGGCCACAATTGGCGGTAAAGAGGTGATTTGAGACTTCTAATGACTTATCGTTTAGACCTTTAGAAATAGGCTAGTTGGCTTAGGAAACCCTAGAAACTAAAATACGGAAATTTATAACCTTTTACAAATAAATACCTTATCTTTATAAAACCGGTTTTTAAATGATTAGTATTTATTAAATCTTTGCAAAGCGCCACTACAACCCACCTTTGGGGAACCCGTTAGGGATAGTACGGTTTATCATGCACCCGCGGGCTAGTAGTGCGAGATTCAGACCTCCGCAAGGAGCATTCGGTCTCGAAAGGTTTAAAATATGACATTTAGAAAAATGAGATTTTTGGAAAATAAAATATTTATATAAAATTATTCTTGTATTAACATATGTATACTTATCATTTAAACGCCTATTTTGTTATAAAATAAAGTTTCCACATTTTCCTAAAAATTACAAGATTTAAAGTTATATTAAAATACCACGAATTTCAAATAAATCAATATTATAAATTAATACTTTTATTAGGATATATTCACTAGAATAACACAAGTAAAATTTACACTCGTTATAACAATAAAGACGAATAATAAATACTTGAGGTGTATCTTGAAAATTATACAAAAGTATTTTTATATAAACCCTCTTAAGTTTTATAATTTACGATAAGGACCCTAACAAATATAGAACTTCGACTTGCATTTCTTTTAGTCTGACTATTTCTGACTTGAATATGATTCAAGTCATTCTATATTCTTTAATATTCCAACTCAATATGAACACATGAATTCCAGAATCCAGTTATCAATCTATATTCTTTAATTTTCCAACTTTATATGAATACATGAATCCCAGAATCCTGTTAACAATCATTACAACTTGACTGAATCAAACCATGGATATACATCCATTATTCCGTTATTCCATTTACCTGATTATGCAGTTACAACATGTTTACTGGTATCATGGTTTTGATGAGTCATCCAACTTATACAATACAATACTACAATACAATCATAACACTACGGGGTTTAAGGGATAGACTGGTACGGAATATGTTAAAGGTGGCACGAGGTGGTCACTTAAGACGTAATTACATCCATGTCGTTGTTCTGTGGTATTATCGACGGAGCCTTGTACTACAGGTTACCAAGGTCCCCGGTGTAAGTGGGACTCCCCTTGTATACACTGGCATCTTCTGTACCAGGCTACAAACAACAACGTTAATACAATATTACAATATTATAATACAACATTAAAAGCTCTCTCTCTCTCTCTTACTTTTTGTCTATTTCTCCCTTATCTTTGGGACTTACCGAGCGACCTGTTCGCTGACGACATTCTATTTCTTTCTTCTTTGCATGCCGTCAGGTGCTTTGGACCCAGCAGAGATCGAGCCCACCGGTGAAGACTTGGAGCAGTTTCACGAAGACCCCGAGCTCTAGATATTGTACCTTGTTCTATTCAGCATTTTCATTTCCTATTATGCCACTGTTTAGTCATCGCTTTTTATTCCAGTTGTATTTACTTTTCATACATTGTACAAAAGAATGTTATTAATAAAGTTTCTGTTATTTCTATATCTCTTGTCTCTTATGATTTACTTTTATATTGCTTTGATACGCTTAGCGTATGTACTTCTAAGTATATACGTAGCAGACCTCGTCACGTCCCCTTCGCCGTATACTGGGAAGCGGGGCGTGACAGTCCACCTATCCGAAGATACCAAGTTGATTTATGGAACCGTGTATCGAAGGTTTAAACGGATGCGGCCGATGTAGCAGATTTCGTCAGAGTCCCCCTCATTTGAGGGGTTTTTGATTGTGGGGACGCTCTTCCCTACAGGCGCAAGCCCCTGCAGTTAATTACTTTACCGCATCGCGGTAACCACTTTCTCCTTGTCTAGATGTTCACTTCGTGTCTTGTGTGTTTGTTTTGTTTTTGGTTGCCCGTGGATTGTATACTGAGACTAATTTATGTTGTCGCCGGTAGGGCGTGGATTAGTCCAAATCCGTATTTTCTTAGATTTTGGTTTGGGGGTTGGTTTAAGGATACGTTAGTCTCATTAGAGAATAAGATCAACCTAAACGTTTGTTAAGGATACGTTAGGCTAATTTTAGACTAAGATTAACTTTACGGGATCGTTTAGATCCAACAAGAGAGCATTTGAACTCTATTTTTTAGTTTAGGAACATTACGGTCGATTAGTTTAAAGACATTACGGTCCAATGTTAGTTTAAGGACATCTCGGTCCATTGTTAGTTTAAAGACATTGCCGTCGATTAGCTTAGGGACATTACGGTCCAATGTTAGTTTAAGGACATCTCGGTCCATTATTAGTTTAAAGACATTGTGGTCGAGGTTAAGGACATCATAGTCCATGAGTTTAAAGACCTTATAGTCAAGGTTAAGGATATCATAGTCCGTGAGTTTAAAGACCTCACAGTCAAGGTTAAGGACATCATAGTCCGTGAGTTTAAAGACCTCACAGTCAAGGTTAAGGACATCATAGTCCATGAGTTTTTAAAGGACCCCTCAGTCTGTAGAATGTTTGGTTGTCGGGACCCGTCACCTCTCTGAAGACGTTGAAGGATTACAACGACAAATATCAGAGGAGTAAAGAGATGTACCCTCGAACCGATGTGAGTTGGTTGAAAGATCTGTAGTTCAATTTGGGGCTAAGATCTGTTGAAATATTCATGAGCAGATGGGCTCAATTAATATGGGTTGAGGACTTATGGCCAATCTTGGGCTAAGTCCAATAAATGTTTAACATTTTATTCTGGGCTGTTGAGCCTTTATTCAGGCTTTGCCCTTTTAATAATGCTTGAATTCTAATAATATTTTGTCTTTTATTGAATGTTGGGCATTCACCAGAGCCTTGGGCTTATTAAAGAACAATTTATGTTCTGTCAGCGCAACATGTGGTGCGCTAGGCTCTTTGCGCCAGTCAAAGAGCGCAGTGCGCTTCTGCCACGCGGCGCATACGTGGAGGAAACGTGTCGCGCTTAGCGCTAAGCGCCAGATGATGGGCGCATTGCGCCAGTTTGTGAGCGCAGAGCGCTGGTTCATGAGCGCATTGCGCTTTCAGTTTAGTGGCGCATTCGTGAATGACAAGTGGTGCGCTTGGCGCTGAGCGCCAGCCCATGAGCGCAATGCGCTACTTCAGAAGCGCAAAGGGCAAGTTGTTAATCAGCGCATACGTGGTTGACACGTGGCGCATTTGGCGCTGAGCGCCGGTCCAGAGAGCGCAGGAGCGCTACTTTAGAAGCGCAAAGCGCAAGTTGTTAATCAGCGCATACGTGGTTGACACGTGCCGCATTTGGCGCTGAGCGCCGGTCCAGAGAGCGCAGTTCAGGAGCGCAAGGCGCATTTCAAGAGCGCAAAGCGCATTTGATCAATTTTATGATCTGGGAATAAATTTATGTTCTTTAAAAGAGACTTTGTCTCAAGATTTAAGAACAATAGTTCTTATCTTGCAGGAGAGATTTTCAATCTCTTATTTTGATGAAAGGCTTTGCCTTTATAGATCCATGATCTGTGAGAAGAATTATGTTCTTCTTTTATTTTTATGGTGAGATCTTTTGATCTCTTTTTTTGAAAGACTTTTTTGTCTTGTAGATCTATGATCTTTTTAAAGAAATAAAATTTTCTTTCTGTGAGATGATTTCATCTCTGTGTTCATCATCCATCATTCTTACCTTGAAGAAAAATCTTCTTGCAAGAGCTTGCTCTTTTTCTTTGAGTTTTTCAAAGTTTATGGGGGGGGGTTCTCTATATTAGACTTGAAGTCTTGAGGCCTTTATATAGGGCAAGCTGATTTGTTGGATCAGTTAAAGGGATCTTTCTCTGATTGATTTGGGGATGTTTCCCACCCTTGGATCTTTGATCCTAGGGCTTCTGCTTTACTGAAGGCAATCTTCTTGTTTTTAACAAGATTAGAAAATCTTTCCATAACAGAATTTAATTCTGATTAATTAATAATTTATCATTATTATTAGATCTTTTGATCTAACGGTGGGGAGTTTTTTTTAATTCCAGCGCTAGCTCACCCGTGCTTTGCACGTGGTGCCCTGCTTAGAGCGCAGCGCTCTTAGCGCTAGCGCACCTATGTCTTACACGTGGTGCGCTGCTCGGAGCGCAGTGCACCCGTGTTTGACACATGTCGCGCTGCCCAGGGCGCAGCACGCCTAGCGCTAGCACACACATGGTGAGCTGCCTAGGGCGCAGCGGTCTTGGCGCTGCATCTGAAGCGTTGCTTCAATTTTGAAATCTGAATTTCAAACAGTGCTTTGCTCTGATTGGGGGAAACAAATGCCCACCCACCGTTGCGCTCACGTGGCCCACATGTGAGTGCAGCGTTGGCAGCATCTGTGCCCTTGGATCAACTAAGAAGTTGAAATGGCACTCAGTGCCTATAAATAGGACCCTTGGCCCTTGAGATGATTTCTGTTCATTTTCAACTTTGTTTTCTGAGAATTTTTATTCTCCCACAGAGCATAGCTCTTCATCTTAAGAAACCTCAACAATCAAAACTCAGCCAAAATTTAGGTGAAGATTAAATCTTTTAAAGTTCTAGGGTTTTACCCATTAAAAGAGCCTTGCTCTTCATAGATCTTTGATCCAAAGAAAACCCTTTTAGGGTTTCATTAATCAGAGCTTTTGCTCTCTTCAAATCGTGAAGAACTCTTAAGAGTTTGTTCATGAATCTTGAAGATCTTAGAATTTTAATTCATATATATATAAAATTGATTTCAATTTTTCTGATGGGTTTTTCCATCATCTTTACAGAGCCAGGCTCTTAAGGAATTTTATTCCTTCATGATCAGAGTTTGACAAGTGTCACTCTGTCACAGAGCACTGCTCTCGAAGTGAGATTTACTCCTCTGTCCACGAGATCTCTCATTTAATGAGAATTTCTTTTGAGGATTTCCTCACTTAATGACAGCCTCATCAAATGATGAGGTTGTTTTATTAATGATGAATTGTCATCTAGATTTTGTGGGCCCCCTTTGGTCCCTCTCTACTTCATTGCAGTGCGGTACAAATTTTACAGTAGCAGGTGTCAGAATTTAAATTATATTATCGCACTAACAGTTAACTTTTGTCCCTTTTCGCGCAGGCGACATGTCTTTCGATCTCTCTTTCCCGTTTGTTCATTCAGAGGGAGGATTCCCTGGAGCGCCTGTGGACCGGGAAGTCTTAGCACTGATCAAAGATCATGTCCCAGAACATAAGAATGTTCACCTCTGGGGAACATGGTACAACCACATTATTAAGGGTCGGCAGAGCTTTTCGTGCGCTATACCCTCAGAACCCATCATGGCGATCCATTACGCCGACCCTCCCCCGGTGAACTATGCCGTGGAGATGGTTAATTGGACTTCAGTAGGTCTTCTTCAGCCTGCTATGGCTTCGATACCCATTCAGCCTCCAATGGCTTTGGACACCCTGGGGCGACGTATTTGTCAAGGCGAGGCACGACCGTGAGGACAACCATATATGATTGGGCTAATTCCTTGTTATCCAGCTGGCTATCTGCAATGGGCCCGTTATATTCTGTCAGCGAAGAAATCGCAGTTGCTGAGGTTGGGCTGTATCCCGCGATTTATGCTTCTCTTTTCAAGTATTCTACACTTCCCACCTGGTGGGTTAAGGCCTTTCTGGAGTAGTGGAATATTCCTACTCACACCTTCTATTTTCTGGACCGAGAAGTATCAATTTCCTTAGAGGAATTTGCAGAAGTTTCTGGCTTACCGGTTATGGGGGAGCATTATGAAGAACTGCTCCCTACAGATGAATACGTTTTTGGTGCCAAGCCAGTGATGACAAGCCTTACCCCGGAGAATGCCGTTCAACACCAATTTCCAAGTCTGATCAACGTGTTGAATATTTATGAGGGCCTTTTCCTCGAATCTGGGAGCCGCGGGGTTAATTTCGAGGATTTCATCGCTCGTTTTCTTCATCCGGACGTCCTCTCGAAGAATGCTGCTAAATTCGCTATGCTTGACGACCCTTTTAACTTAGGTTTGAACAACTTGCCAATGGCGGAGGCAGATCAAAAGAGTTTCTTCCTTCCCAACACCCCAGTCATTTCTTTTGCGGAGGTCGCAGTCCTTGGGATTGATGAGGAAACGTTTTTTTTAGGGTTCCTTGGGTTATGGCTGAGCTGGTTTGCACTCCCGATGCATCTTCGCCATATGAGGCCTTCCGTCTTCTACCCAGCTCGACGAATGGTTATTGGGGTGAAAGTGGCTGTCGGGGTTGCCGGGTTAGCTCATTTATATTACGACCTCAGCCAAGCGGCGGATACTACTGTACCTGGGGTACAGCATGTGAACTTCTCGATGCATTACTTCATGTCATGGCTTGATCTACATTCACTTGGCATTTTCGGTATCCATAAAAGGCCTTCCTTCTATGACAGGTGCAGCTTCCCCCGGATTATGCGATTAGTCGGCGCATCTATTGTAAATCCGTCACCACGGGAGGCTAGAGGTTTTCTCCTTCTCCCTCGCATGGTTGGAGATGGCATGACTTTTACTGACAAAATTCTAACCATCGGCAAAGAGTCCGTAACCGCGGTGCATCCATTACAGGACATTTTCAAGGATGAAGCCTCTATTTTGAAAGCTCGGGAAATCCTTCATTTATATTCCATCAGACCGGGCTTTCTGGTGTTTAGGCAAAATGATGCGGCATTATTCATGAGAATCCGCATCGTTTTGCCCAACAGCTGAGCTATAATCGGGGAGTCCCGTTGGAGGCCTTCTTGTTAGAACCTGCTGCCACAAGAGAGGGAATGCGGAATGCGCTGCATCATTTTATACGTATGAATACAGGGTCCAACTTCTTTATCAGCGAACCGAGCTGTGTCCCGAAGGCCCTCAATATGCACGTTGCCTGGTATCAGCATTCAATGGGTGCTGTAATCAAGGAGGAGAAGCGACTGTTGCTCGATCGCAAGGGTGCACCCCCTGCCGGTGATCGAAACATCCCTCTGAAGCGACGGACCATTGTCCTTCCTCCCTTAAGGGAAGTCGCTGCGGTCGAGGTTCCGCATGATAGGCCCGAGCTACCAGTGCCCCGGGCTCCCGTGGAGACGGTGAATGTAGCTTCCCCCGAGTCTGGCGTGGGTTCACACATCGGGACTCGTCGTCCTAAAGTGCCCACCAAGCGTAAGCTAGTGCTGGCTGCGACCGGAGCTCGCTCGCAGAAGAGGAAGAAGAAGTCGATCCTCTCTGTAGACGTTGTACTCGGCCAGGAGCCTCATGCTCCTTATAGCAAGGGCCTGAGCGAATATGGGACCAATGAGAGTCTATTCATGCCACCAGATGACACTGATCTGGCAGCTGCCATTGCAGCTTCTGAGCGATTGGCAAGCCACAAAGCAGGACTGGCCATCCTCGCGCAATCAGGTAACCATTAGCTGTACTTTTTGTCATTGCATTATATTTTTGTTAACATGTTTCGACTGACATTTTTCCCTTTTTAACAGGCATTTCCACTGAAGAAGCTCTCGCAGCTTCTCTCAAGACTTTTGAGGAGGAGGAAAGACTTCAAGCATCTTTAGGCATCGGTACATTTCGGTTCACCGCGTCTCCACTCCTGTTTCTTATGGGTAATCTGACCCTTCCTCTTCATCTTATTACAGGAACTATCTCTACTCAAGTTATTCCAAGTGCGGCACCGACTTCGCAGGGCGGTGCGGAGATGACCCCAAGGTCAGCTATCGAAGTTTCAGTTCCGCCGGTTTTGCTGAAAAAAGTTTCTCTTAAGCAACCGATGACGGATGCCATAACGGCTCCAGAGGTAACTATTGGCGCGGCCGAGGATGTCCTGTTGAGGGAGGTCCTTAGAAGATCTGCCCTCACGGCCAGGGCGGAGAGGAAGCGTAGAGTGCGCGCAGAAAGGGAGCGTAATGCTACCTTGGATACGAGTGCATATCCGAGTGCTGCTACTCCTACCCTCACCCTTTCAGAGGATGCTTCGGCTGCCTTGTCTACCGCCCATAGACAGGCAGCTCGTGCGGCTCGGGAGGAAATCGAAAAGTCGACCCAAGGTAACGTAACATTGGGTTCTTTTGTCAAAGTTTTAATTTTCAGGTCCTCATATATCTTATCTTGTAGGGCCGATTCTTGCCGAGGAAGTGGTCGGTGACATGACGGCAACCACCGAGCCTGAAGTAGCGGTAGGTGAGATGGCTACTATCGTCGAACCTGAGGTAGCGGTAGGTGAGATGGTTACAACCGCTGAGCCCAAGGTAGCCACTCTTTCTCAAGAGTCGGGCACTGCTCCAATCATCGCTCTTTCCCCTTGCGGCTCCTTGCCGTTGCTGGGCACTGCGAGTGTCACGACGATTCTTGTGGAATCGGGAGATGAGGCTACGGGTGGCGAGACCGTTCCGATGGAGGAGGGTGAGGCATTCGCTGCATCCAGTGACGCCCTTGTCGCGGTCTCGACCAGCGACTCACAAGGTAGATTTTGGATCATTACTCTCCCCTTTATTCTGCAATCCCTTTCAATTTCTTTTTGACAGCGTTTCTCTTATTTCCAATGCAGGTGTGATGAGCGTTGGGGTTGTGCCATATGAGGAAGCGTCTCCAGTTGCTGCTTTGACGGTGACCGCTCCTCTACCTTCTTTCATACCATCTCAAATGCTGGAAGGTGCGGATTTGTGACCCATCAATTTAATTGTAGGCAGTATACTTTATGTACTGACATTGCATTATTACATCCTCACAGGAGTTCTTTTTGATCACCTGTATCAGGTGCTACACCCACACTTCTCCTTTCAGTCAGAGATTGCCTCATCTAGTGGCGCTGGTGAGTACAACCTTCAGCTAATGTCTTTTCTTTTACGGGCAGCCAAATCGTTTCTAATTCTTCTTTGTTTTGATTGCAGCACTACAGATCGAAGGAGGAGACGAAAGAACAGTTGCGCCACTGGTACTCCCGGCCTTGCCACCTGGTGCAGCCGGTATAGTAAACTCCATTGTTCATGAACCTCCTCTATTTCTTGAACCGTTATTTGACTGTGATTTGTTTTGCAGCGGTGATATCAACTTCAGCTCCGTTTGAATCTCGAGTCGTAATGCCTGCAGGCCCCTTTTCTCGACGTTCATCTTCCAAAGGCGCTGTGAATAGTCTGCGCATGTTGAGCGACTACATCGAGGAGCTTGACGTGGAGGCTCCCACATTCGCTACAGATTTTGCCGCGGAGGTTAATCCTATGTTGGCGACGCTCATGAACTTTCATAGTGAGGGTGTCGTCGAGTCTTTGGTTAATCACTGTAAGGAGATTGAGGCCTGTCTGCATGAGTTCGAATTCATACGTCCTGCTCCTAAGGTCCTGGCTGCGAACTCTCAACGGGCTGCGTGGGTTGAGCAAAGCACTCCCTACTTCCGCCATTTTGAACAAGAAGCGGCCTTAAAGTGTAAGGAGAGTGAAGATATTTCAAGCAACTCTGGTCGACTGCATGCTTAGGTTGATGCCAATGCTTTGCAGTTGAAGACTGTCTTTGAGAGCCTTCTACGATGTATTTCCGACGGGCTAACGCTGAGGCAGAAGCTCGACCTCATCGAGCGAGATGCACAGAATCGTGGGGCAGCTCAGCGGGCCATCGAAGAGCAACTTTCGTCCTACCTGCAGCAACGAGCCCAAGTCGAAGCAGAGTTGGCCGCGGCAGCTGACCGAGAAAACGGGCTGAGGGAAGTGCGCGAGCGGCTGATTGGACTATTGAAAGCGCTTCCCTCTCAATAATTGTTTTTGTACCATTTGTAATTTTGAATAAAATGTATCCATTTTTTTTATTCTTTCATAGGATGTATTTTGTACCCAATTGAATTTATGAATAAAAGATACATCTCTTTCGTAATGTCTTGTGTCATTTCTTTGCATGTCACTTTAGTAAGCATAGTCTGCAGATGATAGAGTGAGCATTCCGTTTTGAGTTCTTCGAGAGGTAGTGATGGCTTAGAAAACAGGTTCAGATCTGCTGCCTAAGACTTTTCAACTTCATGAGCCGTGAGGGTCTCAAGAAGGTTTTTCTCCCTATGAGTCGGGAGGATCTCGTAGGTGCAAATTCTCCCTAGAAATCGTGAGGATTTCTAAGTGATCATTACCTCCGTGAGTCATAAGGATCTCACTCGGGTATTTTTCCTCACGAATCGTGAGGACCCGTAAGTAGCTTCTTTATTTCAGTGGCATGTAATTGTGTCAAATGTGTCCCGTAGATAGTAAGTGATGGTCCATCTTGGACTCTTTGCCGGGTAACGATGGCTTAGGAAACAGGTTCAGGTCTGTTGCCTAAGACTTTTCAACTTTATCAACCGTAAGGGTCTTATAAAGACTTTTCTCCCTACGAGTCGAGAGGATCTCGTTGGTGTATTTTCTCCTTAGGAATCGTGAAGATTCCCAAGTGTGGTTTCTCTTGAGAGTCGTAAGGATCCCACAAGAGAATTTTCTCTCTTACAAGTCAAGAGGACTCGTAAATGGTTGTTTCCCTCCTTGTCGAGATTCGACTTTGGAGAGTGTGGTCCGTGAATAGTATGCAAGAGTCCATTTTGGACCGACTTGCAGGGCCCCAGGGCTTAGGAAATAGGTCCTTATCCCTATTGCCTAAGGCTTTTCCTTACGGGTTAAGATGAATCGAGAAGTTCTCGTGAAGACACTAATTTCCTCACGAGTCGAGACGAGTCGAGGAGATCTCGCAAGAATGTCCTAAAGTCACAGTTAACCTCTGCTCTTTACGACAGAGGTCCGTTAGGGTCTGTGGTACTGTGGTTTTGCCTGTCGTACCTTCGCGTTGACTAATGTATTCCTCGATAGGCAATCTTGTTATTCAAGCAGCCTTGCGACTGTCGTGTCTCTGATCCTTTCGAGGACTGGACAAGACGTCTTCAAGCAATCTTCCTAGGCAGTTTGACCGTCGGAAGAGCAAGCGTTAGGAATTTTGCTATGCCGCTTTTTACTTGACGTTAGGCTCAATTTGGGGAGCTCTGATGAGTCATAACCACTCCACGCTGGTGTGGGATGATCTCCGATAGTCTTTCAGGTTTTGTATGAGCTGTCGTCAAGACCCTGAAGCTAGGAATTTGGCCTTTGCTTCGTTTGCTGGCATTGCGTCTGCTGTATCGAGACGAATGTCGCGGTTGTCTCTAGGTTGTTAGTGAACCGTCGAGGTTTGGAACTAGGGATTTTTCCGTGGCTCCGTTGTTTAATTGTCGTGTCTGAATCTTGCCGGAGGAAGAACGCTGTGGTGACATCTCGTCTGCTGTATCGAAACAAACGTCAAGGTGGTGACCATTCTATGTGGGATGATCTCTGGTAGTCTTTCAGGTTTTATATGAGTTACCGTCGAGACCCTGAAGCTAGGAATTTGGCCTTCGCTTCGTTTGCTTTGGCGTGTCCGAATCCTGTTGGAGGAAGGACGCTGTTGTGATATTTTTTCTGCTGTGTCGAGACGAACGTCGAGGTGGTGACCACTCCGTGTGGGATGATCTCCGGTAGTCTTTTAGGTTTTATATGAGTAACCTTCAAGACCCTGAAGCTAGGAATTTGGCCTTCGCTTCGTTTGCTTTGGTGTGTTCGAATCCTGTTAGAGGAAGGACGCTGTAGTGACATTTTGTCTGCTGTATCGAGACGAACGTCGAGGTGGTGACCACTCCGTATGGGATGATCTCCGGTAGTCTTTCAGGTTTTATATGAGTTGCCGTCAAGACCCTGAAGCTAGGAATTTTACCTTTGCTTCATTTGCTTTGGCTTTGCGTCTGCTGTATCGAGACGAACGTCGAGCTGGTGACCACTCCGCACTGGTGTGGGATGATCTCTGATTGTCTTTCAGGTTTTATATGAGTTGCCGTCAAGACCCTGAAGCTAGGAATTTTGCCTTTGCTTCATTTGCTTTAGCGTTGCGTCTGCTGTATCAAGACGAATGTCGAGGTGGTGCTAGGATTTTGCCATCACCTGCTTTTTTAACCATGAGGTCTTTTGTTGACGTTGCGTCTGCATCCTGCTGGAGTGAGAGAGAACGTCGTTGTTGACATTACGTCTGCTATAACGAGACGAATGTTGAGGTGGTCTTTAGGTTGTTTTGTGAACCGTCAAGACATGTAGCTAGGAATTTTTCCATGGCTCAGTTTTGTTTCGACCATGGGGTCTTTCGTTGACGTTGCATCTGAATCCTGCTGGACTGCGAAGGAACGCTTTATTGAGACGAATGTCGAGGTGGTCTCTAGGTTGTCTATGAACCGTCATGACTTGGCTCTCTTTCGAATGGAACCTGGGGGGAAGGTACGGTTCCCTCTTTGTTTGTGCCCCTTGATTGTATATAGGAATCGATATGATCTCACCTGTAGGGCAAAAAGTTTCATTTTATATATTTTTCTTTCCGCGATGCTCTATCATTTCAGCTTGTCATATCGCGAAAGTCGCGATTGCCCAATCATTTCGGTTATTTCATATGCATTTTTGGCTCTTTGACTTTTTGCCACGAGTATGGAACTTGGAATATGGTGCCAATCTTAGCATCAGCATCGCTGTGACTGGAATATTGCCAGGAGAGAATCATCATTTGCCATGAAAGGACTTGGAATTTGATACCGATTTAGGCATCAGCATCGCTGCAACTGGGATATTGCCTGGAGCGAATCATCATTTGCCTCTGTCGATGTCGAACAAAGGTGGCTTAGCAAACAGGGTTAGGATCCCGTCGATTAAGGCTTTTGACTTCATGAGCCGTAAGGGTCTCATAAAGGTGTTTCTCCCTACGAGTCGTGAGGATCTCGTAGGTGCTCCTTAAGAATCGTGAGGAGTCTTAAGTGTATGGTCTCTTATAAGTCGTAAGGATCTTACAAGAGTATTTTCTCATTACAAGTCGAGAGGACTTACAAGTGTCTTTTGCCATCTGAGCATATCCCCAGTCTCTGGTGGGACTTTGTTAGGGAAATGGTTATTCGCGCCCGTGGATTGTATACAAGGGTCAATACTGAACCACTTGTAGGGCAAAATTGAAGGTATGACTGTTTAAGAACAGGTTCAGATCCCTGTAGCTTAAAGCTTTTGAATCCTATGAGCCGTGAGGGTCTCAAAGGGGATTCTCCTTACGAGTCGTGAGAATCTCGTAAGTGTAACTTCTACTTAGGAATCGTGGGGATCCCTAAGTGTGTTGCTCCTTTGTGAGTCGTAAGGATCTCACGCAGGTATTTTCTTCTTACAAGGTCGAGAGGACATTGCAAGTTTCTTTTAACGAGATTGCGCCCTTTCAGGTTTTCACAAAACTTGCTGATAGCCCTGCTGTTTTTACTCACGGAGCCCTTTCGGGTTTTCATCCGTGCCCATCTCGCTTGTGGCCGTACCATTTTTTTTACCACGTCAGCCTGGAGATGCCACGGGTTTGTAGTAGTTTAAGGACGTTTCGGTCAACAGCCAGTTTTAGGACATAGTGGTCCATCGTTAGTTTAAGGATGTTTCGGTCCGCCGTTTCCATATTTGAGGTGAGTTTCTAGTTTACGGGCTTTTCGGTCCATCGTTGCCGCATTTGAGGTGAGTTTCTAGTTTACGGACTTTTCAGTCCATCGTTGCCGCATTTGAGGCGAGTTTCTAGTTTACGGACTTTTCAATCCAAGGGGCTTTCTCTATGAATGAGCACGATGCCCCCAGCATGTCCACCTTTTTAGGGGCGTGAGGTTGTGGTGGGTTCACCATCCAATTTTCGGATGATGAGAACTTTCCTTGTTGGTATTGGTCCTCAATCTAGCCTTTGAAGACGAAGTAATCTTCAATTGGGTGGCTTACCGCTTGGTGGTAAGGGCAGTAATTAGGATTGTTGACATCGCCTGGCTGCAACGGACGTTTTGGATCCGGCAGATTGATGAGTCTGTTGTGCACTGCCAGCTCGAACTGTCTCCTCGTTTTATCCTGGGAAAATGAGTAAGGACGTCCCAGTCTCTCCTCGAGGGATGGGCGTGGACGCACGTTGTTTTGGCGAACAACCGACTTTAAGTTGCTCTGCTGTTAATGAGCATTAGTAACGAAAGTTGCTTTTCCTTTCCCCTTTTCATTCCGAGGATCCGTCTTTGAAGGAGACGGTCTATGACCCATCTGGTCCATTTGGGCCAGCTTATCAATCAAGGCCTGGAACGTGGTCGGCTTGAAGAACATCATGAATTGGGAAATAGTTGCTTGAGGGTCAAGGGTCCCCACGAACATGCCAACCGCAGGAGCCTCTTCGATGTGTTGTTCTCACTTCGACCATAGATTCCGCCACCGTATCGCGTACTGAACCCATGTTTCACCTGGCTTCACCCTGGCATTGATCAATGCCGTTATTGGGGTGCGTTCACTAGCACTTGAGAAATGTTGGGTAAATAATAGCTCTATCTCTGTAAAAGTTTTGAGGGAGTCGTTCGGAAGTTCAGAATACCACTCGAATGTCGTTTCCGACAAGCTGCCGACGAACTGGCGAAGTAGCAATTTATCATCACCTCCGGTGTTGCCACATAGAGCCCTGAACTGGGCGACATGCTGGTGTGGATTCCCCGTTCCTTTATAAACATGGAATTTGGGGATCGTGTATCCTGGCGGATACTTGATCTGATCGTACCATCCTGGATATGGTCGCCCAGTTTTAACAATTTGGCCGGCCGCTTCATTCGCCTGGTGAGTCCGTATTTGCTGAGCGATATAATCATCGAGCGTGGCTTTAGAGATGGTCTCCTCCTTGGCTGCTGAAAGAGCCGGAAGGGGGTTCGATGTCTCCCCTCTGTCGTTTTCGATGATTATCGGGGGGTCTTCAGCTGGAGGTTCCGGCTGTAACATCATCTCAGCTATGTCTTGGAACAACAGAGCCATTCGTTTGATGTTGGCCACCTGTTCCGCGGCCTCTTTTTCTTTCCTCTCGAGCATTCTTCGGAGGAATTCAGTATCAGTTTTTTGTTCCCGACGCTGCTCTGAGGTCTCTGGATTTTCTTTCGGCCCAGTGAGTGCGGCCATTGCAGTCAGCATCTTCTGGAGTTTCAGCTGCTGTTGTTCCTGAGCCTTCGTTATCGATCGGGTAAGTGGTCGATGACCCGTAGAAGCACGGCTCTCCTCTTTTCCGGAAGCCATATAAACGGTATGTGTTAATATGCCCCCAGACTTGGGGCGTTTAGGTTGGATGTCCTTGCGGTTCGGCGCGGTCACAGGAGCTTTCTCTGGCCTCCTTCTCTTGTGAGCATTTGAAGTCGAAGGGGCCGTTGCAGCGGGCACCCAGACGGCTGACCTTTTCTATGGTACCGCGGTATGGCTCTTTTCTTGTTGAGCTTTATGCTTCTTTGGCCGGCGAGAGTAGTCCTGGTCAATCATCGATTCCTGGACCTGACGCCAGACCTTGTAAATTTTGGAGGACAACCGCTGAGGGGGATGCTCCGGCTTCTTTTCTGTAGTAATCTCTATAGGTGGAGGAGATCTCTTCAGCACGGCAGTCGGAGAGTTCTTGCGAACCCTCCTAAGCGGTTCAAAGATATTCCCAGTCGGAACAGTAGCGTCAACTTCCACCGTTGGAGCTGGCGGAGTCAGTCCGGAAGGAGAGTTGCCCCCAGCCTTCCTCACTCGGAGCCAGTGACGAAGAGGAGCATGTCGTGCCGTTGGGATTGGTTCAATTACGAGGATGGCTTCGTCATGCCCCCTGTTCTGGTCAGGCGCTGCTGGTATCAGCCTCTTGAAGACCGACGTCCGTTGAATGGGGACAGCCAACCTATCAAAAGCAGCCTTTCGCGCTCGGAGAGAAGTTTTAATGACTTCGTTCGGGGCGGAAGCCGAAACAGTCATTCTTGCAAAGACCGACTCTTTGGCAGGAGAAGTCGCTTTGACGACTTCGGGAGCAGGGATGGCTATCCTCTTCGGAATAACCCTTTCTGGGATTGCAGGCTTCTTCATGGGCCCACATGAACTTTGGCCTAATCTGGCAAAGACTGAAGCATTTGGTTTGGGTGACCCGTTGAGAGGGGCCGCAGCAGTTGCAAGTCAATCAAAGACCAACTTTTTGGGAGCCTCCTGCAATGGTATAGGAGTGTTGAAACTCATTGGCGGGATCATAGTCCCGAAGAATAGTCCAGTGGTGGCCTGAGTCACCTGGTCCACCGGCATTGTGAAAAGGGAGGCCGCTTGAGGCCCGTAGGTTACACCTCCGGACGGGATGGAGTGGGAGTTGCAGTTGCATTTAGTGCAGGTTGAAGCCATTGATCTTCTGTTTTCCGCACGGAGCAAGACACCAAATCTTAGTAACTCGAACCCAAGGTCAACCATATTAAACAGCGATTCGTTCGCGAACACGACACACGAAGTGTGGAGTGGAAAGAGGAAGAGGTCCCACCGGGCGTGCCAGAATCTGTTCTCCGCCGAATGACACGGCCGGGACGTTGGGACGTCGGGGCCTGAATTTCCGAGGGCAGATACTAATTGGTGCTATCCGTCCACCTTTTCAAAGATTCCAAGTTGATTTATAGCACCGTGTATCGAAGGATTAAACGGATGCGGCTGATGTAGCAGACTTCGTCAGATTCCCCCTCATTTGAGGGGTTTTTGATTGTGGAGACGCTCTTCCCTGCAGGCACAAGCTCCTGCAGTTAATTACGTTACCGCATCACGGTAACCACTTTCTCCTTTTCCAGACGGTCACTTCGTGTCGTGTGTGTTTGTTTTATTTTTGGTTGCCCGTGGATTGTATACGGAGACTAATTTATGTTGTCACCCGTAGGGCGTGGATTAGTCCAAATCCGTATTTTCTTAGATTTGGGTTTGGTGGTTGGTTTAAGGATACGTTAGTCTCATTTGAGACTAAGATCAACTTAAACATTTGTTAAGGATACGTTAGTTTAATTTTAGACGAAGATCAACTTAACGGGATCGTTTAGATCCAACAAGAGAGCATTTGAACTCTATTGTTTAGTTTAGGGACATTGTGGTCGATTAGTTTAGGGACAATACGGTCCAATGTTAGTTCAAGGACATCTCGGTCCATTGTTAGTTTAAAGACATTGCAGTCGATTAGTTTAGGGACATTACGGTCCAATGTTAGTTTAAGGACATCTCGGTCTATTGTTAGTTTAAAGACATTGCGGTCGAGGTTAAGGACATCATAGTCCGTGAGTTTAAAGACCTCATAGTCAAGGTTAAGGATATCATAGTCCGTGAGTTTAAAGACCTCACAGTCAAGGTTAAGGACATCACAGTCCGTATGTTTTTAAAAGACCCCACAGTCCGTAGAATGTTTGGTTGTCGGGACCCGTCACCTCTCTGAAGACATTGAAGGATTACAACGATAAATATCAGAGGAGTAAAGAGATGTACCCTCGAACCGATGTGAGTTGGTTGAAAGATCTGTAGTCCAATTTGGGGCTAAGATCTATTGAAATATTCATGAGCAGATGAGCTCAATTAATATGGGTTGAGGACTTATGGCCAATCTTGGGCTAAGTCCAATAAATGTTTAACATTTTATTCTGGGCTGTTAAGCCTTTATTTGGGCCTGGCCCTTTTAATAATGCTTGAATTATGATAGCATTTTGTCTTTTATTGAATGTTGGGCATTCACCAGAGCCTTGGGCTTTTTAAAGAACAATTTATGTTCTGTCAGCGTAACATGTGGTGCGCTAGGCGCTTTGCGCCAATCAAAGAGCGCAGTGCGCTTCTGCCACGTGGCGCATACGTGGAGGACACGTGTCGCGCTTGGCGCTAAGCGCCAGATGATGGGCGCATTGCGCCAGTTTGTGAGCGCAGAGCGCTGGTTCATGAGCGCATTGCACTTTCAGTTTAGTGGCGCATACTTGAATGACACGTGGTGCGCTTGGCGCTGAGCGCCAGCCCATGAGCGCAGTGCGCTACTTCAGAAGCGCAAAGCGCATGTTGTTAATTAGCGCATACGTGGTTGACACGTTGCGCATTTGGCGCTGAGCGCCGGTCCAGAGAGCGCAGGAGCGCTACTTCAGAAGCGCAAAGCGCAAGTTGTTAATCAACGCATACGTGGTTGACACGTGGCGCATTTGGCGCTGGGCGCCGGTCCAGAGAGCGCAGGAGCGCAGTTCAGGAGCGCAAGGCGCATTTCAAGAGCGCAAAGCGCATATGATCAATTTTATGATCTGGGAACAAATTTATGTTCTTTAAAAGAGAGTTTGTATCAAAATTTAGGAACAATAGTTCTTATCTTGCAGGAGAGATTTTCAATCTCTTCTTTTAATGAAAGGCTTTGCCTTTATAGATCCATAATCTGTGAGAAAAATTATGTTCTTCTTTTACTTTTATGGTGAGATCTTTTAATCTCTTTTTTTAAAGACTATTTTGTCTTGTAGATCTATGATCTTTTTAAAGAAATAAATTTTTCATTCTGTGAGATGATTTTATCTCTGTGTTCATCATCTATCATTCTTACCTTAAAGAAAAATCTTCTTGCAAGAGCTTGCTCTTTTTCTTTGAGTTTTTCCAAGTTTATGGGGGGGGTTTCTCTATATCAGACTTGAAGTCTTGGGGCCTTTATATAGGGCAAGCTGATTTGTTGGATCAGTTAAAGAGATCTTTCTCTGATTAATTTGGGGATGTTTCCCACCATTGGATCTTTGATCCTAGGGCTTCTTCTTTACAGAAGGCAATCTTCTTGTTTTTAACAAGATTAGAAAATCTTTCCATAACAGAATTTAATTCTGATTAATTAATGATTTATCATTATTATTAGATCTTTTGATCTAACGGTAGGGAGTTTTTTTTTAATTCCAGCGCTAGCACACCCATGCTTTGCACGTGGTGCACTGCTTAGAGCGCAACGCTCTTAGCGCTAGCGCACCTGTGTCTTACACGTGGTGCACTGCTCGGAGCGCAGCGCACCCTGCGCTAGCGCACCCATGCTTGACACGTGGCGCGCTGCCTAGGGCGCAGCGCGCCTAGCGCTAGCGCACACATGGTGCGCTGCGTAGGGCACAGCGCTCTTGGCGCTGCATCTGAAGCGTTGCTTCAATTTTGAAATTTGAATTTCAAACAGAGCTTTGCTCTGATTGGGGGAAACAACAGTTTCTCTTCCCAAAGAATTCGTAATACTGTTTGCAAGTGTTCAGCGTGCTCCTCACGAGTCTTAGAGTAGACTAGTATGTCGTCGACGAATACAATGACAAAAGTGTCCAAGTACTTCACAAATACCCGATTCATCAGATCCATAAATATAGCTGGCGCATTGGTAACACCGAACGGCATCATAAGGAACTCATAATGCCCGTATCGGGTACTAAAGGCCGTCTTGCATATATCCTCGGCCGCTACTCTGATCTGGTGATAGCCCGAACGAATATCCAACTTCGAAAATACTCTGGCCCCACTTAACTGATCAAATAAGTCGTCGATGCGCGGAATGGGGTATTTGTTCTTTATCGTGACATTGTTCAGCTCCCGATAGTCTATGCACATCCGTAGCGATCCATCCTTTTTCTTTACCAACAAAACGGGTGCACCCCACGGTGAAGAGCTTGGTCGGATAAATCTTTTCTCCAGGAGTTCTCCAATTTGCTTCTTCAATTCGGCCAACTCAACCAGTGCCATTCTGTACGGGGCCATGGAAACTGGTGTTGCACCTGGAATCAAATCAATCGAGAATTCCAAGATGCGGGGAGGTGGTAGACCTGGTAAATCTTCAGGGTCTTCCTCTTCATCGTCAGAATCATTAATCATATTAATCTTTGGAGCTGCGACATCTACTCCCTCGTCCTCGGATTCGCTGTCGTCGAAAATGACCTGTGGGCTATCGACCTTGTCATCTGAACTCACTAATATACAGTCTAAAGAAACGCCGGACCGAGTGTCCTCATCGAGATGCGGTGCTGCCCCAGGGTTGGCCAAGGCCAGAAAAGTAAGAGTCATGATCAGATAGTGGAACAAGAAGGGAAATAACGTTAATGATGCGGAACACGAGTAAAAGATAAAGTAGATAAGATTCAAAACATGAACTTAAGTGGTGATGCACAAGTTGTTGCACAAGTAGTATATGGAAGTGAAAGCAAGGAAACAAAGTATGATTCAAGGGACCCCTAAATTGAACTGCAATTTTATTCTAAACCTGGCGCTCTGATACCAACAAAACCATGTCACTCCCCGCTTCCCAAAATACAGAATACAAGGGTGACAAGGCCAGCCATACTCCTACGATCAAGGAAAAATCCTGTCGTGGTCACATTTCGGCTTCTAGCATTATATAGTAATCAGTAAAATACAGTACGGGTAAAAGAGAATGCAGTCACTAAGACTATCGAATATAAAGAAATCCGAGCTCAATAGAAGTAAGCAAAATGGCAACTAACCAGGAATATCAATGGAGAAATGTAACTGGTTCACTAGTCTGGATCTTCACGGTCTTCTCGAGATCAGACGAATCCACATCTATCACTGAGCATGCATACTCAGGTCGTCAGAGAGACACAATAGCAATATTATAATAATAACAAGAGACAAGAAAATGAAAGTAATAACGGTGGAGATAAAATGCAGGTAGTCAATATGTCACTAACTGATGCAATATATGATCTGTGTCCCTATCAGTCTCTAGATCATTTTGAAATTGAATTGTGGAAAGGAGGATCATGTTTAACGAGGGTCTCGTACATACCCGAGATTACGGCCAGTTATCGCCCGGGACATAACCCTGTCAGCCGGACCGCTAGGCCCAACCTAAAATATATAAGAGTCGTTGTTCGAATGATCATCCTCTAAATCACTGTCCTCGCTAAATACAATTCTCTTTGCATTTCTATTTCCCACTTTTTACCCAGGTTTACACTATTTATGAGTACGGTCTAGTCGTGTACAAGTACGCACCAATAACACGGTTTTTGTCACTGTTCACTGTATTGTTCACTGTCATGAATCATTCATTTTTCACTGGCGTACTTGACACTCCTAAACCGATACCATTCACGCACGACAATGCACTGTACACTGATTAATAACGCGCACTATCACTAGAAGTATGGCAGTCGGGTAAAATATGTGCATTTATGCAGTTAAACAAATCATGTGTAATACGAGCTATCATGCATCTTATGAACTTATAAAAAATTGCCTTAGATCATACATTCAAAATTCAGTAAAATGATACAAAGGCGCTAGTAAGTAAACTCAGTCGGCAGTTCAACAAAATTAATTTCAAGACAATCGGATTTCGGGTTTTCAAGTTACAGCCGTTTCATTTTAAGTGTTCGCTGCTGGAAGTTCAGTTCCTGAACTGAATGTCCATTTCGCAACACAATTTTCATCCTGTTGGAATCAAAATTAGGCGGCGCTATAGTTGAACAAAATTTAGGTCTATCAATTATATTTCCAACGCACCAGACGGATTTTTAATCCCGCCTCTACGTCAGAAGTTATGTACTGTACAACAATGGGGTATAAGTTCTATCCCTGTTTGGGACTACTATACGTCCTGTTAATCTAAAATATAGTTTAAATAGTAAACAACAGTGGAAAGGGATGAGATCACTTTCATTAGTTAACTAACTGTTTCATCTTCGCTATGGTATAGGGTTCCGCATTATAACTGTAGGGTTCCTAGGCACTCTCAAGAGGTCTCACAAGGCATCAACCATGCCAATTTCAAAAATACGGTGCCGAGAAACCCTAGACTAGATCGTTGGCTAGATGTTTAGGCGATAAAATGAAACTAGTTAACACTTAACTACAAGAACGGAAATACAACCTTTGTAGATCCGGTGCTCCACCTCCATAGCTCCGTGATGGTGTCTCCTCGCTGTCCAAAACGGATCCCGGGCTCTAGCGTCGGCTTCATCGGAGAAGAAGCGGGCTAGGTCATCGACGACGATGCCAAAGATGATCTACGTCGAGGCATCGCTAGATCAAGCTCCAACTTCACCAAGTCAAGAAACTTGTGAAGAAAAACAACTCTACTACTTGGCAAGAGGTAGAGGATGAAGAAATAGGAAGTGGGTAGACTTTAGAATTGGATTTCTCACTCTTTATCATCAATCACCATTGATGAAGCAAGCTTTTCTTCTTTTAAGAAGATGAAGAAGAAGAAGAAGATGAATATTATCTTATGATAAGTTTTTTTATTCTCCAAGATGATAATATGAATACTTATCATAATATAACCATAGTCAAGTGTAGAGAATGAATCATGGTTGAGTGGAATGGTTAGGGTTAAGCATGAGACAAAATGGTCACTTGGTCAAAGTCTTCATGAAGCTTCAAGAAAGAACAAAGAAAGCCACCATTTTTCTCTTTTGCTATTATTTTCCAAAACTAATAAATAAATAAATGAATGAATAAATAATCATAACCCTAACCATTCATATAATCATGGTTCAATCTTCACACAAACACAAGTAGACATGTATCATCAAACATGATACAATCAAGTGCACAAAACTATATCGAATATACAATGTGCACATCCGAGCGAGAAAATCCATTTAAAGTGAACCAATATTAGTTAATGCAAAGTAATATATCAAATATATAATTATACATTAAATCATTAAATCAACACTTGATTTAACGATCCGGTCATATCGCATATAACCGACTAATATCCAATGTATCGATTTATCGAATCAATCCTTGATTCGATAACTAGGTTACATCGCATACAACCATTCGACACATTCATCGCGAGAATAGAATACGGTATCACATACACGCATTATTCTCGGTCCCGCACATATCTCATATGCGCTCCTATTTCGTTTTGCTTGAGCCAGGAAACCTCTGTGTAGGACTCTAAAGACTCGTCAATACGCCGGCAGCAGGTGATGATCATATCAAACACCCACAAGCCGCAAGCGGTCTGCTAAACGTAACGGCCACCCGGGTATTGAGCGATCAGAAGATCGACGAGCAAGCCCGCTCACACTCCAGTGAATCCAACCAGTAACACTTCCGTACAGTCCGGTATGATCGTCTGATATGTCGCATATCTCGCCTAGGGGTGGTAAACGTCAGACCCCAATAGCTCGATAAGTCGTGTCGATATGAGGTCTATAACAATTCGAGAAACTACTGGTAACACTTACCAGTAAATCTCAGCAACCCTGGCCAGGGATTTCCTGTTATAGCCAATCGAACACAGCGCAACATCAACCCCCTATACCGGGAGAGACGAATCCCCTCCTATCGCTCATTGCCTCCATGTGACTCGGGACTGTACCCAAAAACCACCGTTTTGCACGCCCTCTTGGACGTGGTAAGATGGAAATCAAAGCACAGTGGGAACCACACAAGACTCTATGACGATCTCGGGTCAACAGACTACTCTGTACCAGTGTCACCAGAGAACTGCCATCTGACGTAAGGTATAATACCATCTGGGAGTTCTCGGCGAGTCCGTCCAGTGTACCCAGTCTCTACTGAGCACCCGTATATCATCTCTGATGTTAAACACCAATGGATATGGGATCATCCATCGCCCATCTGTATGGGTCGAGAAGGTATACGCTAGTCTACTCTGGTATATCGATGCCCCGTCTCGATATACCCACGACTAGGGACTTTGAAGGATGTACTTATGGACTACCATGTCCCCACCAGTATGATCCGCATCATAGTCCAGGTAGTCAAGTACTCATCCTAAGGGGTTTACCAACATGTAACAAAGAGACAATCAGTGTACACGTTAAGGTAAAGATCAACCAGATAGCATACTATCATGTCGAGCAAGAAAGTCCTCCCTATATATGTCCCAGCATCCACTACAATATACATCCAATGTACAGTAATGGCCTCTAGGGCATACATATAACTAACAATCTCCCACTTGCACTAGGGCCATCTGTAGCAGTGGTTGTAGTATCTCATACTCAACCATCCTATAAAAGTCTCTCTCTGGGAATAGGCCTTCGTGAGTGGATCCGCCGTGTTATCTTCTGAGTCTGCTCTCCTAACCTCGATCATCCTGGAGATCAACCATCTCCATGATCAGGTGATACTGCCTTAGAATATGTCTGGATCACTGATGGGACGGGGGTTCCTGGCATAAGCCACAACTCCATTGTCACACAATGGTAGGAACTAAGTTCATCTCATGAACTAATATACATCCAAACAGCCTCTTTTGGTAGCATCTTAAGTAGCGATGTATCCAGCCTTTATCGTCTAGTATGCCACGGTATCTAGCTTGGAACTCTTCCAACATACCGTCCCTTTACTGAGGGTAAAGACAGTGCCTGCGACTGACATTCAGTCGTCTTTATCACCCTGGAACCCTTCCAGTGATTCTCCCCAGGATCGATTGATACCATCTCACTACAGCTAGTAAGTATTCTAACATCCATTTAGATCTATCTCATAGATCCAAAACTCAGGATTAGTAGGTATCACTTTGATCCTATATGGAGAATCATTGTGATATGCGGAGATTGATCGAGCATAGCATAGGAAACTCCTTCCCTATCAAGAGTATGTCATCCACGTACTCTACGAGGATCGACACCATACTCCCTACTACCTTTTTGTTTATACAAGGTTCATCTACCATTTTGATGATGTTAAACTCTTTGACCACTTCATCAAAACAGATGTTCCAACTCCGCGATACCTGCTTTATCCTATAAAGCATCTTGCACACGTTCCGCTGCTCTCACTGTCTACGAGGCCCTCTGGCTGTGTACTTATAGACGCTCTCTTCTAAAACATCATTTAGAAAAGCTGTCATGACACCCAACCACCAGATATCGTAGTCATGGTATGTAGCCGTGGCAAGTAGGATCTGGATGGACTTAAGCATAGGTACTGGAAAAGGTTTCATCATTATCCACGCCTGGTCAATGACGAAAACCTTTAACAAGTCTAGCTTTGAAAGTCTCAACTTTTCCATTTACACCAAGTAATCTTCTCAAGATATACTTGCTCCTGATGGGGATTTAACCCTTCAGATATAGCAACCAAAGTCCATACTTTGTTGGTGTATAAGGATTCCATCTCAGATCACTAAGCATCCAGCCATTCTTACAGAATCTCACTCCTGATGGCCAGCTCGAAACTAGTTGGGTCATCATCTCATGATGTAATCCTCGCTCCCACTGTCATAGAGAAACCGAAGTATCTCTCAGGTGGGTGAGAAACCCTACTAGATCGGCGGAGAGGCTGAGGTTCGTTGGCATCTACTGAATCCTTCGGTTCTATCAAATCATCAGCTGCAGTTTGTATAGCTGGAACATTTCCAGTTGTACATAACAGACGTTGCCTCGAGCTTGTCTGGATTTTGCTTTTAGACATTGGACGGACAACCCCAAATCTTAACTGACTTAAGAGATGGGCTCTTCCCTTTCCATATCACATATGAAGCGGTAGGCAACTGATTTGATTGGAACCCCATTCAATAGGTATGCATCTTCTCAAGTGCATAACTCCCAAAAGGAAATAGGTAACTCAGTAGTACTCATCATAGAGCACACCTTATCATATAGGGTGTAATTGCTCCGCTCCGATATACCATCTGACTATGGTGTATTCGGAGGAGTAATGCTGAGAGAGAATCTCATTCTCCTTTAGAAAATTCCAAGAATTCCGTGCTCAAGTATTCTCCTCCTTGATCTCATCAAAGGACATAATACTTTTACCCGTATTTTGGTTCTCTACTTCTCGCTTATATTCTGTGAATATCTCAAAAGGTTCGGACTCATGTTTCAACAGAAACATATGACTGAATCTTGAGAGATTATCAGAGAATATAATGAAGTATAAAGAATCAGTCCTGGCATGTGTAGACAGGAGACCTTACATACATCATCATGTATCAGTCCCAAGAGTTCAGTAACTCTTTCTCTGTTTCCAATAAACAGAGCTATGGTCATCTTATCTTTGTGACATGACTGGCGAGTTTCACAAGATGTAAATTCAAACTAATTTAAATATGCATCTAAATGTAACTTTAGCCAGTCGGGTCGCATTGATATGACCTAGTCTACAATGCCTCAAGAAGGATTCGTTCATTTCTGAACTCTTCCTCTTGTGTGTGTTCTGTATACTAAGAACTATAGTTTGATTTAGAACATCAACGCTTTTAGATAACGTGCCTGAACCGATCAACTTTTGATATAGGAAATGTTCAAAACATTATCCAACAATAAAAAATTTTATCATTTCTTTGCTAATAAAGAGATAGATATGATTTTGTATATCAGGTTCGGTATCTAATAACATTTGTTCAGAATCAATGTATTCATGTAATACAGGGTGACAGTGACCAACAGACCTGGCTGCAACACTTGCCCCGTTTTCTGTCTCATGAAACTTATCACCCGTTCTCAGTTTTTCTACCCTTTTGTAGCCCTATGTAACAGATTACATATCTGGGATCCTGATCCGGTATCATATACCCAGGATACGGAGGATACTGAGAAACAGTTCTTTGTAATGAACACACCCGAAGATGATGCATCAGCATGCACTCTCTTCGTTTGGGTGGCACGGGAAATCTGGTATTCCCCAATTCCTGCTCTGTCTTATAACTATTATAAGTTGGAGCGGGACCAACGTTCCCCAGCTCAGTATAACAAGCGGGTTCGGTCCATAATCCGTTTTATTATCTTGATTAAGGCGTGATATGGTCGCTACCAGGAGAGAGAGAGAAGAAAACACTCAGCGTGCGCTCTTGCAAGAATAGATTGGTTTTATTTTATCTAATCAGGATGGCTCCCACTGCTTTTTATCAAATCTTCCTTCAAACCCTAAAAGGAAAGACTAGCCGGGATTAATTACACGCTACAAGTTCGCCAATCTTTCAGCCAGGCCAGTGTCGGTACTTTGAGGGAGGTCCCCCGTGCTTTCGCACGAACCTAATTAATGTAAACCTCGTTTTCCCAGAGGCGTAACCCCATTGACACCTTTCTAGACACCTACTTGATCGGCTAATTGTAATGTGTAAAACTCTCCCAGGAGTAACAATTACTCGCAGCGGGTATCGGGATCCAACTATCTCATAGAAGGTATGCAATCTCATTGCAAATTTCAACATTTGAAATTCCCGATAATATTTTGCCCCTAGCGTCCTATGACCTTGACAGAGGTCAACAAACCATAGGCTGCTAGTCAAGTTCAACCCGTCATTTCTTGATTGAAGTAAACCCACCCGCACGACCCTTGACAGAGGTCAACAAGGTCGCACGACTACCCTAAATCAATCACATCATATGCTTATGCAGATAAGCGCTAATCAGCTACCGCACACTACGCCTTGACAGAGGTCAACAAACGCAGCACGAATACTAACCAGTACATATCTGAAATGACGGAGGGCTACGACAGGTTTTTCTGAAAATCTATTGCGTAATGAACTTGATATCGTTGTAGAATCAAATGAATTTTGAAATGGAGTGTTTTTGAGGCTTTTCTAGTTTTGCTAAAGGAGTCACTCCCGGTGAAGGGATCGTCGGTCCTTTCCTAGTCGAATGAGGTGCGGGATATATCATATATATCACTGTGCAAAGCAGAACTCTTAAAAGCCATCAAAAGACAAACCGAGGGTTGTAGCATCTGCCAGTTATTGCTAAAGGAGTCACTCCCGGTGAAAGGATCTCGGTCCTTTCCTCATCGAATAAGGTGCAGGATATATCATATATATACCGCTGTGCAAAGTAAGAACTGTAGCTACCTGTTTTTTATTTTGAAATTCGATTCTGCAACATCTTAGGTTTCTTTTATTTCATTAATCATATTAATGAAGTCCCATCATTTAAGTACCTAAACATCACAGATAAATACGACGTACACTTATGCCATCTGCATTCGCCTCGATGTCCCCTCGTGCACCGTTAGGTTAGGTAACTAACGGCAGAGCAGGGCAGGGCTAGCGCGGGTGTAAAACATAAGTAACGCCTATATAATATATCATATATACTATATACTGTATCTATCATCAGAACATCACATGATCACATCACAGATATCGCAGCAGAAGAAACATATGAAATATTGGATATACTAGGACGTCCGTGTTTTCAATACGAGCCAGTATAAAACACGGATTCCACGGTCGCGATGAATAGCCAAACCAACACCCCTAGACCCCTACGAGAGCGGCAAGCAACCCTACCAATTCTAGAGTTAGGAGACCCGGACTCGACTCCTCGAGTTGGTCTCCCACTGGACTCCAGAACCCGGTTACTTGTGCCCTCCTCCTTGGGTCTATCCTAGTGCGGAAAAGTAAATAATATACAAAGGGTGACTACTTCCGCAACCTGGAAGTGCCCCAATAAAAGAATATTACATACAAGTTTTTACATGAATGAAAATGAAAAAACACTCATCTCACATAAAAACCCCGGCTATTCAAACACGACGATCCAATATAACATATCCAGCAACACATAACATCACATGTCATCAACGTAAGTAAATATGCGCATCCCAATTGTCGTTGACATATAGCAACGAAACCGGCGATATCACATATTGCACTTACGGTCACGGAAAAGAAAGTGTAAAACTACAACAGTTGGAATCCGCAACCTCCTCAGACATCGCATGCCTGACCAAATGAATTACTTAGACATCGCATGCCTAACAATTATAAACCCCGCATTTTAGTCTCAAAATCGAAAACTCTTTTCAATATCAAGTCGGGCAATTCAACAAGATTCCCGACATCCTGATCGAATGCTCGTCGCAAACTTTAGTAGGCGGCCGCACCCCCGATACCGTCGACGAAGTGCACCAAGGCGGAACACCGCTGCCGCGAGCACCCGAACGGATGCTTTCGGCGACGGGGTTCTCCTACAGTCACTTGGTCGGGGCTATGGGGTGTAGCTGTCTATTAAGTTTACCCGGCGAGTACCCGCGTACGCTACGTGATTGCGACGGACTTTTGATCACATCAAAATTCCGTGGCAACCGATCAAGTGAGACTAAACTGCTATGTTTATAACATTCATTCAGTTATCTCATAACTTATTGTGAATTCTTGTATCCCATTCCGAATAAATAGAAAATGCTAAACTTTTCGAACGAACAATCGAACACCCAAGTTTTCCCGATACAGCTCAACACATGAAATAAGTCTAACAACATTCAGTTCGTGCCTCAGTACCAACGGTCCAGCCGTAGAAGGGTCAAGCCAACGCCTCACATGTGGCACGCCGTATTGCCCCAAACCCTAAGGTTCAAAGGGCAGTTCAAGACGGTCACATAATCGAGTTAAGGTTTGTTGTCTTCTAGAGGGTCCATCGCGTTACTTGCACTACTTAGAACGTCGTTAAACTACGGAAAAATCCAACACTTGGAAATTTCCCGACAGGGGAAAAATTGGGTATTTATATCCGGTCGAACTTTTTAACATATTCTAAAATTTATCCGGAAAGCCACACAGACAAAATTTGATACTCCGATCGAAACACTGAATCCCCAAAACAACCCCAGAAAATTCAACTCTTGAATAAAAATAAAAATTTCCAGAAGACTCGGCACTTTGACACAAGAATTACTGTGCAAGACACATGGTATAAATCACCAACATGGCCGCGGAACCGCCGCGAAACCCAGGGTGGGGCCGCGGTTCCGCTGCTCTTTGGTCGATTTAGAGCCACGTGCTTCACAGTAACTTATAGGATTCCCTGCTGAATTTTTTGGCAATTTTTAATTCACAAAAATCCCTGTTTTTAGAAAAAGTCCAGAAAGCATGGATTGTGTTAGGGTTTCGGTTCGTTCGGGTTTCAAACTTCGTCTAGACTTCGCCTAAGGCTCTAGCTAGGCTCTGATACCACTGTAGGGTTCCTAGGCACTCTCAAGAGGTCTCACAAGACATCAACCATGCCAATTTCAAAAATACGGTGCCGAGAAACCCTAGACTAGATCGTTGGCTAGATGTTTAGGCGATAAAATGAAACTAGTTAACACTTAACTACAAGAACGGAAATACAACCTTTGTAGATCCGGTGCTCCACCTCCATAGCTCCGTGATGGTGTCTCCTCGCTGTCCAAAACGGATCCCGGGCTCTAGCGTCGGCTTCATCGGAGAAGAAGCGGGCTAGGTCATCGACTACGATGCCGAAGATGATCTACGTCGAGGCATCGCTAGATCAAGCTCCAACTTCACCAAGTCAAGAAACTTGTGAAGAAAACACACTCTACTACTTGGCAAGAGGTAGAGGATGAAGAAATAGGAAGTGGGTAGACTTTAGAATTGGATTTCTCACTCTTTATCATCAATCACCATTGATGAAGCAAGCTTTTCTTCTTTTAAGAAGATGAAGAAGAAGAAGAAGATGAATATTATCTTATGATAAGTTTTTTTATTCTCCAAGATAATAATATGAATACTTATCATAATATAACCATAGTCAAGTGTAGAGAATGAATCATGGTTGAGTGGAATGGTTAGGGTTAAGCATGAGACAAAATGGTTACTTGGTCAAAGTCTTCATGAAGCTTCAAGAAAGAACAAAGAAAGCCACCATTTTTCTCTTTTGCTATTATTTTCCAAAACTAATAAATAAATAAATGAATGAATAAATAATCATAACCCTAACCATTCATATAATCATGGTTCAATCTTCACACAAACACAAGTAGACATGTATCATCAAAAATGATACAATCAAGTGCACAAAACTATATCGAATATACAATGTGCACATCCGAGCGAGAAAATCCATTTAAAGTGAACCAATATTAGTTAATGCAAAGTAATATATCAAATATATAATTATACATTAAATCATTAAATCAACACTTGATTTAACGATCCGGTCATATCGCATATAACCGACTAATATCCAATGTATCAATTTATCGAATCAATCCTTGATTCGATAACTAGGTTACATCGCATACAACCATTCGACACATTCATCGCGAGAATAGAATACGGTATCACATACACGCATTATTCTCGGTCCCGCACATATCTCATATGCGCTCCTATTTCGTTTTGCTTGAGCCAGGAAACCTCTGTGTAGGACTCTAAAGACTCGTCAATACGCCGGCAGCAGGTGATGATCATATCAAACACCCACAAGTCGCAAGCGGTCTGCTAAACATAACGGCCACCCGGGTATTGAGCGATCAGAAGATCGACGAGCAAGCCCGCTCACACTCCAGTGAATCCAACCAGTAACACTTCCGTACAGTCCGGTCTGATCGTCTGATATGTCGCATATCTCGTCTAGGGGTGGTAAACGTCAGACCCCAATAGCTCGATAAGTCGTGTCGATATGAGGCCTATAACAATTCGAGAAACTACTGGTAACACTTACCAGTAAATCTCAGCAACCCTGGCCAAGGATTTCCTGTTATAGCCAATCGAACACAGCGCAACATCAACCCCCTATACCGGGAGAGACGAATCCCCTCCTATCTCTCATTGCCTCCATGTGATTCGGGACTGTACCCAAAAACCACCGTTTTGCACGCCCTCTTGGACGTGGTAAGATGGAAATCAAAGCACAGTGGGAACCACACAAGACTCTATGACGATCTCGGGTCAACAGACTACTCTGTACCAGTGTCACCAGAGAACTGCCATCTGACGTAAGGTATAATACCATCTGGGAGTTCTCGGCGAGTCCGTCCAGTGTACCCAGTCTCTACTGAGCACCCGTATATCATCTCTGATTTCAAACACCAATGGATATGGGATCATCCATCGCCCATCTGTATGGGTCGAGAAGGTATACGCTAGTCTACTCTGGTATATCGATGCCCCGTCTCGATATACCCACGACTAGGGACTTTGAAGGATGTACTTATGGACTACCATGTCCCCACTAGTATGATCCGCATCATAGTCCAGGTAGTCAAGTACTCATCCTAAGGGCTTTACCAACATGTAACAAAGAGACAATCAGTGTACACGTTAAGGTAAAGATCAACCAGATAGCATACTATCATGTCGAGCAAGAAAGTCCTCCCTATATATGTCCCAGCATCACTACAATATACATCCAATGTACAGTAATGGCCTCTAGGGCATACATATAACTAACAATAACATGTTCGTACAACAGAGTGTAAGCATTACAAAATGAGAATCAACAGCCAGTGCTGCTCTGGACTGCAGTCCAGAGCCGCACTCCGAACCAGTTTCCGTCATCTTTTTAATATAGAAACAAATTGAAACTCTTATGGGGTTCGAGGTCGTTGATTCGGATTCGATATGAACCCTCGCAACATTCCGATTTTTAATCAATTAACTGACGAAATTCAGATATGAGAAAATTTCAGTTTTGCGGGTCTAAATGGGAAAGGCCTATCACGTCATTGAAGATCGTATTTTCCAGCCAAATCATAGCACGACGTTCGTTATTACTCGTTCCATCCTATGTGATCAGTTTCCCTCAATTTAGCGGGGTTTTCCCCCTCGGGTTTGGCATCGAATACTTACATATTATTGGTTCACACGAAAGTATTTACGGAATTCATTGGTTTTAAGAATTATAATAGATAAACTTTAGCATGAAGCAAGTAGTACAATTACCTGATGACGCGTTGACGATGCACGACAGTGGCAATGGCAAGATCGCGCCACGAACGGCGCGGCTAGGGTTCGCGGCCTCGGCTCGAGCTTGGAGATGGGCTGTTGCGGCTACGAGATTGGTTCGAGGAAGAGGTAGCTTGGCTCGGCTTGGAGTGAGGAGTGTTGTGGAGGAGGTCAACGGCGGTGGCTCAGGGCTGCAGCTCAGGCGATAGCAGCGAGGTGCCGGTGAGGGTTGCAAGGTGGGGTATGCTGTCGAGGAGGGTTGAGGAGCTCGGTGGTGGAGGTGGTGAAAGGTTGGGTCGTAGTGGCCGGAGACGGTCGCTGGCGACAGAGGAGGAGTTCGGCGGGTTCGTCGGCGATGGAGGTTGGTGGCCGGCGATGCTCGCGGTGAAGGTGCGGTGGGTTCGGTTTGTGTAGTCGGGGGTGGAGAGAGGTGGAAGAGGGTTTAGTGGAAGGAGGTGGCTGAGGTGGTCATCGTGTCGTCGTCGATGGAGCTCAGCGGGGTGTACGGTATGAGGCAGGGGCGCAGTGAAAAAAAAGGTAGTGAGGGTGTGGGGCTGGCTTTGTATGAGAGGAGAGAGGGAGACGAGGAGGGGCTTGAAGGGGAGGCGAGCGTGCGCGCGATCGTGGGCTTGAGGAGCGGGGACATGGGGCGACGAGGCAGGGGCGTGGAGCGTGGGGCGACATTGAAAGAAGAAGGAGAAAAGAAGCGGGAGAATGAAAGAGTGAGGAAGAAGGGTGTCGGGTCGGGTTTGGGCACGGGCCGGGTCGGCATGGGGAAAGGCATGGGCCTGGAAAAAGGATGTTGGGCCGGGAGTTTAAGGAATTAGGATTTGTAAAGAAAAAAATAGAAGTGGGCTGGGTAAGGGAAAGTTGGGCCGGGAATTTTTAGTTTAGGAATAAATTCAGAATTAAAAAAAAATGTGTATCTAAATTCCTACAGACAAAATAAATATAGAGAAATAGAAAAACATTCAAGAGGACTTGGAAAATATTATGGAAAAATTATAGAAATTTTATTGACGGAACCAGGAATTTACATCATAGCCTCCATACAAAAATTCCGTCCTCGAAATTTAAAAGAGGAACAACGAAACAACAGAACTATACAAACAGATGTGGAAAACGTGCACGGATATCCTCCTCACGCTCCCAACTAGATTCCCCTGGGGAACGACCACCTCGAGACACCCAAACGGAATGAATTTATTCTTCAGCACTTTCTCTCTGCGGTCGAGGATAGTGGTGGGCTACTCCTCGTAAGATAGGTCAGTGCCCAGAGCTAACTCTGAATGTTCCAGAATATGGCTGTCATCCCGAACATAACGCCACAACCGAGATATGTGGAAGGTATTGTACACACCATCTAGCGACAGAGGCAAGGCAAGTCGATAGGCCACCTCTCCTACTCGCTCTAGCACCTCAAAAGGTCTGATGAAACGCGGACTGAGTTTCCCGCGACCTCAGAACCTGATAACTCCGCGGGTAGGGGAAATCTTCAGGAATACGTGATCTCCGACTATATATATATATATATATATATATATATATATATATATATATATATATATACATCCAATATTATATAATGGCCTCTAGGGCATACATATATCCAACATGTGCGGTGGGTTCGGTTTGTGTAGTCGGGGTGGAGAGAGGTGGACGAGGGTTTAGTGGAAGGAAGTGGCTGAGGTGGTCGTCGTGTCTTCGTCGATGGAGCTCAACGGGGTGTACGGGATGAAGCAGGGGCACAGTGAAAAAAAAGGTAGTGGGGGTGAGGGGCTGGCTTTGTATGAGGGAAGAGAGGGAGACGAGGAGGGGCTTGAGGAGGAGGCGAGCGTGCGCGCGATCGTGGGCTTGAGGAGCTTGTACGTGGGGCGACGGGGCAGGGGCGTGGAGCATGGGGCGACATGGGAAGAAGGAGAAAAGAAGCGGGAGAATGAAAGAGTGAGGAAGAAGGGTATCGGGTCGGGTTTGGGCACGGGCCGGGTCGGCATGGGGAAATGCATGGGCCTGGAAAAAGGATGTTGGGCCGGGAGTTTAGGGAATTAGGATTTGTAAAGAAAAAAATAGAAGTGGGCTGGGTAAGGGAAAGTTGGGCTGGGAATTTTTAGTTTAGGAATAAATTCAGAATTTAAAAAAATGTGTATCTAAATTCCTACAGACAAAATAAATATGGAGAAAATAAAAAAACATTCAAGGGGACTTGGAAAAATATTATGGAAAAATTATAGAAATTTTATTGACGGAACCGGGAATTTACACTTCCTTTATGTACAAGATCCAAGTATGATCATTTCAAGGATAAATATATGTTTTCATGCTTTTACAATCAAACATCTACTCTTCGTTTGAACTCGCGGTACTTGGAGCACAAGTATCGAGTAGGATTTCAATGACAGTTGATCTAAGTGTAAGGTTTTCACTTTATCCCCTAATGATATCTTCTGTAGCAAATTTTCTGACTAACCTTTAATAAAAGGATCAACCGGATTCTGATTTGTACACATACAGTTTATCCCAATTACTTAATTATCATTGAGTAATTGTCAGATATAACAATATCTTAGACTAAAGTGTCAAGAGTTTCCACGCTATTGTGAAACCACGGTTTTATAATCAAACCATATTTTAGGGTATGTTCGGGAGAGCGATGAAAAAAACTAAATTAAAAATTAAAAAGAGGATCCCACCAATTTTTTTGAAACTTGGCTCTTTATAAAATAACAAATTAAAAAGTGGGTAGGCCCACCATTTTTTTTTTGAAGTTTGAAAGGGACTAATGCCCTTTAAGAAAAAAAACAAAGTTAAAATGGGGCCTACCAGTCCCCCTTTCTTTCCCACCGCTCGGAAAGCTCGCCGCTCCTCATGCAAATCCTTATCATGTATCTCATACAAAATTTTAAGGACCTAATTTTTTAAATCATAGAAAATCAATGCTCACATGCAAATCCTTATCATGTATCATACAACATATGTATGATTAGCACATAAATAATTCCATGTCTAAAAGCACAAGAAGCCATGTATATGTAGTCTAAGCAAACATGGTATTGTTTATTCTATGTTGATGTGTTCTACATATAAAAAATGAAAGGTTATGCAAATAAATTCTTCAAACCTGAGATAATAACATGAAACATTGCATCCATAGGAGTTCAAGAACAATTAATAAAACATTATTTCCATCCAATACTAATTCTTATTGACTCCTTCAGGGACTTGCATTCCTATGTGGGCCTTAGGCTTATAATTCCCATAACTACCAATGGTTAAAATTCAGAGGCTTCATTAAGAGACTTTAATCAACTCATTCATATTATTCAACTAAGCCTATGTTTTAAACATCATGATTTAGATATGTGTGAAACCATAGCTCATTAACTTAGAGAGCGAAAAATATATAACTTGTGTATATGCAAAAACCATGGAAAACAAATGTTATATATTATACAAATAAAATAATATCCTCACCGAAAATAGTTTTCTCAAATTCACTTAAAGATATGGGTTTGTGCATTTGGAATTACTCATCGTGTAATTCCAAAAACATGATCTTTTGAGTATCAAAAACCAAATTTTATTGTATGCATGATGTGGGTTTGTGCATTTGGAATTACTCATCCTGTAAAGTCCCTTTCAAAGGATGTCCCTTTTAAAGATATTCACACAAGATTTTTTGGATTCCCAGAGCCACGCTTGTTGTCGATTTACCAAAGTTTTTCAGGATAACGTAAGTGCAATCGGGGCCTGCATTGACCCTACATGCCCTGGGCTGCAGTGCCCTCACCCATTGCGGATGGGACTTAGAGAGGTATTTTGCAGTTAACCCTCCGGACCCCACCCTCAATGGATGAGGGGTTACTGCAGGCTCCTTATAGCCAAAACCTAAAGGGTTCATCAACATTTAGCTAGATAGGCATGCTAATGTGTTCAAAGTTCAAATCATAGCCACATTAAGATTACAAATACTTTATTTCCATCTAAATGTCAAAATTTTCCTGCTTTAGCGTTTTTGACAGTGTAATTATCAATATTATTGGTTTTACGTAAGAACCAAATAATGTAAACCTGAATTATCAATATCATTAGATTTACATGAAAGCCAAAAATGTAACCCAGAATTGCATAAAAATATTCATCTGTTTCCGTTTCACTACTTGGTTTTAGAACATATATATGAAATACCATGAGCAATTAGACTTGAAGAAAATATTGGTTTATTTTGGGTTGATATACACACACTGATTACATAGAGTTTCCAGACAAAATTATTGGCGTCTTCAGTTATTTACGCAAAACATAAAGTCTTTCAAGCATAACACTCCTCATACTTCACCGGAACAAAGGGGGAAAGACAAGCTTATCTCAAATTTTCGGGGCTTTCCACATGATTGTTTCTTTTTGCACAAGCAATTACCAAATGTCAATAATAAGCAAAACCATCATTAAACCACAAAAAGATATACACAATCAATGATGACTAGCTTCTATGATAGACATGAATTGTAACTAACAATCATTTATATACATGATCCGTGTTCCATAATAAACATCTATTCTTTGAATGTCAATTCTTTAGTTGGGTGATACGAGCATCTTTTGCACGTTGCGGCATTTGCAATATACCTTCTAATCTTCATGATATCATAGATATTAACAACCAGGTCATCAGGCAAAACAAGCCTAGGCACTTCCGAAGTGGATCTGCCAGAAATGACAATTTACCATCATATTGTTCAAAACTTATTCTAAAATCAAAATTCAAGAAACTCGACTACCTAATTAATTAATATGCCTGATGCCTGTAGAGCAAACAAACTGAATAAGTATGCCAATGACCAGAGCAAAGCAAACTGTAGTCAGAAAATGATAGTTGAGCCGCTCAAAGAGCACCCAGACAGCTGTAGCGGCGACCAATCCGCTAGACGATATCTTCTTGTTCCTCCATAAAAGCATATCAGCGGCTACAAGATATAAAAAATTAGTGTAGTGGAAGGGACATTTCATATGGTATCAAATCAAGACCGTACTCGATTCCCACCGTGCGAGTATTTAAATGAGGATTAATTAAATTAAAAATACCGTTTCAAAAAAGCCTAGGTTTCAGCCCAAAAGGCTTTCGGGCTTGTTAGAATATAAAATATATTATCTCAGCCATCATCATAACTTCAGAGTTTTCATATAGTGGAAGGGGCTTTTCTCATTCGTATTCGATTTTTTTAAAATATGGATAGTAATTTTCATTTCCAATGACTATTCATATCAATATCGACATCCGTCAATAACCACCAAATGTGGATATGGTAACACCTATATTCCTTCTTTATCCGTATTAGATATAAACAATAGTGATGTTTGACATTATCGAATATATTTTTATCAATATTTATTTCATATTTGTATCTGACTTTTATCATAAACGGATAGTAATTTTCATTTTCGATAGCTATCCATATCTACATCCAAATCCGTTTACGACTACCGGATACGGATATGGTAACACATATATCCACTATGTATCCATTTACATCCTTAATGTAAGGTGATAAGGTGTTAATAAGCTAGTTGACGAACTAGATATGTGGATGAAATAGTTCTTATAATTTATAGGCTTATTTTTGTAAAACTCCCTAAAGCTTTCATCATTCGGCAAGAAACTATTCAAAAGTTTCAAATCTCTAAAAGACTACCTTACCACATGTGCATTAATGGCGCCACTTCACCGTCACATCAGCAAAACCAATTAAGTTGCCACGTCATCAAAAAGTTTGCCAAAATTCCCTCTTCTTTGTCCTCATCACTTTAACCTTAACCTAATCCCGCCACCGCCGTGACCACCCTACCCATCATCATTATCATCATAAACCTTCTTCTTCATCATCTTCTTCCTCCTCCAACTCCTGTAAGCCACCTCCTCCGACAGCCCCCGCCGCCACCTACTCCACAAGCCACAGTTGATATTTAATTAATCATTATATAATTTTTAAATAATATAATTAATAATTTTTTAATCTGATTAATTGTATTTTTGGGAGGGATTTGATCTCTTGGCGAATCGGCCTCTCATTGCGAAGAGGAAAGTTATACCAACCGGAAACTGTAATTATTAAAAGTCCAAAAAGGTCATTTAGCATGCAGAGTTAACACCGTTAACCATTGACCATTAGTCATTGTAGCTTTGTTAGAGATTTGAAACTTTTGGGTAGTTTCTTGGAAACGTTGAAGGATCTTTAGGGAGTTTTGTAAAATTAAGCCTATTTTATATGCAATTAACCTTAATTAAACACACATCAATCATCACTGCCAGCAGATGAAGCAAAACCAGGAAATTAATATAATCATGCAGACCAAAAATAAAACTACGAAACTCTACATAATTAAAACAATTTATTGATAGAAAATCTTAAAAATACAAACTTAAGTATGTGATTACGTAAACATCCGCACAAACAATCCACCACCATCAGCAGATGAAGCAAAAATGTGGCAATTTGCAAAAGAGTACACCAAACAATACTATGAAATTCTACATGATTACAACATTTTTTTGGTAAAGCTTTACAATATACAAATTAGAATGAATTATAAGATATCAGAGTTTGACCTAAATTGAGTAAGGTTCATGAAACTAAAAGCAATGTCGGAGCGTAGAGCCTCATAAAAAGACAAGGCATACAAATTACACAAAAAAATTTAGGAAAAAACCCAAAAACTAACTCCTTGCGATTGGAAAAATACTTGTTAAAGAGAGAACTGACAGTGGTGAAATCCAACGACTGTAGTATAAGAGGATTTGGGATTGATAAGAGATAAAATTAGCAATTAGGGTTTTGATGGAGGTCAGGATCTCCTTCAGATCCCCCGTCTATCTGTCGCGAGCGTGGATGAACGGCTGAGATTGGTATAGAGAGTCGTTTCCCTAAGCGTGTGGATTTCAGTGGGCTTAATTTGAGGTGAAGCCGAGCCACCTGCAAAAGAAGTTCCGGGGTGGTTGTACCACCGTGGACCCTCCGACGATCAAGTTAGCCGAGATATTTGAACAGAATAGCGGCTTATTAGGTTAAAATTGCGTTACTTGAGTCGTCTGGAAGAGGGGTTTTTATAGTGATCGCTTGGAGCAAGATCTTCGTCTGCCGTTACGCCCCTTACGTTATGCCTGCGTGAATGACGGGATCCCTCCATTAATGATAAGATACGCTCGTTAATGGGGGGATACGGCGGCATGAAACGCGGGATGTTGGGTGGCGGATATCTCGCTTATAGAGAGATACGCGGAGCCCTGGCGGAGACGATTGGGCTCTGCGTCCTTAGTTGCTCTGTAGAACCGGGGTGGCTAAGCTCGGCAGGAGGCTCGGAGACGAGCGGGAAGCCGAGCAAGATTGGTTCTGTGATAGCTCGGAGGCGAGCAGGGAGGGCTGAGAAAGCTCAGCGTGCAGAAGGGCTGAGAGGCGAGCCGATGGTTATTTGTAAGACGGGCATAGGAGTGCTCAGGCATTCATAAAAGGTCAGGATATACCCCGGGACGATAGCCCGGGGAGATCCTCCAACGCATGATGCTTGCCCTGTTTGTGTGAGCCCCGGGACACGTCATCAGCCACGTGTCATGATCTGGGGAGTTTCTACTTACGAGCATCATCGTTAGCCCCCACTCTCATCCCGACCTATTTATGGGTCGGGTCGAGAATGGTCTGATGGGTCTCCCGGGCTCAGCCCGTAGTCAAGAACCTATCAGCGTGGATCTCTGAGACGGCTGGGCGTATCTTCGATGACGTCAGCGGATCAGGAGGGAGATCGTGCATTAAAGAGGGAGCGCCGATTCGCTTGTACGTCTGTTGAGGTACATGCCACGTGTCCGACGTAGATTGGCGGACGTAACAGGCTGTCGCTGTCGCCTGCGCCCGAAGGGATGTCTCCAATGGTCGTTTGACACGTGGGGCGTCGACGGCTAGCAGGCGCAAAGCTTCGTTTTGGCGGGAAACGATCTGAGCCGTTGGATGCATCGCCCAAGTAGTATAAATAGGGGTGGGATCCCCCCAGGGTCCACACTTTCGCCATTATTTTCCTTTTCCTGCGAGAGATAGCTCAGCGCTCCGTCCTTTAGACCGGATCCCTCGCGCTCTTTCCTCGGAGGACTCCATCTTTTGAATCAGGTTAGATGTCTTCCTCTGATGAGTCTGTGGAAGTCGTTAGGGTAAAGTCAGACGATGAGGTTCCAGTTGTTGGAGCCGAGTCCAGGGTGTCTTCTCCTGCTTCTTCCTCTACTATATCCGAGTTGGGTTCCCCTCATAGAGTTAGGGCCACCTGTGCTGCTCGTCGTCAGGCGAAGGTAAGGGTCTCCAAAGTGCGTATTGGGAACACTCGTGATGCCCTCTCCCTCCTAAGAAACGTGGATGAGCTCACTGAGATTCAGACTCGTTTCCACATTCCCCATAACTATTCGCTTCGTTTAGCTAGGAAGGGCGAAAGGGCGGATCAGGTGTAGGGTAAGGAGATTGCTTTGTACTTGGATGCATTCTGGGCTAGGATGCATCTGCCCTTTCCCTCCGAAGTATGCGGGGTACTACGTTGCTTCCAACTTGCCCCGGACCAGCTAGTGCCGAACTCGTGGAGAATTCTCCTCGGGTTCCTGGTCCGGTTGAGACTTGAAGAAATCTCTTTCAGCCTGACCCTTCTCACTTCCTTCCTTTGTTACAAAAATCATCCCGGCATCCATAAGGATGAGCCGAGATAGGTGTATATTTCCTTCCAAAAACGCAAGGAAAGGACGGCAGGGTCAGGGGTAGTAGTTGTTCCTTCTTCCATTCATGAATGGAAGAAGAAGTTTGTATTCGTCGGGCTACCCGGGGGCGAGGATTGGCCTATGCCTATACAGTGGCATAGGGCTGACTGCCCGCAGGTGAAGCGGTCGTCCTCTCCCGAGGCGAGGGCGGTGTCCATGTGGGAGCCAATCCAGAGGGCCAACGTTTTTCTTTCCGAGCAGGCCCTTAGCTGGGCTGGGCTCAGCCCCGCTCGATTCGTGGGTGAGTTAGGAGCTTGGAATATCTGTTTAGACTTGAATATTTTTCTTTTGCTCTTTTCAGCATCGCTAACTCCCTTTCTGTATTCTTCTTTCTGCAGAGCCAATGGACCGATCCAAATTCTTGGCTGCTATAGCCGCAAAGAAGGGAAGGAAGACCAGGGGCGCTAGCTCGTCCCGTCCCGGTTCGAGCTTGGCCCCGAAGTCAGCCGCACCGGCGAAGCCTTCCGCTGCGCCCCGAGCTCCAGAACCCAGCTGTGGGGAGAGCCATAAGCACGCTCGGGAACCGGAGCCCTGGGCGAGGGAGGTGGATGATGAAGCCGATCCCCCTGAGGTTCCCCTCAAGAGGTACAAGAGAACGGTATCTCGATCTCTGGCCTCCCCGATCCTCGTGCAAGAGGGGAACGTCTGTTTCGAGGTGCCCTTGGGGCTTTCTGTTGCCGATAGCTTGCTTTCGGATATGGAACGATCGTCCGGGTGCAAAATTCCCCGGGGGACCCTTAAAGCCTAAGTGGACGACATTGCTCAGGAGGCTGTACAGGTCAGTATTTGCTTCCCGTTGAGGTTTTCGTCAAGCATTTTTTCCTCGGATCTGATGCTTTTAACCCTTTCCTCTACTTTCCTCAGGTCCTCCAGCACTACGCCTTCATCGTCAACATGGAGTCCAAGGAGATCGCCCCGGCGATGCGGAAGGCGGGCAAGTCGTCCTCGCGGGAGGAGGACCAGCCCCTGAAGTTGCAGCAGGCGAAGAAGAGGATAACCGCCCTCGAAACCCGGGTGGTCGCCGAGGAAGTGACGGACTCCAAATGCAAGGAGTCCATTCGACTTCTGAGTGAATCCAACAAGGCCATCCAGGCTAAGTTGGAGGATGCTAAGGTGCTTAACGCAACGATGAAGAAGTCGCGGGACGCCTGCAAGAGGGAGACCCAGGCGGCGCTTGACGTGGTGAATCTTGCCGACCTCCGAGTTGTGAAGTCGGTGGAAAGGTACAAGACGTCGAACCATTTCTATGCCGACCTTGTCGACGCCTCGGCCATCGTTTGGCACCAGGCTCTCGACGTTTTCAAGGCATTGATGCTGGGGTTTGCTGATGGTGAGCTTCGGCTCCAGTACCCCCTCTCCGAGGATTAGCCGCAGGGGGAGACCACCGAGAGTGCCACCGGAGGAGAGGCTGCCGGTGGGAGTGCTGGAGATAAGGCTCCTGGTGGGAGCACCGACCCGAAAGCCATCACCCCAGCTCCCGACGTCGGCGTTGAGCTGGTCGAGATCCTCCCCGGTCCCGAGGCCTAAGCCTTCCTGCCTTTTTCTCTCTTTTATAAATTTTGTAAGCCTCCGGGCGCTTTTTGTTTGGCTGAGGAGCCCATAGTACTTTGTAAAGACTCTCAGATCGTAAATAAAACTGTTTTTAATTTTTCTTCATGGCAATGTTTTCTTGTACGAGAACTTGAGCTTGTTAGCATTTTCCTCGCCTAAAGAGTCAGGCCGTAGGTCGATGACCGGTCTTTTAGATGGAGATCGCCCGTCGAGTGTAAGCCAGTTAGTCGCTAATTGCAGGAAGGTCAGTCCCCTCCCGCCCCCGGAGTCGAGGTGGCGATCATTCGTTTAGAATACATCGGAAGATCCTTCACCGTAGGAAGGTCGATATTTGCCCATTCCTTTGAGTCGGACCGGCGACCATTTCCCTTAGCGTAAGTTAAACAATAGCCAAGTTAGAATTGGTCGGTGGGTAAGAAGTTAGAAGTTGCTCGGTGGCATCTTGATGAGGGCTTCGATCCTTAGTGTAGATGGGCAGGAAGTTACCCGTTAAGGATCGACCGGGCAAAGAAGCTGCTCGGTGACCTCTTGATGAGGGCTTCGACCCTTAGCGTAAATGGGTAGGAAGTTACCCGCAAAGGATTGACCGAGCAGAGAAGCTTCTCGGTGGCCTCTTGATGAGGGCTTCGACCCTTAGCGTAAATGGGTAGGAAGTTACCCGCTAAGGATTGACCGAGCAGGGAAGCTTCTCGGCAGCCTCTTGATGAGGGCTTCGACCCTTAGCGTAAATGGGTAGTGTTGGAGATAGTGCCCTCAGAGTCAATTATTGGATCACAGGCACGTGATTGCAATGATTGAGGGAGGACCTATCCCGGTAGGACAGTCTTACTCGAGATGATAGTACGCTATCTGGTTTACCTTTATCATCGTGTACTACTTTAGGTGACCTGACATATCGCTATTGCACGTTGATAGAGCCCCTAGGATTCTTGCTTGACTGCCAGCAGTATGAGGGCGATCATATAAGTGAGAGCTGGAGTCTATAAGCACATCCTTAAAAGGTCCCTAGTCGTGGGAGTTTCGAGACAGGGCATCGATTCTCCAGAGTAGACTAGTGTATACAGTCGAGACCCCGACGAGGGGCGGTGGCCGGTCTCACAAGCCACAGGTGTCAATTGGTTCACCTAAGATGTATACAGGTGCTCATTGGGTTATGAGTACACCGGACAGGACTCGCCGGGAACATGCTAGTTGGTCTTATACCTGACGTCAGATAGCAGTTCCCAGGTGACATGTGTATAGGTTAGTTCATCGACCTGGGGATCGTCATTTGTCTTGTGTGAGTTCCCACTGTACTTTGATTACTACCCTACCACGGCTCAAAGGAGTCGTGCAAACAGGTTTTAGTTGGATACAGTCCCGAGCCACATGGAGGCAGTGAGCGTATCTTCAGGGGTTCGTCTCTCCCGGTATTGGGGGTGAGGTCGCGCTGTGTCTAGGAGAGCCATTACACGAAGTCCTTGGCCAAGGCAGGAGATTTAGTGGTAGGTATTCCAGTAGTATCTCAGGGTGTTCTGGGCTACACTCCGACACGACTTGTACCGCTTTTGGGGGTCTGACTTTTACCAACCCCCTAGGCCCGACATGCGATGCTCATAGACGAACGGACCGGATTGTACGGATATTGTCACTGACAGGCTCAGTAGGGTGTCAGGATGAGTTCGCTCATCGACGTCCCTTTTGGTCAATAGCTGGTGGCCCGTCACGTATTGGCTTATACCTCTGACGTGCTAGTGGTTGAATCCACAGCCATAGTATTGACGAGTCTTTAGAGTCCACCACACTTTCAGTTACTCAAGCTTTCGGGCGAAACGCTGTAGAGGCCGTATGGAGATATGGCAGGATCCGATCAGATACGTGCGGTATTGCACGGATCAGGATCGGACAGTTAGTACTGGCCGTATAGATATATGGCAAGGTTCGATCGGATACGTGCGGTATTGCACGGTTCAGGATCGAACGGATATTACTAGCTGGCTTTGGTTTAAGCCGGATCCTAGTATAGTACAGTGTAGATTTTGTCTCATTGCATTTGTATCCGGTCGGAATACAGATGCGGGTGTGTATGCATAGTATCGGGGTTTTTCCTGTAATTTATTACGGGACCAGTTTTCTGGAGTTGCCAGTTTGCATTCCGTTCCGGCCGGTTTTCCTTTGTTCTTTCCCGGCCGGACTTTTCTGATGGAGGGGGTTATTTGCAAGTTTGCAAATAACATTTTGTGGGGGGTTTATTTGTGAGATGATTGATTATGATGGCATCTTTTCTTTTCCACCATCATTTGATTCTCTTTACATCACTTAAAGGTGATTAGAGTTTGATATGAGTTTTGTTATGATGATGTTTGGATATGGTCACCTCTTACCTTTTACTACACTCACCTCCCTCTTGCATTTTTGTATTCCTTCCTCCACCATTCTCATTTGGTCATGGTTGAACACACTTGAGAGAAGAGAAGGAGAGAGTTTCATTTTGAAGAGGGAAAATTTGTTCATCTCATTTCATGCTAGAAAATGCAAGCACCATTTTTCTTATCTTGATTCCTCCATCATCTTCAAAGGCAACAAACCCCAAATGAGACATATCCTCAACTCTACACATTCTACAGCATATCTTGGACGCGTCGGCCAGCCAACTTCGCGCCCGAGTTGCCTCGGTATTGAGGTGGGAGCCCGTAAAAGATGCAGGCGATGTGGTGCCCTTCCGGCAAGGAGGCGACGACCGGAGTTTCGCAGGAGATCGGGATGACGACGAGAAGACCGGAGGACTCGGATCACTCGGTATATCTCTTCCCATCTTGTAGTTAGCTAGAATAAGTTTAATGGTCCGATCCGGGTGTTTAGTGCGCGGTGGTGCCGGTTTGCTAAGTTCGCAAAAATTTAAGTTTATCACCGCTTCCGCATTTGGCCGTCGGATTGACGGCCGGGGCGCCGCCGTGCACTTACAGTGGTATCAGAGACTCGCCATTAACTTCGTCTAGCTTAGTTTGATGTGTTTGCATTTCCGATCGACCAAAATTCCAAAAAACCACATTTTCCTCACATCAGTTTTCTGTCGAATTTTTTCTGGCTCTAAAAATTTTTCAGGTTGTAGAAAACTGATGTACAAGAAGTTCTAAGAGTTCTGGGAAAATTCGAGACATTGATCTCTCAGGTAGAGCGCGGAACCGCGGCAAAACCCCCCTTGTTGCCGCAGTTCCGCCGCAGTCTTGAGGGATCAATGGGTCGAAATTTTCCAGTGGGCTTGTGGGCTGATTTTGGGGGTTTTGGAATATTAAACTTGGGCCCAGAATTTCTGTGAGTGCTGCAGTATTGCTTGGGGGCCCACTTGTTAATTTTTGATCGATCGGATATTTTAAACACATTATTTCACAGTATTTACATTATATCTGCGACCGTGAATGTCACTCGATCGGTAAATCCGGTCTAACTGCTATAGCCCGGTTAGACGGATTTGCGAACGTGACTTTCACGTTGATGTTCTGTGATTTTGCTGTGATGTTGCGGATCGGTCGTGGGGGATAGCCTGGATGCAATGCTAGTACAGTGTTGTTGTATTATGTACATTTGATATTGCGGGGCGAGCGTCCGACATGTGGACTGCCGTCACTGCCTGATTGTATTATTCTTTTGGGGCACGACCTGGTTGCGGTCGATGTACCCGTTGTATGTATATTTTACTTTCTGTACTAGGATTACCCCGCGGTGGGGTGCACGGATAGCCGGGTTTTAGAGGGCAACAAGCCCGCATCTCATGGCATTGAGACGGAGGGGGCTTCACTCTAGGATTGGCGGGCTATTCGCCGCACTCGTAGGGGGTACAGGTTGACCCAGGAGGGGTGCCCAAGTTACCGGATTCCGTGAAGTGCTGGGTGGTCCATTCACGGCGCTGAAGGGGGCTGCCTCGCTTCAGGTTTTGGCGGGTAACTTGCCGCGCCCGTAGGGGTCTAGGATTTCGTTGCACAGGCTATCCACACGACCAGGGGAACGTCGGGTTTCAGTAGTGGCTCTGTGAAACCCGGGGATCCCAGATATCTGTATTGTTCTGTGATGCTGTACATTTCTGTGATGTTGCATTTTTATCACGCCTTGAGCGAATATAATATATTGGTATATATATTAGTAGATGTTGTATATGTTTTACATCCGTGCTAGTCCAGTCCCCACTCTGTCGTTAGTTAGCTAACCTAACGGGTAATGACGGGACCCAGTGGCGAATGCGGATGGCATATACGTACATCAGTATATTTTCGTTCTTTGTGGTGTGATCAATTGATGGGACTGCGTTGATTCGGATCAATGCAAGTTAAAACAAACCAAATCTGATGTTGTTGGAACACTTTTCAAAAGGCTGTTATTGCAAAGACGTTCACCTTTGTTTTGCATCGTGGTATTCATTTGGAATATCCTGCTCCTCAGTCGACGAGGCAAGGGCCGAGATCCCTTCACCGGGAATGACCCCTTGGACAGAAGTTTGCGTCAGGGCATTAACTTCACTATAACCGATTACTTTTGCTTTGCATCGTGGTATTCATTTGGAATATCCTGCACCCCATTCTACGGGGAAAGAGCCGAGATTCCTTCACCGGGAATGACCTCTTTAGTAAAGGTTTTCGTCACTATATTTTCTAAAAAGCTATCCGTTCCTTCAACGATATCAAGTTCATTACGTTAAAGGTTTTCGCCAGAAATCATTCGTAGCCCTCCGTCGTTTCATATGGATAGTCAATAGTATTCAAGCTGTGTATGTTGGCCAAAGTCAAGGCACAGTGTTTGGTAGCTATTGGGTATTCATATGCAGCATAGATAGATGCGTTGGTTTGGGACAGTCGTACTGCCATTTTGGCCAAAGTCAAGGGTAGGTACGGGTGGACTCAGATTAACCTGGAGAATGACGGGTAGAACTTGACATGTGACTTATGATATGTTGGCCAAAGTCAAGGTCATAAGAGCATGGGGCAGAAATCACATCGGGAGTTTCAAAAGAACTGAAACTTGCCAGATATGCGCATACCTTCTGGAGTGTGATACCGTGAGCGGATTCCGTCATGTTGTCATGCGATGATAGTTGGATCCCGATTCCCACTGATGAGTTAGTTTACTCCTCGGGTGACCCCGACTAATTCTTCTTTCAGGTTTGGAGGAGAATTTGAGGTACAGTGGGATGTTTCCAGATTAGATAAATTGGTAACCATTCTGATCTAGGTTAGAGTGCACGCTGAGTGTTTCTTTTCTCTCTCTCTTTGGCAGCGACCATTGACCCGACCCTAAGACTATGACTCAGAGACCAAGTTAACCGAACCTTCTTAACACTGGCTTTTGGATTGTCAGAGTTGCAGACCTCTTTGCCACTCCTACTTTTACCCTTTTCTCCAGGACACCCCGTATTGCTACGAACGTCCACTTCCATTGGACAAAACCATCGTATGGTTAGATACGAACTCGAAGGAATTTATTCGAGGATGGTTTCCGGTTCTGGAGAAAACGGATAGGATTATTCAGTTGTCTTTTCCTTTTTGCCTTCTCTCAAGTTACGAGTACTCCTTAGCTTAGGAGATAGTACACCTATTACGCAAATTGGATAGTCTTCTTCCGAATCTTAGGCTGGTGCCGACCGATAGGGAATGAAGAAAACCAATTAGCCTAAACGGTGTGCAGAAGGTATTAAGATTAAGACAAAGCAAGGGATTAGTAAGAGGGCAAAGTAAATTGCGACTGATATTCATGACCAAACCAAGTATTTCTTCGCCAATCCTAAATCACCTTTGTATTTCTCCAGGACACTCCGTATCACTACGAAGATCCACAGTTTATTGGATAATCCATCGTATGGTTATATACGAACTCGAAAGGAACTTGTTCCAGTTCGGGGATGGATTCTGGTCCAGGAGAAATAGGAATAAGGTTTATTCGGTTGTCTTTTATCTTCACCTTCTCTCGCATTGCGAGTGCTCCTAGGACTAGGACAGTACACCCATTATGCTTATTGGATATTCTTCTTCCAAACCATAGGCTGGTGCCGAACGGTAGGGAAGGAAGAAAACCAATTGGCCTAAAGGGGTGTGCAGAAGGTAATGACTAAAGACATATAAAGAGATTTGGAGAGGTGGCAAAGAATTATACGGTTATAGTTATAAATCTGGATAATGGTAGAGGCATTACTAAGAATACCAGGATACCCCATCGAAACATTTCAATGTTTCAGTTTCACTGTGTAATGTTAAAAGAAACCTGATTTCCCGATTAGATACTTACTCCAGGGTATTGTAAGTCTACGGTAGCGCCCCGGCAGTCTACAGACGCCAAAATGCGGAACAAAACTTTTAAACTGGCGCTATCGTATACTTTAACCCGGATCTGCCATTATTGCTAAACTAACATACTGTAAAGAGTGTAGGAAGATTGTACCGAACGATCCGAGTCCTTCGTTCTTCAACCATCATCCCACGCTCCGTTGCGGCTGCTCCGATCTCGTCGATCTCCGATCTCCTCGTCGAGGTGGCACCACATGATCGGTTCTTTAAACGGGCTCCCGCCTCTGACTCGAGGCAACTCGATCGTCAAGTTTGCTAAAAGAGACGACCAAGAATGATGTAGAGAATGAGTAGATGACTTTGTCTCACTTCGTCCAAATCCGTGGACGATCGGTTAATGAAGTTGCCGTGGAAATCGGGTGATGGAATGAAATGAACTGTAAAATTCCATATACCCCGAATACTATCATAATCTTTTTCTACAAATGAAACATCAAGTGAGAGAGTGAGGAAGGGGGCCGGCCATATATAGCAAGAGGGAGGTGACCGTAGGAGAGGGGGGGTGATCACAAGAAAGCTTCTCACTCAAAAGATCAAGAAGAAATATCCTTAGCTAAACAAAAAGCTTTAATGCTAAAGCATGAATCACTTAAACACCTCATCAAGCATTAATGAACCATTAAATGCAACCAATGAAAACTTAACACCAATTAATCCTAGTCACCTTATCTAGAACCTTCTAGAAGAATCCACACTCATCTCAAGAAAAGATAAATCCGTCTTTAACCGAATGTTAAAAGACGGCTGATAGAAAACTGGAAACTGGCAACTTCCAAAAGTGATCCTGAAACGAATTTCAGGACAACCCCGAAACTGTATAAATATACCCGCATTTGTATTACGACCGAATACAAATGCAACTGAGACAAAGATATTATACCTACTCAATATAATACTCGGATCCGGCTTAAACCAAAGCCGACCAGTATCATCTGTCCGAAAATCGACACGTGCGTAAACGCACGTGCATTTTCCGAACCCTGCCATAAAACCATACGGCCTCTACAACGTTTCGCCCGAACTTGGGAAAATGCCTGTGGGGGACTCTAATGACTCGTCAGCACCCTGGCAGTGGGTTAACCACAAACCGTCAGCGGCACTAGCAATGCGTAACGGCTGCCCATGGACTGACCTCAAGGGATGCCGATGAGCGCACTCATCCGGAAAACCCTACTGAGCCTAACAGTGACAATGTATATACAGTCCGGTCCGTTCGTCTATGAGTATCGCATATCTGCCTAGGGGGCTAGTAACGTCAGACCCCCAATAGCAGTATAAGTCGTGTCGGAGTGTAGCCCAGAACGCCCTGAGATACTACTGGAATACCTACCAGTAAATCTCCTGCCTCGGCCGAGGGCTTTGCGTAATGGCTCTCCTAGACACAGCACGATCTCGCCCCCAATACCGGGAGAGACGAAACCCCTGCCGATCCGCTCACGTGCCTCCATATGGCTCGGGACTGTACCCAAAAGCTACCTGTTTGCACGACTCCTTTGAGCCGTGGTAGGGTAGAAATCAAAGCACAGTGGGAACTCACACGAGACAAATGACGACCTCAGGTCGATGAACTAACCTGTACACATGTCACCAGGGAACTGCTATCTGACGATAGGTATAGTACAAACTAGCAGATTCCCGGCGAGTCCTGTCCGGTGTACTCATAACCCAATGAGCACCTGTATACATCTTAGGTGATCCAACTGACACCAGTGGCTTGTGAGACCGGCCACCGCCCCTCGTCGGGGTCTCGACTGTATACACTAGTCTACTCCGGAGTATCGATGCCCTGTCTCGAAACTCCCACGACAAGGGACCACAATTAAGGATATGCATATAAACTACCCAACTCTCACGTATATGATCGCCATCATACTGTTGGTAGTAAAGCAAGATCCTAAGGGCTCTATCAAAGTGTAACATGCAATCAGTCACCTGAACATGTACACGACTGATAAAGGCAAACCAGATAGCATACTATCATCTCGAGTAAGACTGTTCTACCGGTATAGGTCCTCCGCAATCATTGCGATCACGTACCTGCGATCCAATAATTGACTATGAGGGCACTATCTCCAACAATCTCCCACTTGCACTCAAGGCTAATATTACGATGTCGACTACTCACAGCCCGTGTGAAACCGAACATCCAACTCCTCTACTAATCAGTTTCACAAAGCCCGTTTGTAAAACTATTGTGTTCGAGAAATAGCCTCGGTGAGTGGATCCGCCTAGAAGTTTCTTTCTGTATCTCTCTTAATCTCAAGTTCACGGAGAAAGCCATCTCCCGAATTGAGTAGTACCTGTCTTAGAATATGTCTGGATATCTGATGGGACCTTAGTTCATAAATGAACTCCATATCCAAACTTCTTAGACTGTATGGATCACTGAACCTAATCAGTATCCGGCACCATGCCACCCACAGTATCCTCTGGAACCACCTGTCCATAATACTGTCCCTCGTCAGAGGAAAACTAAAACTCTGACAATCACTCTGTCATCCATGTCACCTTTGAAGCCTGGAATGATAACCGTCTCCCGAAAGAGGCTGCCGTTATCAAATTCGCAGAACATGTACCAATGTTCTAAAACTGCTTCCTTATGTTTCTCCAGGATTGGATTAATACAAACTTATTGCATCTAGTGCAAAACCAACATTTGGTATGGTACTTGACATCACATGATTGACTCAATTGCCTAAGCAAGTGATCTGCCAATCATGCACATCCCTCTCCCCTTTAGTCTATACGACACCTTTAGAGAGGGTGACTCCATCACCTGCAGGTACACTACCATGCTAGGAGTCAACTATTCTAAAAACCATTAGAATATCTGTCAAAGTACCCATATTGGGAAACTACCCAAATCCAGATCTAAAACCATAGATCTAGAAACCAAAATGTCAAATATTATATCCATATCCTGTCTGGAGAAACAACTGTGCGACGACCACAGTCCAACCGATCGTAGTATAGGAATTTTACTTCCTACTCTGTGTATGTCATCCAGATACCATGACATCACACCCTACTACCTTCTTAACTGATCCATCCCCTATTCTGATTGAAGTCAAACCCATGACTGTCACATCAAAATTAGATGATCTATCTCCGCTATAACTGCCTAAGTCTATAAATAGACATAAGCATCTTGCCCACTATGCTTCTGCTGCTCCCACTGACTACGACAACCCTCCTACCGGGTCTCATATCCTGGAACAACAGTAGTGTCAAGTCTGGGTAGATAAGAACCTCCCTGTCACCGTCCTTGAGGCTACCGAAGTACCTCTCGGGTGTCTGAGGTTACCTACCATACCTGGGGAGTGGCTATTGGAATGTCAAACCTGATTGAATGTATAGGTCCTATTAAATTTTTCTGTAATCGTTCGCGGTTCTGGAATCACTTCCAGTTCTACCATACTCCCACTACTGTTTTCTGAAAAAGATCCATTTTTACTAAAACTGTGGCGAGTCAAGAACAATATCACTATTGATCTTCTAAATGGTAGAATATCAACCCTCGTCATAGCCAGGGTCAACCCACAAACAGCCATTACAGAATCGTGCCCTGAGTTATCCAGAATCTGGTTTTAATCGTAAGCTGGACAACTCCCCGTACCTTAATATCTTTTAAGGTACGAACTATTCTATATCCAATATAGAAACTTTGGCACTTATTTAATTGGAACCATATTCAACCCATGCATCTGTCTCCAGTGCATATCAACTTAATGGAAAGAGGCTAATCAGCATTACTCAACTTAGGAATCCATCCAATTATGAGTAACCTGAAAGAGAAAACTCGTTTCTCAAAACCATCACTATCATCTGAAAACCAATCACAAGAATCTACATCTTCGATCTCTTTGAAGAATCCCGATACTTGTGATACCTGGTTCTCCTCTTTATTCTTATACCCACAACTTCTCAAAACTTAGACCTTGTATTTCTATGAAACACTCGTCTAAATACTAGAGAAGTTATAAGTAAATAGAACATAGTACGAGGACCTACCCCTTTGTCCTGATGGACACTTGGACAACATACAATACTCTGTATAAGTCCGCTGAGTTAAACAACTCAAAACCTGTGCGTCGTAGGTAGAAAACTGTACCCTGGCGATTTCCTCAAATATCACCAATTACAACGAATTCCGATATAATGAGGATGATCACCTAATTCCCAATATCTTACTCCCACTCATCATCTGTAAAACCATACAGATATGAGAATGAAACCTGGTAAATACATACCCTTGGAGTAAGTGTCTAATCAGGAAAACAGTTTTTCCTTTAACAATGCACTGAAACATGAAAATGTTTCGTAGGGGTATCCTGGTATTCATAGCAATGCCTCTTCCATAATCCAATTCATGACTTCAACCGTATATTTTATTGCCGTCTCTCCAAATCCCTTTATTTGTCTTTAGTCGTTACCTTCTGTACACCATCGTTAGGCTAAATGGTTTTCTTCCTTCCCTACCGTTCGGCACCAGCCTATGGTTTGGAAGAAGACTATCCAGTAAGCATAATAGGTGTACCCTCCTAAACCAAGGAGTACTCGCAACTGAGAGAAGGTGATGATAAAAGACAACTGAATAATACCTTATTCTTTTAAAGGTGAAATAGGAGCGGCGATGAAGTACGCGGTTTTGGTCGTGAATGATATCAGTCGCAATTTACTTTGCCCTCTTTCTAATCCCTTTATTTTGTCTTTACATATTACCTTCTGCACACCCTGCTTAGGCTAATTGGTTTTCTTCATTCCCTACCTTTCGGCACCAGCCTATGGTTTGGAATAAGACTATCCAATAGGCGTAATAGGTGTACTCTCCTAAACCAAGGAGCTCTCGCAACCTGAGAGAAGGTGATAATAAAAGACAACTGAATAAACCAATTCTATTTCTCCTGAACCTGGATCCATCCTCGAAGAAGTCCCTTCGAGTTCGTATATAACCATACGATGGATCTATCCAATGGAAGTGGATATCCGTAGTAATACGGGTGTTCTGAGAAATGCAAAGGGTAAAAGAAGGAGTGGCAATGACTTATGCAACTCAGACAATCCAAAAGCCAGTATTTTAAGAAGGTTCGGTCAACTTGGTCACTGAGTCATAGTCTAGGGTCGGTCAAAGGTCGCTGCCAAAGAGAGAGAGAGAAAAGAAACACTCAGCGTGCACTCTAACCTAGATCAGAATGGTCATCATTTTATCTAATCCGGAAACCTCCCACTGTCCTGTCAAATTCTCCTCCAAACCTAAAGAAGAATCAATCGGGATCACCCGAAGAGTAAACCAACTCATCAGTGGGAATCAGGATCCAACTCTCATCGCATGATAACGTGATGGAATGCATCCACGTTACTCATACTCCAGAAGGTATGCGCATACTTGGCAAGTTTCAGTTTCTTTAGAAACTCCCGATACGATTTTTGCCCCATGCTCTTATAACCTTGGCTTTGGTCAAAATGTCATAAGTCACATGCCAAGTTCTACCCGTCACTATCTTGTCAATTTGAACCCACCCGCACATGCCCCTGACTTTGGCCAATCGGCAGAACGACTGTCCCAAACTAACTCATCTATCTATGCAACAATTGAATACCCAGCAGCTACCAAACACTATGCCTTAATTTTGGCTAAAATGCATAGCTTGAATACTACTAAATACCCAAAAGAAGTGACGGAGGGCTACGGCTGGTTTTTGGCGAAAAACCTTTAGCGTAGTGAACTTGATATCGCTGAAGGAACCTGATAGCTTTTTAAAATATAGTGGCGAAAACCTTTTGCTAAAGAGGTCACTCCCGGTAAAGGGATCTCGGCTCTTTCCTCGTGGAATGAGGTGCAGGATATTCCACTGAATACCGCTATGCAAAGCAATATGTAATCGACTATAGTGAAGTTATTACTCTGACGCAAACTTCTGCCCAAGGGGTCAGTCCCGGTGAAGGGATATCAGCCCTTGCCCCGTCGAATGAGGTGCAGGATATTCCACTGAATACCGCTATGCATAACAAAAGAAAACGTCTTTGCAATAACATTTTTTAAATTGTTCCAACAACTGTATACAGGTTTGTTTTTACTTTGCGTTGATCAGAATCAACGCAGTCCCATCATTTAATCACACCAGAAAAGAACGAAAATAAAATGTACGTATATGCCATCCGCATTCGTCACTGGGTCCCGTCATTACTCGTTAGGTTACTTAACTAACGACAGAGCGGGGACTGGACTAGCGTGGGTGTAAAACATATACAACATCTAATAGTATATAAACCAATATACATAATCGCTCCAGGCGTGATAGTATGCAACATTACAGAAAAGTAATAAGCATCACAGAACAATACAGATAATCTGGGATCCCCGGGTTTCACAGAGCCGCTGCTGAAACCCGACGTTCCCCTGTCGTGTGGATAGCCTGTGCAATGAAACCTAGACCCCTACGGGTGCGGCAAGTTACCCGCCAAAACTTGAAGCGAGGTAGTCCCCACAGCATAGTGAATGGAACACCCGGCACTTCACGGAATCCGGTAAATTGAGCACCCCTCCTTGGGTCAACCTGTACCCCCTACGAGTGCGGCGAATAGTCTGCCAATTCTGAAGTAGGGCCCCTCTGCCTCTCAAAGCCATGAGATGCGGACCCGTTGCTTTCCCGAACCCGGCTATCCGTGCACTCCGTCTCGGGGCATAACCTAGTACAGTAATGAAAAATAGTACAATAGGTACATCGACCGCAACCTGGTCGTGCCCCAAAAGAATATTATACAACAGGCAGTGACGACAGTCCACAAGTTGGACGCTCGCCCCGCAATATCAAATGTACAAATAAACTCAAACTGTACTACCATTGCACACTGCTATCCACCACGACAAATCCGCAACATCACAGCACAACACAGAACATCAACGCGAATGTCACGTTCGCAAACCCGTCTAAAAGAACTATAGCAATCAGACGCAGTTTACCGATCAAATGACATTCCCGGTCGGAGATATAATGTAAGCACTGTAAACTAACGTGTTTAAATTACGATCGACCAAAGACCAAATATCAAAAAGTGGGCCCCACGGCTTACTGGTGAACAGTAACAAAACCTGGGCGCAAATGATATATACCAAAAATCACAAAATCCCAAATAAAGCCAACTGAGAAAAATTGGTGCACTGTTCCCTCTGAAGCGCGGCGGTTCCGCGGTCAAACCCTAGGTTTGACCGCGGAAGCGCGGCGCTTTAGTGGGATCACGTGACCGTTTTTTCTCAGATGTCTTAGAAAACCCTGCACTGATTTTTAAGATATACAGAAATCAATTTTGAGACCGTTTAAAATTAACAGAAACTGTCGGGTTGAAATTTTGCAATTTTGGTTTTTCGGTTCGATCGAAGTTTTGAACACGTTAGCACAAGTTAGTATAGCAAAATGGTTAGGCTCTGATACCACTGTAAGTCTACGGTAGCGTCCCGGCAGTCTACAGACGCCAAAATGCGGAACAAAACTTTTAAACTGGCGCTATCGTATACTTTAACCCGGATCTGCCATTATTGCTAAACTAACATACTGTAAAGAGTGTAGGAAGATTGTACCGAACGATCCGAGTCCTTCGTTCTTCAACCATCATCCCACGCTCCGTTGCGGCTGCTCCGATCTCGTCGATCTCCGATCTCCTCGTCGAGGTGGCACCACATGATCGGTTCTTTAAACGGGCTCCCGCCTCTGACTCGAGGCAACTCGATCGTCAAGTTTGCTAAAAGAGACGACCAAGAATGATGTAGAGAATGAGTAGATGACTTTGTCTCACTTCGTCCAAATCCGTGGACGATCGGTTAATGAAGTTGCCGTGGAAATCGGGTGATGGAATGAAATGAACTGTAAAATTCCATACACCCCGAATACTATCATAATCTTTTTCTACAAATGAAACATCAAGTGAGAGAGTGAGGAAGGGGGCCGGCCATATATAGCAAGAGGGAGGTGACCGTAGGAGAGGGGGGGTGATCACAAGAAAGCTTCTCACTCAAAAGATCAAGAAGAAATATCCTTAGCTAAACAAAAAGCTTTAATGCTAAAGCATGAATCACTTAAACACCTCATCAAGCATTAATGAACCATTAAATGCAACCAATGAAAACTTAACACCAATTAATCCTAGTCACCTTATCTAGAACCTTCTAGAAGAATCCACACTCATCTCAAGAAAAGACAAATCCGTCTTTAACCGAATGTTAAAAGACGGCTGATAGAAAACTGGAAACTGGCAACTTCCAAAAGTGATCCTGAAACGAATTTCAGGACAACCCCGAAACTGTATAAATATACCCGCATTTGTATTACGACCGAATACAAATGCAACTGAGACAAAGATATTATACCTACTCAATATAATACTCGGATCCGGCTTAAACCAAAGCCGACCAGTATCATCTGTCCGAAAATCGACACGTGCGTAAACGCACGTGCATTTTTCGAACCCTGCCATAAAACCATACGGCCTCTACAACGTTTCGCCCGAACTTGGGAAACTGCCTGTGGGGGACTCTAATGACTCGTCAGCACCCTGGCAGTGGGTTTAACCACAAACCGTCAGCGGCACTAGCAATGCGTAACGGCTGCCCATGGACTGACCTCAAGGGATGCCGATGAGCGCACTCATCCGGAAAACCCTACTGAGCCTAACAGTGACAATGTATATACAGTCCGGTCCGTTCGTCTATGAGTATCGCATATCTGCCTAGGGGGCTAGTAACGTCAGACCCCCAATAGCAGTATAAGTCGTGTCGGAGTGTAGCCCAGAACGCCCTGAGATACTACTGGAATACCTACCAGTAAATCTCCTGCCTCGGCCGAGGGCTTTGCGTAATGGCTCTCCTAGACACAGCACGATCTCGCCCCCAATACCGGGAGAGACGAAACCCCTGCCGATCCGCTCACGTGCCTCCATATGGCTCGGGACTGTACCCAAAAGCTACCTGTTTGCACGACTCCTTTGAGCCATGGTAGGGTAGAAATCAAAGCACAGTGGGAACTCACACGAGACAAATGACGACCTCAGGTCGATGAACTAACCTGTACACATGTCACCAGGGAACTGCTATCTGACGATAGGTATAGTACTAACTAGAAGATTCCCGGCGAGTCCTGTCCGGTGTACTCATAACCCAATGAGCACCTGTATACATCTTAGGTGATCCAACTGACACCAGTGGCTTGTGAGACCGGCCACCGCCCCTCGTCGGGGTCTCGACTGTATACACTAGTCTACTCCGGAGTAACGATGCCCTGTCTCGAAACTCCCACGACTAGGGACCACAATTAAGGATATGCATATAAACTACCCAACTCTCACGTATATGATCGCCATCATACTGTTGGTAGTAAAGCAATATCCTAAGGGCTCTATCAAAGTGTAACATGCAATCAGTCACCTGAACATGTACACGACCGATAAAGGCAAACCAGATAGCATACTATCATCTCGAGTAAGACTGTTCTACCGGTATAGGTCCTCCGCAATCATTGCAATCACGTACCTGCGATCCAATAATTGACTATGAGGGCACTATCTCCAACAGGTATGTATTTACCAGGTATGATTCTCACATCTGTATGGTTTTACAGACGACGAGTGGGAGTAAGTTATTGGGAATTGGGTGATCATCCTCATTATATCGGGATTCGTTGTAATCGGTGATATTTGAGGAAATCGCCTGGGTTGTTTGCCGGTCGGCAAATATTTGGTTTTGAATATCCGCTGTTATGCACCAATTTCAAATTGATATATCTGTACATCTATTTTCATAGAGTGAGATATACCTTTTGATATTATGTCGATGACATTTACCTATATCAGTGGATGGTTAGGTAAGGAGCATTAAACAGCTGTGTAATTCTTCTTAACCATAAGTACAGTTTTCGACCTACGACACACAGTGAAAGAGTTGTCAGACTCAGCGGACTTATGCAGAGTATTGTATGTTGTCCATTGTCCATTAGGACAGAGGGGTTGGTCCTCATACTATATTCTGTTTACTTTTAACTTCTCTAGTTCTTAGACATGTGTTTCGTAGAAACACAGGGTCTAAGTTTTGAGGAGTTATAGGTATTTGAATAGAGTAGAGAACCAGGTATAGCAAGTATCGGGATTCTTCAAAGTGATCGAGGATGTAGATACTTGTGTATGGTATTCAGTTGATAATAATGATAAAGAGAAATTGCTTCTCTTTCAGGTTACTCATAATTAGAAGCATTTCTAAGTTGAGTAACGCTGATCGGCCTCTCTCCATTTAGTTTATATGCACTGGAGACAGCTGCATGATTTGAATCTGGTTAAATTAAATCAGTGCCTCTGGTTCTATATTGGATATAGTACAGTTCATATCTTAACATTGTTAAGGTACGGGGAGTTGTCCGGCTTATGATTAAAACCAGACACTGGACAACTCAAGGCACGTTTCTGTAATGGCTGTTTGTGGGTTGACCCAGGCTATGACGAGGGTTGACTTTCTACCATCAGGGAGATCAATAGAAATATTGTTCTAGACTCGCCACAGTTTTATTAAAAATGTATTTTTTCAAAAACAGTAGTGGGAGTATGGTAGAACTGGAAGTGATTCCAGAACCGCAAACGATTACTGAAGATTTGATAAGGAACCTAAAGATTCAATCTGATTTGACATTCCATTGGCCACTCCGCAGATACGGTGGGTAACCTCAGGCACCAGAGAGGTACTTCGGTATGCTCAAGGACGGTGGCAGGGAGGTTCTTGTTTACCCAGACTTGCCATTGCTGTTGTTCCAGACTGTGAAACCCGGCAGGAGGATGAGTATAGCGTCATTCTAAACTAGCTTTAGAAGTGTTCGTCTATATGACTCTGCCAGAGCGTTGTCGTAGTCAGTGGGAGCAGCGGAAGCATTGGTGGACAGTTGGCTTAAATCTATTTATAGACTAAAGCAGATATAGAGGAGATAGATCATCTATTTCTGATGTGACAGTCATAGGTTTGACTTCATCAGAATAAGGGATGGATCTGTTAAGAAGGTAGTAGGGTGTGATGTCCTGGTATTTGATGACATACACAGAGTAGGAAGTGATATTCCTATACTACGATCGGTTATACTTTGGTCGTCACACAGTGGTTTCTCCACATAGGACTTGGATATTATATCAGACATTCTGGTTACTAGATCTATGGTTTTAGATCTAGATTTTGGTGGTTTCCCAATCTGGGTACTTTGACCGCATTTTATGAGTATTTAGAATGGACGACTCCTGGCACGGTTGTATACCTGCAGGTGATGGAGTCACCTTCTCTAAAGGTGTCTTACAGACTAAAGGGGAGAGGGATACGCATGATTGACAGATCACATGCTTAGGCAATTGAGTCAATCATGAGATGTCAAGTACCACACCGGATGTTGTTCTTGCAGTAGGTGCAATAAGTTGATATTGATCCAATCCTGGAGAAACAGTCGGAAGCAGTTTAGAACATAAGTGGATGTTCTAGGGATATGATAACGGCAGTCTTCTTCGGGAGACAGTTATCATTCCAGGCTTCCAAGGTGACCTAGATGGCAGAGTGGCTGTCAGAGTTATAGTTTTCCCTCTGACGAGGGGCAGTATTTTGGACAGGTGGTCCAGGTGGATACTGAGGGATGGCATGGCGCAGGATACTGATTAAATTCAGTTGACGATACAGTCTAAGAAGTTTGGATTTGGAGTTCATTTATGAGCTAGGTCCCATCAAACATACAGACATTCTAAGACAGGTATTGCTCATTTCGGGAGATGGCTTTCTCCGCGAACTTGAGATAGAGAGAGACATGGAAAGAAACATCAAAGCGGATCCACTCACTGAGGCTATTCCTCGAACGTAATAGTTTCGCAAACGAGTTTTGTGAGACTGACTAGTAGGGGAGTTGGGTGTTCGGTATCACACAGGCTGTGAGTATGCGACATCGCAATAATTAGCCTTGAGTGCAAGTGGGAGATTGTTGGAGATAGTGCCCTCAGAGTCAATTATTGGATCACAGGCACGTGATTGCAATGATTGAGGGAGGACCTATCCCGGTAGGACAGTCTTACTCGAGATGATAGTACGCTATCTGGTTTACCTTTATCATCGTGTACTGCTTTAGGTGACCTGACATGTCGCTATTGCACGTTGATAGAGCCCCTAGGATTCTTGCTTGACTGCCAGCAGTATGAGGGCGATCATATAAGTGAGAGCTGGAGTCTATAAGCACATCCTTAAAAGGTCCCTAGTCGTGGGAGTTTCGAGACAGGGCATCGATTCTCCAGAGTAGACTAGTGTATACAGTCGAGACCCCGACGAGGGGCGGTGGCCGGTCTCACAAGCCACTGGTGTCAGTTGGTTCACCTAAGATGTATACAGGTGCTCATTGGGTTATGAGTACACCGGACAGGACTCGCCGGGAACATGCTAGTTGGTCTTATACCTGACGTCAGATAGCAGTTCCCACGTGACATGTGTACAGGTTAGTTCATCGACCTGGGGATCGTCATTTGTCTTGTGTGAGTTCCCACTGTACTTTGATTACTACCCTACCACGGCTCAAAGGAGTCGTGCAAACAGGTTTTAGTTGGGTACAGTCCCGAGCCACATGGAGGCAGTGAGCGTATCTTCAGGGGTTCGTCTCTCCCGGTATTGGGGGTGAGGTCGCGCTGTGTCTAGGAGAGCCATTACACGAAGTCCTTGGCCAAGGCAGGAGATTTACTGGTAGGTATTCCAGTAGTATCTCAGGGTGTTCTGGGCTACACTCCGACATGACTTGTACCGCTTTTGGGGGTCTGACTTTTACCAACCCCCTAGGCCCGACATGCGATGCTCATAGACGAACGGACCGGACTGTACGGATATTGTCACTGACAGGCTCAGTAGGGTGTCAGGATGAGTTCGCTCATTGACGTCCCTTTTGGTCAATAGCTGGTGGCCCGTCACGTATTGGCTTATACCTCTGACGTGCTAGTGGTTGAATCCACAGCCATAGTATTGACGAGTCTTTAGAGTCCACCACACTTTCAGTTCCTCAAGCTTTCGGGCGAAACGCTGTAGAGGCCGTATGGAGATATGGCAGGGTCCGATCAGATACGTGTGGTATTGCACGGATCAGGATCAGACAGTTAGTACTGGCCGTATAGATATATGGCAAGGTTCGATCGGATACGTGCGGTATTGCACGGTTCAGGATCGAACGGATATTACTAGCTGGCTTTGGTTTAAGCCGGATCCTAGTATAGTACAGTGTAGATTTTGTCTCATTGCATTTGTATCCGGTCGGAATACAGATGCGGGTGTGTATGCACAGTATCGGGGTTTCTCCTGTAATTTATTACGGGACCAGTTTTCTGGAGTTACCAGTTTGCATTCTGTTCCGGCCGGTTTTCCTTTGTTCTTTCCCGGCCGGACTTTTCTGATGGAGGGGGTTATTTGCAAGTTTGCAAATAACATTTTGTGGAGGGTTTATTTGTGAGATGATTGATTATGATGGCATCTTTTCTTTTCCACCATCATTTGATTCTCTTTACATCACTTAAAGGTGATTAGAGTTTGATATGAGTTTTGTTATGATGATGTTTGGATATGGTCACCTCTTACCTTTTACTACACTCACCTCCCTCTTGCATTTTTGTATTCCTTCCTCCACCATTCTCATTTGGTCATGGTTGAACACACTTGAGAGAAGAGAAGGAGAGAGTTTCATTTTGAAGAGGGAAAATTTGTTCATTTCATTTCATGCTAGAAAATGCAAGCACCATTTTTCTTATCTTGATTCCTCCATCATCTTCAAAGGCAACAAACCCCAAATGAGACATAGCCTCAACCCTACACATTCTACAGCATATCTTGGACGCGTCGGCCAGCCAACTTCGCACCCAAGTTGCCTCGGTATTGAGGTGGGAGCCCGTAAAAGATGCAGGCGATGTGGTGCCCTTCCGGCAAGGAGGCGACGACCGGAGTTTCCGCAGGAGATCGGGATGACGACGAGAAGACCGGAGGACTCGGATCACTCGGTATATCTCTTCCCATCTTGTAGTTAGCTAGAATAAGTTTAATGGTCCGATCCGGGTGTTTAGTGCGCGGTGGTGCCGGTTTGCTAAGTTCGCAAAAATTTAAGTTTATCACCGCTTCCGCATTTGGCCGTCGGATTGACGGCCGGGGCGCCGCCGTGCACTTACAGGTAGGAGGTTACCCGCTAAGGATTGACCGAGCAGGGAAGCTGCTCGGTGGCCTCTTGATGAGGGCTTTTGATCCTTAGCGTAGATGGGTAGGAAATTACCCGCTAAGGATTGACAGAGCAGGGAAGCTGCTCGGTAGCCTCTTGATGAGGTCTTTTGATCCTTAGCTTAGATGGGTAGGAAGTTACCCGTTAAGGATTGACCGAGCAGGGAAGCTGCTCTGTGGCCTCTTGATGAGGGCTTTTGATCCTTAGCGTAGATGGGTAGGAAGTTACCCGCTAAGGATTGACCGAGCAGGGAAGCTGCTCGGTGGCCTCTTGATGAGGGCTTTTGATCCTTAGCGTAGATGGGTAGGAAGTTACCCGCTACGGATTGACCGAGCAGGAAAGATGCTCGATGGCCTCTTGATGAGGGCTTTTGATCCTTAGCGTAGATGGGTAGGAAGTTACCCGCTAAGGATTGACCAAGCAGGGAAGCTTCTCAGTGGCCCCTTGATGATGGATTTGATCCTTGGCGTCGGTGGGTAGGGGACTACCGGCCAGGAATTGACCGAGCAAAGAAGCTGCTCGGTGGCCTCTTGATGAGGGCTTTTTTGTGTCGGTCCATCTCCCTTGACCCGTAAAATTTAGGAAGAGAGACCGTCGAAGACAACACATGGTAGAGATGCGTGGGAAGGCGTGACTCTCCGTTGTGCGCGTCATTCCAACTTCTATTTGGCCGTTTGGGGGCATGGGCGCCACGCGGCAGCCCTGGGTTGGGAACTTTGAAAAGATCTCATGGATCGTGCTGTCGCACGCGCAAACTTCGGCCTTTTGGGATTTCATTAGGGCTATAAATAGCGAAGGCACGTTGGTTATTTTTAGCTTTGCGTCCACGAAAAAATGGCAGGTTTCATCTACTCCATTCGAGAGATCATCTCTCATGACGACGTCTACTTGTACGATCAGGCCAGCTCCGAGGAGATGTACCGGGCAGTGGTCCAGCACGTGGAGGAACACTTCGACCATCTACTTCCCCGCCGATCATCCCTCCTTCAATTGCTCATGTATGCAATTTGGAGGATGTCGCCAGGGCTGCACAACGCCCTTTCCGAGGAACTTAAGGACGAGGCGGTTGACAAGCTGCACTCGCTCCACCACCATAGCCTGATCTCGAAAAGCAGGCGGGATCACTAGGTGGCACTCGTTCAGGAGTGCTTCTAGCAAAGGCAGATCGCCGATGGCTGCCCGGCAGGCGCGGTCTCTGACCCTTCCATGGCATCGCGGGTCGGCGGGCAACATCTGTCACGCTCCACTTCCCGGTGTACGGCGAAGGGGACGCGACGAGTCCGCTACGTATTTACTGTGAAGTAAATACGCTAAGCGTATCTAAGCAATATAAAAGTAAACACACAAGAGACAAAAGATATAAATTGAACAGCAACTTTATTTATTAACATTATTTTGTACAATACATGAAAAGTAAATACAACTGAATAAAAGGCAATGCCTAAACAGTAGCATAACAGAAATGAAAGTACTGAATAGAAAGTATACAATGACTAGAGCTCGGGGTCCTCACTGAACCGGTCCAAGTCTTCTGCAGTGGGCTCGATCTCAGGAATGTCCAGATCACCTGACGACACTCTCTTTCTGAGGGAGCGGGCTGAGAAAGCGAGGGCTCGGCTGGCGGCGATCTCCTCGGAGTACCACCAGCAGTGTTTTCGTCACCCCTTACCCCCTCTGTTGTAATACTTTTGTATATATTTTCATTTGTGTAAGGCTGGGGAGCCCATAATACCCTTGATGAATAAAATTCTTCTTTTGAGACATGCTATTGTCTCCTTTTTATCCTCTTTGTGTGTTTGAGTATGTACATAAAACAAAACCAGGGACCTTTGAATCGAGAAAAAGGGAAACGTATTGAAGGAGTTTCTCCTAATTCTTAAAACTTAAAAGAAAAATTACATTGCTTTGGAAAAAGAAGAGACATATTTGTTCCCCTCCGAAAGACGGCCAAGACATTGGGACGTCTGGCCTGAGATTCGGGGCAGATGCTAATTGGTGTTATCCGTCTACCTCTCCGAAGATGCCAAGTTGATTTATGGCACCATGTATCGAAGGTTTAAACGGATGTGTTCGATATAGCAGACTTCGTCAGATTCCCCCTCGCTTGAGGGTTTTTTTATTTATTGTGGGGACACTCTTCCCTGCAGGCGCAAGCCCCTACAGTTTATTACGCTACCTTATTGCGGTAAGAACTTTCTCCTTCTCCAGATGATCGCTTCGTGTCGTGGGTGTTTGTTTTGTGTTTGGTTGCCCGTGGATTGTATACGGAGACTGAGTTATGTCGTCGCCCGTAGGGCGTGGACTAGTCCAAATCCGTATTATCTTAGATTTGGGTTTTGGGGTTTGGGTTTAAGGATACGCTAGCCTCGTTTGAGACTACGATCAACTTAAATGTTTGTTAAGGATACATTAGTCTCATTTTAGACTAAGATCGACTTAACGGGATCGTTTAGATCCAACAAAAGAGCAATTAGGGCAGCCATGTTGTTTAGTTTAGTGACATTGCGGTCGATAGGTAGTTTCAGGACATTGCGGTCCAATGTTAGTTTTAAGACGTTGCGGTCAAAGTTAAGGACGTCATAGTCCGTGGATTTAAGGACTCCACAGTCCGGCGTTAGTTTTAAGACATCACGGTCAAGGTTAAGGACCTCATAGTCCGTTGTTAGTTTTAAGACATTTCGGTCAAGGTTAAGGACATCATAGTCCGTGGGTTTAAGGACTCCATAGTCCGTATCAATGTGCGGCCGTCGGGACCCGTCACCTCTTTGAAGACGTTGAGGAATTACAACGCCAAGTATCAAAGGAGTGAAGAGATGTACCCTTGAACCAAGGTAGATTAGACAGTCTTTGGCCCAGTTTGGAACCAAGACCAATTAATTATGTTATGAGCCCATTAGCCCAGTTAAGTTTGAATTGAGGACTTATGGCCAACTTGGGTTAAGTCCAATCATGTTTAGGATATTGACCCTCTGTTGGCTCATTGAAGAAGAGGCTTTGCCTCTAGAAACCTAGCCAATTGGGCTAAAGCTAGTGTTGAATCGCTAGAGACCAACAGTGTTGAACACTGGGTATGAGATTGACAAACTGGTGTTGAACGCCAAAAGATAATCAGTGTTACATACTTGCAACAAGGCTTTCAAATTAGTGTTAAACACTAAAGCAAATCGGTGTTAAACACTGGCCAGAGAGATTTCAAATTAGTGTTTAAACACTAAAGCAAATCAGTGTTAAACACTGGAAATAGAGATTCCAAATTAATGTTAATCAGTATTAAACACTGATAACAGAAATTTTAATTTAGTGTTAAACACTGCTAACAGAGATTTAATTTAGTGTTAAACACCAAGAAATTCAGTGTTAAACTCTGCAAATAGAGTTTTTCAATTAGCGTTATACACTAAAGCAAATCAGTGTTAAACACAGGATATAGAGGTTTCAATTTAGTGTTAAACACTAAGGCAAGAGGGGTCACGTGGGGCACGTGAGAGTGCCCTCCTTCTCTTCATTGATTCTGCCAAGAGTATTGAATACTTTGGAGCATCACGTGCTGTCACGTGATGGGCATTTAAGTGTTTGTCTGTTAGAGATTCTGCAAAGGGGTCACGTGGGGCACGTGAGGGCGTTGCCTCAAAGCCCCTCTCTGTGGATCTTTTCAGGGGTCACGTGCTAGCACGTGACCCTGTTTCTTTCCATGTTTTAAGGATCTGTTCATCTTTTAAGAATTAACTTCTTCATAGGGTTAAACCCTAGCAATAACTTTAGAGGAATTAAATTCCTACTTTCGTTTGAAGAATTATATTCTTAGATAGGGTTAAACCCTAATTTTCTTTTCTGTAGGAATCAAATTCCCCATATATGTAAAGAATTAAATTCTGGCATTAGGTGAAACCCTAATTTCTTCTTTTTTAAGGGAATTTAATTCCTGTGATTTTGAGAGAATTAAGCTCTCAATTAGGGTTAAACCCTAGTTCTGTCCATTTTAGAGGAATTAAATTCCTATAACATAGGGTTGAACCCTAATTTTATCTCAAAGGAATTAAATTCCTATAATTTTGTGAGAATTAAATTCTCAAAACTCAGTTCCTCCTCTGTGTTTTAGATCTGCATGGCAAGATTTCAACCCAATGAGAATTAAATTCTCAATTCATGAGGAGATGTGCACTTTGCAGATCCTTAACCAGGGAAAGAACTAAGTTCTTTTCTTTTTATAAGAGTTAAACTCTTTCGAGAATTAAATTCTCTCTCTAAGCCTCCTTTCCCTTACCTAGGGTTTTTCTTTTGCAGAGAATCAAATTCTTCCTTTCTTTTCTTTTTTTTCTCTTGAGAATTAAATTCTCCTCCCTCTATTTCTTCTCTCTAAAAAAAATATCTTCCCCCCCACTCCTTTTCTTGGCTCCTATTTATAGGAGAAGGAAAAGAATCAATCAGTTTTAGTGAATCTTTCATTGAAATATTTGATTTGTTTATTGAGAGATTTGATTTATGTTTATCATTAATCTGGGCCATTAGATTATTAGGTGAATTTTATTCACCATTGGATTTTAAATCCAAAAATATCTCTTTGTTATTTCGGTTAGATTTAAGGGAAAATCTTTCCAAGTCTGATATTTTTCCATAAGTTGGTGATATTTAATCACCTTTGGATTTTTAATCCAACGGTTCCAAATAATTCTTTTCCACTTTAGAAAGACTTGCGAGATCTTTTCTCAGAATTTAATTCTGTCATAAAAATAAGGCTCTTGAGGCTGGACACGTGTGTCCATGTGACCGTTGGTCACGTGTACACACGTGACCCCTGGTCACGTGTAGGCACGTGACCCCCTGGAATGGGCTTCCCTTCCTTCTGCTTTGTTCTTTGTCGCTGTTTAGTCATCACGTGTCAACACATGACCGCTGGTCACGTGCTAGCACGTGATGCCTCTTCCGTAGGTTTTCCTGATTTTAAATCAGGAAACAAATGCTCCCACAGCGTTGTTCTTACGTGTCTGCACGTGAGTGCAACGCTGTCACTTTTGTGACCGTTGGATCCATCTAGTGAATCGGGGAGATGAAGCGTTTCCATCACATCCTATAAATGCCCATGCCTTTTCAGAAGAACCTCCACTTTTCTCATCTTCCTCCTTTGAGAACTTCCTTCTTCTGAGAATTTAATTCTCTTTTTCCAGAGCTTAGTTCTCTGCCTTAAACTTTTCAGAGTTTAACTCTGTTCGAGAGACCCCTTTTCCTCAGGTAATGGTGTTGGACGGTCAAAGCACCTTCATTTTAACAAAATCTCTCTGGATTTTAAATCCATATCAAGGGTTTCACCCCTTTTGAATATGAACCCATTTTTCCTTTAAGTTTTTCAACCGAAATACGAAACCATTTAATCTTCAGCAGTAAATCTCTTTAGGGTTCATCTGATCTTTCAGGGAGATGATGATGTTGGCTGCTCTTTCCGAGGAATTTAATTCCTTTAAAGAAAATGCTTCTGGGAATTTAATTCCCTTTTCTTAATAAGGAATTTAATTCCCATGAAGAACTCAGTTCTTCCCTTGAAGGCTTCTTAGGGTTTTCTTGCCCTAGGTTGTCTTTCTGTAATCAATGAAGAAGAAGCTTGCAATGATGTCTTCTGTGGGAATTTAATTCCCTTGATCCTGTTTGATTTGTTGTAGAGTCCAAGGTAGATCTCTTTTTAGGGGAGTGTGTAGGGTTATCTGAAGTCCCCTGTTTATTTAATTAGAATATTCCCTTTGTCTCATTATGATTGCTTGGCCTCATTATTAACAAGCCGTCAACCTGATTCTGTGGGGCCCATGTGTTTTGTAGCCAATGGTCCCATAAAAAGAGTCTGCTGTCGTTTTCTTACTGTCTTCATATATATAGTTATGCTCATATATATATATATATATATATGTATATGTATATATATATATATGTATATGTATATATATATATGTATATATATATATACTGCTGGCTTCGCTTCTGACAGTTTTGTTTTATTTGATTTTAGGTGCGATGGCTTCTGTTCCGCGTTTTCCCTTCACCCGCTCGGAGGCCGATTTTCCTCAATCACCATCCGACGAGGAAGCGATGGCGATGATCCGGGCTCATGACCCGGATTGTACCAGCCTACTTTTATGGGGAACTTGGTACAGCCATATCATCCAGGGTCGTCGGAGTTTCCTCTGCGAAGTGCCGACAGATCCCACTTTCCCGTTCTTGCCGATGGACCCCCAAGGACGGTTTTCGCTGTGGAGATGCCAAACTGGACTCCAACGGGACGACTCGAGCCTTCAACAACCGATATCCCAAACCATCCGATCCCAGCTATAGATATCCTAGGGCGGCGTATTTGTCAGGGTGAGGCCCACCCATGGGGACAAATTTATAAGATAGGGCTCACTCCTCGACACCCTACGGGCTACCTCCTCTGGGCTCGCTACATCCTTGCTACCCATCGTGCGCGGCTGCAGAAGGTCGGGCTTTACCAGGCAATATATGCGTCGCTCTTCCATTATCAGTCCCCGCATGTCTGGTGGGTTAGGGCGTTCTTGAATCAATGGAATCTCCCCACCAACACTTTTATTGTAGGAGATCGCGAGGTCTCGATCTCTCTGGCAGAATTTTATGAAATCTCGGGATTGCCAATCAGGGGTACACTGTATGAGGAGTTTCTACCTCCTGACGAGTACGTCTTTGAGCCCGAGCCTGCAACGGTTGATAGCTTGTCTGCTGAGAACGTCGTCCGCCACAAGCGTCCCAGCTTGATCAAGGCGCTAGGTATCTTCGACCGATTGTTCACCGAATCTGAGGAGCAGGGCGTTACTTTTAAGAGCTTCATTGCCTGCTTCCTTCACGAGGACGTCGTATCGAAGACGGCTCCGAAGTTCGCCAACATCAAAGACCCCTTTGGGTTCGGTCCGAAGAAGCTGCCGACCACTGAATCGGATCTGCCGCAGTACTATATCCCTATTATGTAGCCGATGTCTTTTGAATCCATTGCAGCTCTCGGTATGGATGAGGAGACGTTCTTCGTGGGGTTTGTCAGTGTCTGCCTCAGTTGGTTTGTCATCCCTATGCATCGCCGCTTTATGAGAGCCTCGGTTATCTACCCGGCTCATTGTATCGCTGAGGGGACGCGGTTGGCCATCGGCATCCCGGCGCTGGCGCATCTTTATCACGGGTTGGGCGCCGCAGCTAATACTTCCAGCCCTGGCGTAGATGTGGTAAATTTTTCGCTTCATTACTTCACGTCTTAGATCGAAATGCACGTGTTGGGGGCTTTCGCTATGCATCAGAGACCCGTATTTTACAACGCCTACCCCTTCCCACGACTTATGCTATTGGTGGATGCTTCTGTCGCTGACCCGACTCAATTCGGGGCTATTCGGGCGTTGATTTCTCCTTACGCTACTGCTGGTGGGCTGGTTTTTAATGATCGGGTCTTGTCTTCTCCTTCAGGTCCAGTTCAACAACTCTAGGACCGGTCAAAAGACAACGTACCTTCTTTGAGGCCCCGGGAGGCCGTGCACTTGTATGCAATTAGACCAGGCTACTTGGTGTTTCGCCAGGACAGTGCAGCTCTTTTCATGCGGTGCAACCCGCATCGCTTCGCCCGACAGCTTGGATACGACCAGGGCATTCCTTTCGAGGCTTTCATAGTTGCGCCGGTCCCTTTACTTGGTGTCGTTCGTGATGCCGCTCATCATTTCGTGAGGCTGAACACCGGCTCCCACTTCATGGTCCCTGAAGCTGAGTACATACCCCGATGCGTGGGATCGTTCACGGGTTGGTATCTCCATCGAATCAACCCAATTATTCTTGAGGAAAGAAGGGTGCTTCTTGGTCATGACGCCCCTCCTCAGGTTCCGGCCACGGGAGCTACGCTGCAACCGCGAGCTCCGGTCCGCTTCCCTCTGAGGGATACCGGCACCGCGCTTATTCCGGGGGAGTCGGGGGTGGATCTTACTCCAACAGCTGGTATGCCCCTGGGTACCCGGTCGCGGGGTAGACGGGCTCCAGTAGCAGCACCACCGCCCGCGGCAGCATTGCCCCCCGCGGCATCGACAATGGCGGTGTCATCCTCGGTTGTGGCACCGAGCGAGGGTAATAGGGATGAAGGTGTTGAAGGTGACGTAGGCCGCCGCTGCACCAAGGCTTCGAAGGGGAAGAAACGGTCGTCTTCGGCGGCCGGTTCTGGATCTAAGAGGCGGAGGAGGGTGGCCACCAACCTGCTTGATTCTTTAACGGAGTCTGAGCCTATTCTTGGGGATGAACCGTTGGCCTTGCAGGAATCAGATGCTGGTCTTCTTTTCCCGGGTTCAGCTGCTGAGGAAGCCGCACAGTTAGCTGAGGCTATAAGACGTTCCAAAGATGCGTCTCAGAATGTCAAGGTTCCGAAGAAGCCCTATCATGCCGTAATCTTTTATGAAGACCCTTCGTGGATCCGGCGGCGGTTTATTAGCCCCTTAGAGGAGTGGGGTGAAAGGGCGTTGAAGCAGGCCGTCTCGGAGGATGCTGCGGACGCACTCTCCTTATGGACTGGCGGCCATGAGTCCACCCTCGAACCCCTGCGAGCACGCCTCCTTGAGAAGGAGCAGCAGCGGCTTGAAGAAGCCATATTGAAGGCTTCGTTGCGCATTGGTATGCCTTTATACTTCTTTGTAGCATTTCAGATTGTTTACGCATGTATGTATGTATCCTTATTCTTGTGTGAATTGTGCAGAATCTTCGACGATGGGGGAGGTCCCTACAGGCTTACTGAAGCTAAATCCTGTCGACATTCCCGATGAAGCATTGCTCGATGTGGAGAGGGTTGATGAGGCTGCTCCTCTTACAATAGAGCCTCCAGTGGCAGTTATTGATCACGGAGCGCTTGCTCCTTTGGGAGAGGCTCCTTTGGTGGTCACCGCCCCAACGACTCTTCCCGAAGGCGGCCCAGAGGTTGAGATGGAGGTGGTCGGGACTACCCTCTCTTTGTTGGAGCCCGAGGTCACGGCAGAGGCCGTCGAAGCCGCTATTCCCCCGACTCAGAACGGGAGGAGTGTTGAAGGTAACCTTCTGCATTTTAAATTAGCAATCTTTCTATGGTCTGAACTCTTTTGTCTTCCCCAGAATTGTGCGGGCTAGCGGCCTCTATTGCTGATTTGTCGCCTCGGCAATCGTTTCACCGTTTATTGGAGATGGTAGCTCCGCAGGCGATCTCCCCTCAGCGTATTGTTCTTTCCTCTGGGCAAGGTTAGCGTTGTTCGCTATTTTTTATTTTAGCATTGTTGCCGTTTTGCGAAATGACGTTGATGTCTCTTACAGTTTTGGAAGCTGACGACGAGGTCGAGGTCGTTGAAGGGCCAGGGGAACTTTCAGCTCCTGCTTGCATGACCGTAGGTAAGTGACATTTTATATAGTCCCATTTGTTCTTTTGCTTAAGAGCTTTATTGACATCTTTCAAATCTGAACAGCTCTGCCAGCCTCCATAGCGTTGGAATCGCGCATCGTTATGCCGCCCGGCCCCTATGCTCTGCGGGCTTCAGAACGCTTGGCCCAATTAAGCCTTGTTTCCTTATCATCTTTGATTGAGGAGCTCCGTGCTGGCAGCGCGACCACAGCTGAAGCATTTGCGCCGAAGCTAACGGTTCTCTTCCTTTTCTTGCCACCTACCATAGTGAAGAGGTGGTGCGAGTCTGGGTGGAGTTCTGTCGGCAGGTGGAGGCTTGCTTGCACGCCCTTGAATGTTCGCACCTTTCCTCAGAGGCCATGGGTGCAAAGGCGGAGTTACGGGGGCTGATAGCACGGTGCGCGGAAAACATGACGTCGTGCGAGAAGAGGCTCGGCCGTAAATTCTCGGAGAGGGAGCTAGCTTCTAAGGCGCTGAGCGAGCTTCAAGCTAATCTTACTGCCAAGGCCAACAAAGCATATGAACTCTGGCGGGTGCTTCAAGAGTTTATCAAAGAGGTGGTGGCTCTCGATAAAGCTGCCATGTTCACTCGCGAAAGGGTCGAGGCCCATAAGGCCACCGAGAAAGAGCTTGAAGGTTGGCTTGCTTCGTATCAGGCCCAGCAGGCTCAGGCGGAGGCTCGTCTTCTGGCGATCCTGAATCATGAAGCCGTGACTCAGCAAAAGAAGGATGAGCTAATAAAATTGCTAAATCGCCTGCCGACTTGAAGACTTGTATCTTTTCCTTTCTATTTTGTACATACTCCTGGATGAGAGTATATCCTTTTTGCCTTTTTATGAATTGTACTTTGTATCAATTTTGGTTTATGAATAAAAGACATATTTTTCTTCTCAATGGTGCGTCTCTTTTTATCGAATGTGTTCTGCGGACAATTTATCTTGGTCTCCTTGCAGGGTAGCGATGGCTTAGGATTCAGGGTTAAGATCTTCCTCCTAAGACTTTTGAGCTTTATGAGCCGTGAGGGTCTCATAAAGAGTTTTTTCTCCATACAGGTTGAGAGGATCCCGTAGGTGTGAGTTCTTCTTAAGAATCATGAAGATTCTTAAGCGGGTTTTCCCTTGAGAGTCGTAAGGATCTCACAAGAGGGTTTTCTCCCTTGCAGGTCATGAGGACCCGCAAATGCTGGGTGCGGTCGCCCTTATCCGTATCTCACGGGGTCAGGGGTTGCTTTGGGATGTTTTCCAGGGTGCCGTAGTTTAAAGACATTGTGGTCAAGGTTAAGGACCTCATAGTCCGTGGGTTTAAGGACTCCACAGTCCAAAGTTAGTTTTAAGACATCACGGTCAAGGTTAAGGACATCATAGTCCGTGGATTTAAGGACTCCACAGTCCGATGTTAGTTTTAAGACATCGCGGTCAAGGTTAAGGACCTCATAGTCCGTGGTTTTAAGGACTCCACAGTCCGATGTGTGGTTATCGGGACCCGTCACCTCTTTGAAGACGTTGAGAAATTACAACGACAAATATCAAAGGAGTGAAGAGATGTACCCTTGAACCAAGGTAAAATCAGTCATGGTGGTTGATCGTTAGTTTTAAGACATTACGGTCGAGGTTAAGGACATCATAGTCCGATATTAGTTTTAAGACATCGCGGTCAAGGTTAAGGACCTCAAAGTCCATGGATTTAAGGACTCCACAGTCCGATGTTAGTTTTAAGACATCGCGGTCAAGGTTAAGGACCTCATAGTCCGTGGGTTTAAGGACTCCACAGTCCGATGTGTAGTTACCGGGACCCGTCACCTCTTTGAAAACGTTGAGGAATTACAACGACAAATATCAAAGGAGTGAAGAGATGTACACTTGAACCAAGGTAAAATCAGTCATGGTGGTTGATCGTTAGTTTTAAGACATTACGGTCGAGGTTAAGGACATCATAGTCCGTGGATTTTAAGGACTTCACGGTCCGATGTTTGCTCTGGATGCTTCACACAGGTTCACTGCCGTGTTCGGCGAGGACCAGGCTCCGCTCTGGGCGTTTTCCGCGGGGTCAAAGAGTGACGTTGTCCGCGTTCCACGTGACCAGGAATTTTGCATTAGATGCTTCACACGGGTTCACTGCAGTGTTCGGCGAGGACTAGGCTCCGCTCTGGATGCTTCACACGGGTCAACTGCCGCGCTCTGCGAGGACCAAGATCCGCTCTGGACGTTTTCCACGGGGTCAAAGAGTGACGTTATCCGCGATCCACGTGACCAGGAATTTTGCACTAGATGCTTCACACGGGTTCACTGCCGTGTTCGGCGAGGACTAGGCTCCGCTCTGGACGTTTTCCACGGGGTCAAAAAGTGACGTTATCCGCGTTCCACGTGACCAGGAATTTTGCTCTGGATGCTTCCCACTGGTTCACTGCCGTGTTCTGCAAGGACCAGGCTCCGCTCTGGACGTTTTCCGCGGGGTCAAAGAGTGACGTTATCCGCGTTCCACGAGACCAGGAATTTTTGCACTAGATGCTTCACACGGGTTCACTGCCGTGTTCGGCGAGGACTAGGCTCCGCTCTGGGCGTTTTCCGCGGGGTCAAAGAGTGACGTTGTCTGCGTTCCACGTGACCAGGAATTTTGCACTAGATGCTTCACACGGGTTCACTGCCGTGTTCGGCGAGGACTAGGCTCCGCTCTGGATGCTTCATACGGGTCAACCGCCGTGCTCTGCGAGGACCAGGATCCGCTCTGGACGTTTTCCACGGGGTCAAAGAGTGACATTATCCGCGTTCCACGTGACCAGGAATTTTGCTCCGGATGTTTCACATGGGTTCACTGCCGTGCTTGGCGAGGACCGGGCTCCGCTCTGGGCGTTTTCTGCGGGGTCAAAGAGTGACGTTATCCATGTTCCACGTGACCAGGAATTTTGTTGATTATATCTGCATTTCATAGAGCAGGGATTTGACTCTTGGTGATCTGTATATCGCCGAGCCATGGAACTGGGAGTTGCCGCTGTTCCACTTCGCTCGAGGTCGTATTTGCCACAACGAGACAGATGTTGAGACGATCTTTAGGTCACTTGTGGCCCGTCGAGATTTGGCTTCTTCTTTTGATGAAACCTGAGGGGGAGGAGTATGACCCCTTCTTTATTTGCGCCCCTGGATTGTATACAGGGATTGATGTAACATCACCTGTAGGGCATAAATTTCATTTTTATTCTATTTCTTTTTCCGCGATGCTCTATCATTTCAGTTTTTATATCGCGAAGGTCGCAATTGCCCCATCATTTCGGCTATTTTTCGCGGTGCCCAATCATTTCGGCTATATATATATATATTTTTTATTTTTACTCGCTGCTTTTTATTGCGAGTTGCCTAATCATTTCGGCTATATATATATATTTTTTTATTTTTACTCGCTGCTTTTTATTGCGAGTTGCCCAATCATTTCGGCTATTTTTCATGCATACATTTTTACTTGCTGCTTTTTATTGCAAGTTGCCCCATCATTTCGGCTATTTCGTATGCATGTGTGGCTTGCTGGCTTTTCACCGCAAGCTTTGGATTAGACACCGATTTCGGCATCTGAGGCACTTGCAATAAAAAGCATCAGATGTGCTTGAGCAGATGTGCTCAGTTTAATGGACCACCATGTCCCTAAACTGGAACAATAGAGCCCCCAAATGCTCTTTTGTCGGATCTAAACGATCCCGTTAAGTCGATCTTAGTCCCAAATTGGACTAACGTATCCTTAACAACCGTTTAAGTTGATCTTAGCCTCAAATACGGCTAACATATCCTTAAACCTTCAAACAGACTTTAGTCCCAAATTGGACTATAGAACTCCAAAACAACTTTGGTTCAAGGGCACATCCTTGAACTTCTCTGATATCTGTCGTTGTAATCCTTCAACGTCGTCAGAGACGTGATGGGTCCCGACGGCCATACATGCAATGGACCACTATGTCCCTAAACTAGAACAATAGAGCCCAAATGCTCTTTTGTCGGATCTAAATAATCCTGTTAAGTTGATCTTACTCTCAAACTGGACTAACGTATCCTTAACAAACGTTTAAGTTGATCTTAGCCTCAAATACGGCTAACGTATCCTTAAACCAAAACCCCAAACCCAAATCTAAGAAAATACGGATTTGGACTAATCCACGTCCTACGGGAGACGACATAACTCAGTCTCCGTATACAATCCACGGGCAACCAAACACAAATCAAACATACACGACACGAAGTGACCATCTGGAGAAGGAGAAAGTTGATACCGCAATGCGGTAGCGTAATTAACTGCAGGGGCTTGCGCTTGTAGGGAAAAGCGTCCCCACAATCAAAAACCCCTCAGGCGAGGGGGAATCTGACAAAGTCTGCTACATCGGACGCATCCGTTTAAACCTTTGATACATGATGTCATAAATCAACTTGGCATCTTCGGAGAGGTAGACGGATAGCACCAATTAGCATCTGCCCCGAATTTCAGGCAAGACGTCCCCGCGTCGTCCTGGCCGTCTTTCGGAGGGGAACAGATTCTGGCACACCCGGTGGGACCTTTTCCTCTTTCCACTCCACACTTCGTGTGTCGTGTTCGCGAACGAATCGCGGTTTGCTATGGTTGCCTGTGGATTCGAGGTACTAAGATTTGGTGTCTTGCTCCGTGCAGAGAACAGAAGATCAATGGCTTCAAACTGCACTACCTGCAACTGCAACTCTCGCTCCGTCCTTGCTGGAGGAGTGACTTATGGGCCCCAAGCGGCCTCCCTTTTCAAGATGCCAGTGGAGCAGGTAACTCAAGCCACCGCTGGACTATTATTCGGGACTATGCTCCCACCGATGAGCTTCAAAGCCCCGATGACGTTGCAAGAAGCCCCAAAGCAGTCGGTCTTTAATCGACTTACCATTGCCGCGGCCCCTCTCAGCGGGTCGCCCAAATCAAGTGCCTCAGTCTTTAACAGATTGGGCCAAAGCTCCAGTGGGCTCATAAAGAAGCCTGCGATGCCAGAAAGGGTTATCCCAAAAAGGATACTCATTCCTGCCTTTGAAGTCATCAAGGCGGCTTCCCCTGCCAAAGGGTCGGTCTTCACAAGACTGACTGTTTCAGCTCCCACTTCAGGCGAAGTCTTCAAAGCTACTTCTCCTGCCCAGAGGTCTGTCTTCGACAGATTGCACACTGCTTCTCAATGGACGTCAGTATTCGAGAGGCTGTTACCAGCAGCACCTGACCAGGAAAGGGGGCATGACAAAGCCATCCCCATAGCTGAACCAATACCATCTGCACGACATGCTCGCCGTCTCCACTGGAGCCGAGTAAGGAAGGCTGGGGGCAACTCCCCGTCTGGGGTAACTCCACCAGCCCCAACGGTGGAAGTCAATGCTGCCGTTCCAACTGGGAACAGCTTCGAGCTGCTTAACAGGGTGCGCAGGAATTCACTCACCGCCGTACTGAAGACATCTCCTCCACCCATGGGGAATGCACCGAAGGCGAAGCCGGAGCAGCCTCCTCAGCGGCTGTCCTCTAAAATATACAAGGTCTGGCGTCAAGTCCAAGACTCGGTAATTGATCAAAATTACTCTCGCCGGCAGAAAAGGGTGAAGGTTCAACAGGAAGAGAACCGTCCTGTTAAGCTACAAAGGACAACAACTACCTGGATGCCCACTACGAAGGCTCCCTCAACGTCAATCACTCAAAAGAAAAGGAGGCCGCAAAAAGCCCCTGTGAACATGGCGAACCGTAAGGCCACTGAATCTAAACGCCCCAAGTCTGGGGGCATGGTGGTGCACACTGTTTATATGGCTTCCGGAAAGGAGGAAGGCCGTGCTTCGACGGGTCACCGACCGCTCACCCGATCTGTGACAAAAGCTCAAGAGAAACAACAGAAGCTTCAGGAAATGATGACTGCAATGGCTGCACTTACTGGGCCAAAAGAAAGCTCGGAGGCATCGTCAGAACAGCGTCACGAACAAAAAACCGATGCTGACTTCCTACGCAGAGTCCTTGAAAAGAAGGATAGAGAAGCATCAGAACAAGCTGCCAACATAAAACAAATGGCGCTTCTCTTCCAAGACGTGGTAGGGATGATGTTACAGCCGGACCCTCCAGCTGATGACCCTCCAATCATTGTCGGAAACGACGGAGGGGAAACATCTAATCCTCCTCCGGCTCTGTCAACAGCCAAGGAGGAGACAATCTCCAAAGCTGACCTGGGAGAATATATAGCTCAGCAGATACGGGCTCATCAGGCGAATGAAGCGGCTGTGCAAATTTTTAGAACCGGACGACCCTATCCAAGCTGGTATGACCAAATCAGTTACCCGCCGGGATATACGATCCCTAAATTCCATGTGTACAAGGGGACAGGGAATCCACATCAGCATGTCGCTCAATTCAGGGCCTTATGCGGCAACACTGGAGGCGATGACAAACTGTTGCTTCGCCAATTCGTCGGCAGCCTAGCAGAAACGGCTTTTGAATGGTATTCAGAGCTACCTAACGTCTCTGTCAAAACATTTGCAGAGATGGAGTTATTGTTTACACAAAGATTGGAGAGTTCTAGTGAACGCACCCCGATCACCGCACTAATCAACGCCGGGATAAGGCCAGGCGAAACGTGGGTCCAGTACGCCGTCCGATGGCGGAATCTGTGGTCGAAATGCGAACAACGCATCGAAGAAGCACCTGCGGTAGGCATGTTCGTGGGCACTCTTGATCCGCAAGCGACCATCTCGCAATTCATGATGTTCTTCAAGCCAACTACTTTCCAGGCCTTGATCGACAAGTTGGCCCAAATGGATCAGATGGGACATAAACCGTCTCCTCCAAAGCCAGACTCTCGAACTGAGAAAGGGAAAGCGATCGTTGTTGCCAATACTCAACAACATTCGAGCAACTTAAAGCCGGTTGTCCTTCGAAACAATATGCGTCTACGTCCATCCCTTGAGGAAAGACTAGGACGTCCTTACTCGTTTCCTCAGAATAAAACAAGGAGACTGTTCGAGCTAGCAGTACGTAACAGACTCATCAATCTGCCGAGTCCAAAGCGCCCGTTGCAGCCAGGCGATCTCAACAATCCTAATTGCTGCCCTTACCATCAAGCAGTAAGCCATCCAATCGAAGATTGCTTCGTTTTCAAAGGATGGATTGAAGACCAATACCAGCAGGGCAAATTTGCGCTATCCGAAAACTGGAAGGTAAATCCGCCTCAGCCGCACACTCCCAAAAAGATGGATACACCGGGGGCATCGTGCTCTTTTATAGAAAAAGATCCATGGGAGGTCGCTCTTTCAACCAAGACGAAAAGAATGCTGAAAGATCTTCACACATGCCCAGCCGTCAGGTGGAAAAGTCCGCCAGAGCCTGAGGTCATTGATGGGATGCTGAAACCACGCCCAACACCGAGAATTGATAGCAGCGGGCAAAACACCCAGACGCAGCCGTCAAAGTCTTCGAAGGAGAAGACCCAAAAGCCCGCGAAGTTAGATGACAAGCGCACGGATCTGCAAAAACATGTTGACGCACTGGAAGAATATAATCAGAAGGCGCGGATTCCAATCACGCTCCAGGAGTTCCTCAGCCACATCCTCGAGGACGAAAACGATGGAGAAGACTCATCAGATGAATCTGGGGACTACGTAGCAAGTTGTCATGTGATCTCTCACTCATTGATAGATGATAAAGAGGCTCCTTGCACCGAGAAACCGAGGGCGGGTCCTGAACCAGAACTTCTGTGGCCGTCAGACAAGATGATCGATGCCTTCCTAAATGAGATTCGTCTGAAAAGTAAAGCCAATCAGGAGCGTGAGATGGCCATATTGGAAAAGGCCAAACGCCGGCGACTGGACAAAAGGGTCGAAACACTCCCACCAGATCAAAGTACATCCACCGCAAATGAAAGCAGGATCAAGACAAGGAAACAATTCTCCAAAGCCATATCGATGGGGATGAGGCTGCCCTCTTTCAGAGAAAATTCTCCTGGTGGTATACATCTTGACGAAGCGGACGTACATCCTAATTACTGCTTATATCATCAGAAGATCGTACATCCCACTGAAGACTGCGACTCCTTTAAGTGTTGGTGGCAAGGGTATGTCGCTCACAGGCAACACTTCAACAGGACAAAGCGTGAAGCTCGTAGACAGCGGAAGAATGCGACAGATGAGCATAAAAGAATTGCCGGCAATCGTCATAGGGTTGATCCCGAGGGACCGCGAGTTCTCACCTTCGGGAGCGACTCCGACGAAAAAGTAGCCCTCGACCCTTTCTTCAAGGAATCCATCTCTAAAACGAAAGAATTGAGGAGTTGCGAGAACATTCAGCCGTGCAATCGCACGCTACCCGGAAAGAATCTCGGACCCGCAAACAAAGGATCGAACAAAAAGGATAAAGGGAAGGAAAAAACGGCCTTCGTTACCAACGCTCAACAACAATCGAGTGGCCCTAGACCGGTTGTTCGCCAAAACAACAAGCGGCAACCCCTCTATGAAAAGTTGAAACGACCTTACTCATTTTCTCGGGATGAAACAAAGAGGCTATTCGAACTAGCAGTGCGCAACAGACTTATCACTCTACCGGAGCCGAAACACCAGCTACAACTGAATGATGTCAACAATTCTAATTATTGCCCTTACCACCAAGTACTGGGCCATCCGATCGAAAACTGCTACGTCTTCAAAAACTGGGTTGAAGACCAACACCAACAGGGCAAGTTCACGCTGTCCGAAAACTAGAAGGTGAGCCCGCCACAACCACACGCTCCAAGAAAGATGGATATGCCGGAGGCATCATGCTCATTCATAGGGAAAGCCCCATGGACCGAAAAGTCCGTAAACTAGAAATTCTCCTCAAATACGGCAACGGTGGACCGCAATGTCCTAAAACTTGCAAATGACCGAAACGTCGTTAAACTACTACCTGCCCGCGGCATCCTCAGGCTGACGTGTTAAAAAACGGTATGTCCATAAGCAAAATGGGCACGGATGAAAACCCGAAAGGGCTCCGTGAGTAAAAATAGCAGGGCTACCGGCGAGTGTTCGTGAAAACCCGAAAGGGCGCGACCTCGTTAGAAAAAAGAATAAAAAGAATATAAAAAAAGACGGTATGTCCATAAGCAAAATGGGCACGAATGAAAACCCGAAAGGGCTCCATGAGTAAAAACAGCAGGGCTACCGGCGAGTGTTCGTGAAAACCCGAAAGGGCGTGACCTCGTTAGAAAAAAGAATAAAAAGAATAAAAAAAGGCGGTATGTCCATAAGCAAAATGGGCACGGATGAAAACCCGAAAAGGCTCCGTGAGTAAAAACAGCAGGGCTACTGGCGAGTGTTCGTGAAAACCCGAAAGGGCGCAACCTCGTTAAAAGACACTTGCAAGGTCCTCTCGACTTTGTAAGGAGAAACCACCCGCGTGAGATCCTTACGACTCACAAGGGAAGCAACACACTTAGGGATCCTCACGATTCCTAAGGAGAAATTACACTTGCGAGATCCTCACGACTCGTAAGGAGAATCCTCTTATGAGACCCTCACGGCTCATAAGATTTGAAAGTCTTAAGCTACAGAGACCTGAATCTGTTCTTAAGCAACCCCCACAACCTCCAATACTGCCCTACAAGTGGCTCAATACTGACCCTTATATACAATCCACGAGCGCGAATAAACATTTCCCTAACAAAGTCCCATCCGTGACTAGGGATATGTTCGCACGGTGAACAACCCTTGTGAGTCCTCTCGGCTCATAAGGAGAAAACACTCTTGTAAGATCCTTACGACTTATAAGAGAACATACACTTAGGAGTCCTCACGATTCCTAAGGAGAAAACGCACCTGCGAGATCCTCACGACTCGTAGGGAGAAACACCTTTATGAGACCCTTACGGCTCATGAAGTCAAAAGCCTTAGTCGACGGGATCCTAACCCTGTTTGCGAAGCCACCTTTGTTCGATATCGACAGAGGCAAATGATGATTCACTCCTGGCAATATCCCAGTTGTAGCGATGCTGACGCCTAAATCGGTATCAAATTCCAAGTCCTTTCATGGCAAATGATGATTCGCTCCTGGCAATATTCCAGTCGTAGCGATGCTGATGCTAAGATTGGCATCAGATTCCAAGTTCCACACTCGCGATAAAAAAATCAGCGAGCCAAAAAAAATGCATATGAAATAGCCGAAATGATGGGGCAACTTGCAACAAAATCAGCAAGTAAAAATGTATGCATACAAAAACAGCCGAAATGATTGGGCAACTCCCAATAAAAAGCAGCGAGTAAAAAGAAAAATAGCCGAAATGATTGGGCACCGCAAAAAATAGCCGAAATGATTGGGCAATCGCGATTTTCGGATATAAAAAGCTGAAATGATAGAGCATCGCGGAAAAAATAAAAAAATGATGAAAGAATGAAACTTTTTGCCCTACAGGTGAGATCATATCGATCCCTGTATACAATCTAGGGGCACAAATAAAGAGGGAACCATACCTTCCCAACAGGCTCCATCAGAAAGCGAGGCCAAATCTCAACGGTTCATAAACAACCTAGAGACAACCTTTACATTTGTCGCAATGTTGCAGACACGATGTCAACAAATGAAGCAAAGGAAGATCCCTGGCTTCAGGGTCTCAACGTCAACATCGACAACTTAGAGATCACCAACGGCGTTTCTCCTCACTCTAACCAGATGCAGACGTGACGTCAACAATCGACCTCAGAGTCGCAACGAAACGGAACCATAGCAAAGTCCCTAGTTCCAAATCTCAATGGACACATCTGCAGCCAGGAGACCAACGATGGTGGGCCTCCTCATTCCAGCATGACACAGATGTTACACCATCAAACGGAGCCATGGAAAAATCCCAGTTCCATCTCAGCATTCGTCTCGATACAGCAGATGAGATGTCAACAATGGCGTTCCTTTGCAGTCCAGCAGGATGCAAATGCAACGTCAACAAAAGACCTCACGGTCGAAGCAAAGCGGAGCAACGGCAAAATCCCAGCTCCACCTCAGCATTCGTCTCGATACAGCAGACGAGATGTCAACAATGGCGTTCCTTCGCAGTCCGGCAGGATGCAGATGCAACGTCAACAAAAGACCTCACGGTCAAAACAAAGCAGAGCGACGGCAAAATCCCAGCGCGGAGTGGTCACCACCTCGACGTTCGTCTCGACACAGCAGACGCAACGCCGAAGCAAATGAAGCAAAGCCCAAATTCCTAACTTCAGGGTCTTGACGGCAAGTCATATAAAGCCTGAAACACAATCGGAGATCATCTCGCACCAGTGTGGAGTGGTGATTATTTTCAAAAACATGAGTTTACCGCAATCAGAAACGGCGTCGCTTCGCAGCTAGCCGGTGAGTACGAGTCGATCCACAGAGACGGGTAAATTTCTTTTATGTGTTTTAACGAGTTGATTCAAAGTGTCGTTTTGATTGGTTTATAAAAATCTATGAAAACTGGATCTATCACTAAACTTAATTAATCTAATTTAAAGTCTTGCTAGGGTTAGGCTTAGGGGAAGTTTTGGAGATTAACGTTTCCTTCACCGCTTTCAATGCCTTCTTTTTGAGATCTATTAGGTGTTACGTTAATTATCAATAAAGTGGATACGAATCTTTTGGGAAGATGTTTCTTCCTCTAGATTTGTATCCTTCCTTTGTTGATAATTACCCTAACCCCCATGGAAAACGCGCACAACCGGCCCTTTATACTACGGTTCACCGTTACCTAGAGGGGTAGGGTGCCGTAGGGAGCGGATGTGTGCGTATTCATGGAGTTATAACTCTAAAGTGAAGATGGCATTGAAAGGGGTGAGAGATCTCATCTCTCAACCCTTTCGCTAAGGCTAACCCTAACAAGCGAGGAGACTACTCGCTCATTAGGGGATGATAAATTATACTAGAAAATAAAAGCAAGGAAATAAATTACCTATTGATTTGATGGCTCCCTCCAAGTAGAAGACAGAATAGATCTGAAAGTCATTCCCAGAAATTCTGAATTTTATTTATTGAAAAGAGGCATAGGGTTTTACAATTTTTGATTACAATTTATAAGCAAACAGGAGAATTTAGGGTTACGGGATTCGCACATGTGCAATTATAGATTTGACCCCTAAAAATCCCAACACCCGTACCGACGCAACAGCTCAGAAAAACTCCACCGACATGCGCACTATATGGCCGCGGAACCGCGGCGCCAGGCTGGGTTTGGCCGCGGTTCTGCGGCCAAAGAAAGGAGTTGGGATCTGTACTTTTTGGGCTTGGTTCAGGGGTTCTTGGGCTCTGTATTTTTATATGTATTTTCTCTGTTGGGCTTCTGGGTCTTCTCCAGATCTTCAGTGAAAACTTGTTCATATCTTTTGACCGTTCACTTGACATTTTGGACCTTGTACTGTTCTTCGTCTAGGCTTGACTAGGATCCGTCTAATAGTTGGTCAAAAGTCCCTTTTTCTGTTGTTTTGTGTCTTTTTCACTGTATTTGCTCCAGAAACCTGTATCCTGTAATATGCAACAAACGTGCGTCAAGAGTACCTGTTTATTTATAAAAAGGATAAGAAAAGGGGAGTGAAAATGCAATATTATGGTCTGAACAAATACCCCCAAACTTACCTTTTGCTCGTCCTCGAGCAAACTTATTATTTTATTCACTAAAATCCTAACCGCACTTTCGCAGGGAAACGCGATTGCACTGAGCATGTGCAACAAGCTGTTAAACCTCTAGGTGTCCCTAGTAGGAGGAGTGTTGTCTCCTGAGGGTTTTCAGCGGTTACTACCCACAAAATCCTATCAATTCAGCACATTGCCTTTTGTTCTCCAATTAGGTTTTCTAACAAGGAATTCTATTATCGTTGACCCGCAAATTATCCACCCATATTTTTCACGCTTTCTCATCATTTAACTTAAGATTATATATGTTCTATAGATTTACTTAGCTTTCGGCATCTCTTAAGTTTTCCTTCTAGGGTTCAATCTCCACTTAGGAATTTCTATCAACTCTATTAAAGATACAAGTTCTATCTTTCATTCCTCTCTCTTATCTAAATTCCAATCATATACCCCCATGTGTGTGTATAGATCACCCCTACACTTGGAAATTCAAATCAAGCAATCATGCCCTTGTCCGTTGTCCAAAATACTTATTAGTAGGTGAATTTTTAATTGAATTTTTGCTTACACATCCTTCATGCGACCGTTAATACTTCTTGAGGTACCAACGACCGATTACAAGATGTGTTTGCACATTAAAGCGTAATTCCTAGTCTTGTGATACCCAAGGCTTTTAGCAGTGACTTCCAAACCAGTTGGTCTAAGGCACTAGGTGATGAAGCACCCTCGCTAAATATTTTTCTATTTTTTACAGCCTTAAGCAATCACAAAAACCAGTGTCCATTTTTTTTCTTTATTCACTTTTTTTTTTAGTTTCATTGTACTAAGGACTTTAGACAAGAGCATTTCAAGGTCTCTTCTACTATTCCAAGTTTCAAGGTGCGTGATTGTGCAAATTGTAGGGTATTCTGAAACAGAATCTAGACTTAAGCTAGGAACTATTTTTCAAACTTATACTCTAATAAGAACATCAATACTCTTCCCTCATTTCGACTTAGCCCAAGAAGTGAACCCAAAATTTGCCTATTTCTAAATAAACTACAAGGCATATACTTTCTACCGTTAAACTTTAAGGAATGTTATTTTTAGGGTTTTTAATTCACTAAGTCTAAGATCTAGTTGTTCCCAACCAGTTAACCTATTTGTCAAACTCAAGTCAATTAGCCAAAATTGAATACAATAATTTTTATAATTTTTGAAATTTTTCAATTTTTATGGGTTTTTCAAATAAATATGCAAATGCAAAAATATGTACAAATGAATGCGAAGGAAGAAGACGTACCGAGCATACCCCCAAACTTGAACTTGACAGTGTCCTCACTGTCATGCTAAACCAAGAGGGTCAAAATACCGGCACTCCCCTGTTTATTTATTTATAATTTTTTTTAGATTTTTAATGTTTTGAATTTTTTTTTAGAAAAAGAAAACAAAAAGATATATACATATATACAAAGGTTCCCCCCCCCCAAACTTAAGCTTGGCCTTACACAAGCCAAATGTTAGCACCAACCATTCAAAAATCTTATCATGGTAATGGTAGAGTTGGTGCAAGAATAGGGTGTGGAGGAAAGAAATGAGAAACACGCGAGACCGTGTGGGAAGAAGGGTAGAATACGGTCTCGGTGGAGGAGAAGAATGGCGGAAAGGAGAAAGAAGTGGAGTACGATCTTGAGGGTGTAAATCGAGTGAATAAATTAGCGCAATATGTGATGAACGATGTGTTAAAAGCGATTGCGCTAACCTATCAACCCGTCGGGAAATGGGGTCAAATCCCTCAAGATTCGTAAGAAAACATGGGTACGCCGAACTTGGTATAGGAGATGAAAGCGTAACGGTCATTTGTTCGGTCGGAACAATAGGAAGGAGGAAGGGTGATATAACAGTCAAAGGTTCAGGAGGCTGAATTGGAAAATCCGACACATCCAATAAAAATGGTTCAACCTCGATATTATCCTCAAGACTCTCCTCAGTACTATCCTCAATATGTAATTCATCCATGCCATTATCATCAAAATCTAGACGCATATGAGATTCGGGGGAAACATTTAATAACTCAGGATGATGATTTGAACATAAAATTTCTATTAAATCGACAGGGTCATCATCCGAAATATTCCCGGCGTCTATATCCTCAATCAAGTGAAAATCAATTTCTTTAGACACTTCATCCACAGCATGGATATTTATCAATGTAGGTTCTAGAGTGGAGGTGTAAAGATCGAAATGATTAGGTGCGGTTTCACTCGAAAGGGGTTCCTCACAATTTGGCAAATCAAACACTACAAAATCGCACAACTCATTTTTATTTTCAACTGGTGAATCATTTGGAACAATCGATGGAAAACCGGAATTGTGGGTTTCAATTGGGTAAGGGTAGGTTTGATTTGAAAATCCTCTCTCATTCTCACTCTGTCCAACTGCCGCCTTATACATTGAAAAATTCGGAGCTAGCGGGACACTAACTACCGGTTCACTAGGTTGCATAAGGGCGGCCATGGATGCTTCCACATTCCTCATCATTTTATTTGTTGCAGCAATATATGCTTCCAATGACTCTTCCAAACTAGACTTAGGTGGTGAGGGGGTTTCAGTAAAAGATTCAAAATTGGTTGGGTATGTGAAACTCCCTAATGGCTGTGTCGAAACAGCGTCTAGTGAAGGTGGGAAGGTCGGGTATGATTGGTAGGAAGTGGGTGGTAAGACAAGAGTAGGGTCAACATATGGATAAGAAGGTGAATAATCGTGCGGATCTCTAAAACTAGATGAGTGGAGAGGGGTGAAAGATCGACTGCGAGATTGAGCAATATGCTCAGCAATGGACATCGGCCTAGGAGTGACAGAAGGACTTGAAGAAGTGGTATCAACATATGTAGGTTGTAAAGGTTGACTCGGTTGACACAAAGTGGGTTGAAAAGTCAAACTATTTCTCCTAGACGCCTCTATTTGATCTTTCAACGAAATTTTTGGCAAGGAGGGATCGTTTTTAAATTGACCGAAACAATTGACGAACGACGCAAAGTTAGGTTCGGGATACCAAAATTCGGCAAGAGATTTATGATGTGGGGTACCCATGATAGAAGAATGCAAGGATTTCTTAGCGACAAAATTTTTGCAAGTTTTTAAAAGATTTTTCTTTAATTTTTTTTATTGGAGAGTTTTGCAATAAGGTTTTAGAAAATGGGACTCGTGACACAAATGTATCAACCACACATGCACAATCAGGCCTAGATCTAGGGTTGCCTAGGTCTGCTAGACAGCTCCTAACTAGGGTTAGAAATAGGACCTCAAACCGCCTCTTCACGGACAAATACGGCCAGGTAAGTGGGAAGGAACCACCACTACAGTGGGCCTAATTAATAACCACTAGCCTAGACACCGCAATGTCGGTTAGGATAAACGGCCGATGCCTACCCTAGTCCTTTTCCTATTGAGCTCGCTGTCCTTAGGTCTGAGTCTAATCTTTTTTTAATTAACTGTGGTCAATGCACATGCTTTAGGTGTTTTCTGGGGTCCTGGGAAGGGTGATGAAATCCCCACCCAATCTGAGTTTGGTCAATTAGCCCCTTAGAGTCCGGTTAAATTATGCAAAACAATAATTCACTTGCATTCAATTTTAGCGCGGCGCAAAGAAACCTGCATAAAATCTGTTATTTAGAAGGGAGAGAAAGATTTTTTAGCGCAAAGAACCCTGCAGAAAATTTTTACAGTGGATATATTGTAGGTTACAGAGGGGAGAAGGAGGATCAAACTCACAAAATTTGAGGTGCTGACGTGGCCAATTGAGCGCGGAACCGCGGTCTGGAGGCTACCATTGCGGCGGAAACGCGGTCGGTGGTTGGGTTCAGCCTCTGGAAAAAATTTTGTATCTCCTGTTCACCAATTCTCCTCTGTTCCTATGTTCACTTTTCTGATTTGCCCTCTGTAAAATTCCAGAACCTCAATTCTCCGCTGTTCCTGCAAGATTCAAAAGATACACCCTTCAAACAGATCAAAGTTGATAATTTTTTTTTTATATTTTCAGATTTTTATAATTTTTAAATTTATATCAACCCGAAAATTCACAAAAAGAAATATTACGCCGTCCCCGGCAACGGCGCCATTTGATTATTTTCAAAAACATGAGTTTACCGCAATCAGAAACGGCGTCGCTTCACAGCTAGCCGGTGAGTACGGGTCGATCCACAGAGACGGGTAAATTTCTTTCATGTGTTTTAACGAGTTGATTCAAAGTGTCGTTTTGATTGGTTTATAAAAATCTATGAAAACTGGATCTATCACTAAACTTAATTAATCTAATTTAAAGTCTTGCTAGGGTTAGGCTTAGGGGAAGTTTTGGAGATTAACGTTTCCTTCACCGCTTTCAATGCCTTCTTTTTTAGATCTATTAGGTGTTACGTTAATTATCAATAAAGTGTATACGAATCTTTTGGGAAGATATTTCTTCCTCTAGATTTGTATCCTTCCTTTGTTGATAATTACCCTAACCCCCATGGAAAACGCGCGCAACCGGCCCTTTATACTACGGTTCACCGTTACCTAGAGGGGTAGGGTGCCGTAGGGAGCGGATGTGTGCGTATGCATGGAGTTCTAACTCTAAAGTGAAGATGGCATTGAAAGGGGTGAGAGATCTCATCTCTCAACCCTTTTGCTAAGGCTAACCCTAACAAGCGAGGAGACTACTCGCTCATTAGGGGATGATAAATTATACTAGAAAATAAAAGCAAGGAAATAAATTACCTACTGATTTGATGGCTCCCTCCAAGTAGAAGACAGAATAGATCTGAAAGTCATTCCCAGAAATTCTGAATTTTATTTATTGAAAAGAGGCATAGGGTTTTACAATTTTTGATTACAATTTATAAGAAAACATGAGAATTTAGGGTTACGGGATTCGTACATGTGAAATTACAGATTTGACCCCTAAAAATCCCAACACCCGCACAGACGCAACAGCTCAGAAAAACTCCACCGACATGCGCACTATATGGCCGCGGAACCGCGGCGCCAGGCTGGGTTTGGCCGCGGTTCCACGGCCAAAGAAAGGAGTTGGGATCTGTACTTTTTGGGCTTGGTTCAGGGGTTCTTGGGCTCTGTATTTTTATATGTATTTTCTCTGTTGGGCTTCTGGGTCTTCTCCAGATCTTCAGTGAAAACTTGTTCGTATCTTTTGACCGTTCACTTGACATTTTGGACCTTGTACTGTTCTTCGTCTAGGCTTGACTAGGATCCGTCTAATAGTTGGTCAAAAGTCCCTTTTTCTGTTGTTTTGTGTCTTTTTCACTGTATTTGCTCCAGAAACCTGTATCCTGTAATATGCAACAAACGTGCATCAAGAGTACCTGTTTATTTATAAAAAGGATAAGAAAAGGGGAGTGAAAAATGCAATATTATGGTCTGAACAAGTGGTCACCACCTCGACATTCGTCTCAATACAGCAGATGAAATGTCACCCCAGCGTTCTTCCCCCAGCAGGATTCGGACGCGCCAAAGCAAATGAAGCAAAAGGCCAAATTCCTAGCTTCAGGATCTTGACGGCAAGTCATATAAAGCCCGAAAGACAATCGGAGATCATCTCGCACCAGCACGGAGTGGTCACCATCTCAACGAACGTCTCGATATAGCAGATGAAATGTCACCCCAGCGTTCTTCCCCCAGCAGGATTCGGACGCGCCAAAGCAAATGAAGCAAAAGGCCAAATTCCTAGCTTTAGGGTCTTGACGGCAAGTCATATAAAACCTGAAAGACAATCGGAGATCATCTCGCACCAGCGCGAAGTGGTCACCACCTCAACGTTCGTCTCGACACAGCAGACGCAACGCCAAAGCAAATGAAGTAAAGGCCAAATTCCTAGCTTCAGGGTCTTGACGGCAAGTCATATAAAGCCTGAAAGACAATCGAAGATCATCTCGCACCAGTGCGGAGTGGTCACCACCTCGACGTTCGTCTCGATACAGCAGATGAAATGTCACCCCAGCGTTCTTCCCCGAGCAGGATTCGGACGCGCCAAAGTAAATGAAGCAAAAGGCCAAATTCCTAGCTTCAGGGTCTTGACAGCAAGTCATATAAAGCCTGAAAGACAATCGGAGATCATCTCGCACCAGCGCGGAGTGGTCACCACCTCGACGTTCATCTCGACACAGCAGACGCAACGCCAAAGCAAATGAAGTAAAGGCCAAATTCCTAGCTTCAGGGTCTTGACGGCAAGTCATATAAAGCCTGAAAGACAATCGGAGATCATCTCGCACCAGTGTGGAGTGGTCACCACCTCGACGTTCGTCTCGATACAGCAGATGAAATGTCACCCCAGCGTTCTTCCCCCAGCAGGATTCAGTCGCGCCAAAGAAAATGAAGCAAAAGGCCAAATTCCTAGCTTCAGGGTCTTGACGGCAAGTCATATAAAGCCCGAAAGACAATCGGAGATCATCTCGCACCAGCGCGGAGTGGTCACCACCACAACGATCGTCTCGATACAGCAGATGAAATTTCACCCCAGCGTTCTTCCCCCAGCAGGATTCGGACGCGCCAAAGCAAATGAAGCAAAAGGCCAAATTCCTAGCTTCAGGGTCTTGACGGCAACTCATATAAAGCCTGAAAGACAATCGGAGATCATCTCGCACCAGCGCGGAGTGGTCAACACCTCGACGTTCGTCTCGACACAGCAGACGCAACGCAAAAGCAAATGAAGCAAAGGCCAAATTCCTAGCTTCAGGGTCTTGATGGCAAGTCATCTAAAGCCTGAAAGACATTCGGAGATCATCTCGCACCAGTGCGGAGTGGTCACCACCTCGACGTTCGTCTCGATACAGCAGATGAAATGTCACCCCAGCGTTCTTCCCCCAGCAGGATTCGGACGCGCCAAAGCAAATGAAGCAAAAGGCTAAATTCCTAGCTTCAGGGTCTTGACGGCAAGTCATATAAAGCCTGAAAGGCAATCGGAGATCATCTCGCACAACCATGGAGTGGTCAACACCTCGACGATCGTCTCGATACAGCAGATGAAATGTCACCCCAGCGTTCTTTCCCCAGCAGGATTCGGACGCGCCAAAGCAAATGAAGCAAAATGCCAAATTTCTAGTTTCAGGGTCTTGACGGCAAGTCATATAAAGCCTGAAAGACAATCGGAGATCATCTTGCACCAGTGCGGAGTGGTCACCACCTCGACGTTCGTATCGACACAGCAGACGCAACATCATCAAACAGCGGAGCAACGGCAAAGTCCCTAGTTCCAAACCTCGACGGTTCACCAACAACCTAGAGACAACCGCGACATTCGTCTCGATATAAAGGACGCAATACCAGCAAATGAAGCAAAGGCCAAGTTCCTAGCTTCAGGGTCTTAACGGCAAGTCATATAAAGCCTGAAAGACAATCGGAGATTATCTCGCACCAGTGCGGAGTGGTCACCACCTCGACGTTCGTCTCGACACAGCAGACGCAACATCACCAAAAGGAGCCACGACAAAATCCCTAGTTCCAAACCTCGACGGTTCACCAGCAATCTAGAGACAACCACGACATTCATCTCGATACAGAGGACGCAATGCCAGCAAATGAAGCAAAGGCCAAATTCCTAGCTTCAGGGTCTTGATGGTAACTCAAATAAAACCGGAAAGACCATCGGAGATCATCCCACACCAGCGCGGAGTGGTTATGACTCATCGGGGCTCTCCAAAATGAGCCTAACCTCAAGTAAAAAGCGGCATGGAAAATTCGTAATGCTTGCTTTTCCGACGGTCAAATTGCCTAGGAAGATTGCTTGAAGACGTCTTGTCCAGCCCCCGAAGGGATCAGAGACACGACAGTCGCAGGGCTACTCGAACAGCACGATTGCCTATCGAGGGATACATCAGCCGATGCGACGGTACGACGGGCAAAACCCTAGTACCACAGACCCTAACGGACCTCTGTCGTAAAGAGCAGAGGTTAACTATGACGTTAGGATATTTTTGCGAGATCTGCTCGATCCGTTTTGACTCGTGAGGAAATTGATGTCTTTGCGAGGACATCTCGATTCGTCTCAACTCGTGAGATAAAGCCTTAGGCAGTAGGGATTAAAAAAAACCTGTTTCCTAAGCACTGGGGCCCTGCAAGGCGATCCAAAACGGTCTCTTGCATACTATCTACGGGTCACACTCTCCAAAGTCGAATCTCGACTAGGAGGGAAACAACCACTTACGAGTCCTCTCGACTTATAAGCGGGAAAATTCTCTTGTGAGATCCTTACGACTTTCAAGAGAAAACACACTTAGGAGTCCTCACGACCCCTAAGGAGAAAATACACCTGCAGGATCCTCTCGACTCGTAGGGAGAAAATTCTTTATGAGACCCTCACGGCTCATAAAGTTGAAAAGTCTTAGGTGGCAGATCCTAATCCTGTCTCCTAAGCCACCACTGCCCTGCAAAGAGTTCAAGATGGACCATCTATGAGCCACACTTGCCAAAACTACATGCCACTGAAATGGAGAAGCTACTCATGAGCATATAAACTACTTCACGCCAGAGTAAGACATAAAAAATGGAACGGTGTGACTCATGGGGATGAGAGTTTGGAACTATATCCCTTAAGAGTTGAGATTTGAGTCAATGATAAATGACGACGCTTGTGTCCGCTCGTTATCTTCTCAGATCAAGATTATAAAAGTGATACACCAACCCGAAACTGGTCATACGCCATGCATAACTCTGCATAACTCTGCACTACTTCACCCACGTACATACTTAAGTGGGCAAAGTAGTGGGGGGCATTTGTTCCCGCCAAAAATTTCTGCGCAAAAGAGTCCAAAGTATCAAATGGCAGCGATACGCTTAAGAAAATGCGAGCTAGTATCTTTCGGCCTGTATTTTGATAAACTCCCGAAGGAGAAATAGATAAATTCTGATGGTATCGAAAGCGTCTTGAAAAACCCTTCGATTTGATATATTATGGGCTTCATAATTCATCCGCGATCAAAAGTTATGAGCAAATATGCTATACACTGTTCCCTGATTAAAAATCAGGAATTACCTCAATGAGGTATCACGTGCTCACACGTGACCAATGGTCATGTGTTGACACGTGATAGTTAAAACAGAAATAAAATAACAAATGGCTGAAGGAATTACTTCAATGAGGTGTCACGTGCTCACACGTGACCAATGGTCACGTGTTGACATATGACGGTTACAATTGAAGCATATGTAAACGCTGAGAAAAGAACCAATTGGGGGTCACGTGCCAGCACGTGACAGGCTTCGAAAACCTTATAGTTTAACAAATAGAATTAAAATTCTAAATTTCTCTAAATCTTTCCAAATAGAATTAAAATTCTAAATTTCTCTAAATCTTTCTAAATGGAAAAGGATTATGGGGACCGTTGGATTAAAAATCCAATGGTGATTAAAGATCACCAATTTATGGAAAGATTTGATACAATGAAAGATTTCCCCTAAATCTCACGAAAAATAACAAACAGAATATTTTTGGATTTAAAATCCAATGGTGAATAAAATTCACTGAATGATCTAAAAGATCATATTAATTATGAAAACAAATCAAATCTTTCAATGAAATATTTACAAAACAAATTGATTCTCTTCCTTCTCCTATAAATAGGAGCCAAGAAAAGAAGAGAAGGGACCTTTTTGGAGAGAAACAGAGGGAGTAGAATTTAATTCTCAAGAGAAAAAAGAAAGGAGAGGAGAATTTAATTCTCAACAAAGAAAACCTTAGGTAAGAAAAGAGAGGCTTCAAGAGAGAATTTAATTCTCAAAAGAGTTTAACTCTTATATAAAGAAAAGAACTTAGTTCTTTCTCTGGTTGAGGATCTGCAAAGTGCACATCTCCCCATGAATTGAGAATTTAATTCTCATTGGGTTGAGATCCTGCCATGCAGATCTAAAACATAGAGAAAGAATTGAGTTTTGAGAATTTAATTCTCCTAAAACAAAACTAGGCTTTAACCCTAATCAAGAATTTAATTCTTTTACATATCTGGGAATTTAATTCCTTTAAAAAGAAATTAGGGTTTTACCCTAAATAAGAATTTAATTCTTTCACAATAGGAATTTAATTCCTCCAAAACAAAATTAGGGTTTAACCCTACAGAGAATTTAATTCTTAAAAAAGAGACTTGAAAAATCTCCATGCATGCAAAAGACCAAGGTCACGTGTCCCCACGTGACCCCTGAAGAGATCCCTGAAGAAAAGGAAACAACTTTGAGGCAATGCCTCACGTGCTCCCACGTGACTTACGAAATGCAGAGAGAAAAAGTAAAAGAAATAAAGGCCTTGGGCGCTCTCACGTGTTCCCACGTGACCTCTTGGCAGATGCTCTAACAATCAGTGCATGAATCCTCCTCACGTGTCAGCACGTGATGCTCCAAAGTAAAATACAAAAGTTTTTAACACTTAATTGCAGAACGAAGAAAAGGGATCCGGTCCCCCCTTTTGTGCGCTCTCACGTGTCCACACGTGACCCCTCTGTCTTTAGTGTTTAACACTAATTTGGGGATTATATTTCCAGTGTTTAACACTGATTGTTTCTAGTGTTTAACACTAAATTGAAGATTATATCTCCAGTGTTTAACACTGATTGTTTTTTAGTGTTTAACACTAATTTGAGAGTTCTACCTCCAGTGTTTAACACTGTTGTTCTCTAGTATTTAACACTACTTTTAGCCAAATTGGCTAATTTTCCAGAGGTAAAAGTCCCTCCTCCAAATGAATCTCAAAATTGAGGAAATCAAAGACAAAATGTTGTCAGAGTCCCCAAACCTCTGTTTAGCACTGCTGAATGATGAGGGGCTGAACCCAGACAAATGTCTAATGGCCCAAAGGGCCAATATTTCAAACATAATTGGACTTAGCCCAAACTGGCCATAAGTCCTCAAATCATCTTGAACTGAGCACATCTGCTCTTTCAACCAACTCATTGGTTCAAGGGTACATCTCTGAACTCCTCTGATATCTGTCGTTGTAATCCTTCAACGTCGTCAGAGAGGTGATGGGTCCCAACGGCCATACATGCAATGGACCACTATGTCCCTAAACTAGAACAATAGAGCCCAAATGCTCTTTTGTCGGATCTAAATGATCCTGTTAAGTTGATCTTAGTCTCAAACTGGACTAACGTATCCTTAACAAACGTTTAAGTTGATCTTAGCCTCAAATACGGCTAACGTATCCTTAAACCAAAACCCCAAACCCAAATCTAAGAAAATACGGATTTGGACTAATCCACGTCCTACGGGCGACGACATAACTTAGTCTCCGTATACAATCCACGGGCAACCAAACACAAATCAAACATACACGACACGAAGTGACCATCTGGAGAAGGAGAAAGTTATTACCGCAACGCGGTAGCGCAATTAACTGCAGGGGCTTGCACCTGCAGGGAAGAGCGTCCCCACAATAAAAAAACCCCTCAGGAGAGGGGGAATCTGACGAAGTCTGCTACATCGGACGCATCCGTTTAAACCTTCGATACATGATGTCATAAATCAACTTGGCATCTTCGGAGAGGTAGACGGATAGCACCAATTAGCATCTGCTCCGAATTTCAGGCAAGACGTCCCCGCGTCGTCCTGGCCGTCTTTCGGAGGGGAACAATATTCACTGATACAAATTTCCAAAATATATTCACTTGTACAATTTGAGCTTTTCGGCGTTGTAAGGTCGCAGAAGCTTGCGTCCTCCCGCGTCTTGGAAGCAATAAGCTCCTCCGGGTAATACTTCGGAGACAAGGAATGGACCGTCCCACTTCGGGGAGAACTTGTGCAGCTTTCCTTGGTCTATGAATTCATTCCGTCTTAGGACCAAATCTCCCGTCTTGAAAGTGCGATGCTTGACTCGTGCGTTTTAGTAGCGGGCAGTTTGCTGTTGATAAGCGGCGGCTTTGATATGTGCCCAGTCCCGCTTCTCTAGCAAGATGTCCAAATTAGTCCGGAGCGCCGAGGTGTTTACTTCGTCGTCGAAGTGCTCGACTATGTAACTGGGCAGTCCAATCTCTGCTGGGACCATCGCCTCGGTGCCATAGCAGAGGCTGAAGGGGGTCTCTCCAGTGGGGGTCTTCTTTGATGTGCGTAAGGCCCATAAAACCCGGGGTAGTTCCTCGACCCAGCAGCATTGTCTTCCTTCTAAACGAGTTCAAAGACCTCGAATGACGTCTCTGTTAGCGACATCGGCCTTCCCGTTGCATTGAGGATGCGCGACCACGGCAAACTTCATTAGTATGTGGTATTCGTTGCAGAATCCCTTGACTTTGTCGTTTTCAAAATTCGTCCCGTGATTGGTAACAATACACCTCGGGATCCCGAAACAGGATATTATGTTGTTCTACAAGAATTTGATGGTCATGGTGGCGTCCGGTTTTCTTATGGGGACGGCCTCAATCCATTTCTTAAAATAGTCCACCGCGACAAGAATGTATTTGTGCCCGCCCGTACCAGTTGGGAGTTGGCCTACCATGTCCATCCCCCATTGGGCAAACGGCCAGGGGGAGGTGAGGGCGGTTAGCTCGATAGCCGGAAGACGGGGTATACTCCCGTGGAGTTGACAGCTTTTGCATCTTCTGACGAGATTTTGAGCGTCTTGGTGAATCATCGGCTAGTAATACCCTTGGAGCAGCATTTTCTGGACTAAGGTGCGGGCCCCTTGATGTGCTCCACCGACCCTTTCGTGTATCTCACACAGGACATAGTCGGCTTCGTGGGGGTCGACGCACCGAAGCAGAGATTGCGTGTACTACTTCTTGTAGAGGTTCCCATTGCTCCAGACGAAATGGCGGGCTTTAGCTCGAAGGCGACATGCTTCCCCTCAGTCCTCCGGGAGTGTACCTTCTTTCAGGAACTCTACGAGGGGCTTTCTCCAATCCCGGCCTCCCTCCTGAGTAGTGTATACTTGAAGTGTTGCCTCCCTGTCTTCCACGCTGGGCCGTGGCAAGACTTCGAAGAGGATATTCCTCTTATTGTTAGCCGTATAGGAGGAGGCTAGATTGCTTAGGGTGTCGGCCTGGACATTTAGGTGTCGAGGAATCTGCTCAACTTGAACTTTGTCGAAGTCATTTCGTAGTCTCTTTACCTCGGCCGAGTACTTTACCATTAGCGGCTCCCGGGCCTCGAAACGGCCGGTCACTTGGCCCACGACTAGGGCGGAGTCGCTGCGAATTCGGATTGTCTTCAGCCCCACTCTGGAGGCGATTCGTAGTCCATCCAGCAAGGCCTTGTACTCCGCGGCATTGTTTGAATCTCTAAACCCGAGCTTCAATGAGTACTCCATCTCTGCCTCATTCGGGCCTCGAATGATAAGGCCGACACCGCTCCCATCTTCAGTAGAGGATCCATCGACGTAAGCGACCTAATCAGGGACGGAGTCGGGCCCTTCCTTGACCGAGGGTCGGGACACGGGGATGGATGCTGACACTGCCTCCTTGTTGGGCATAGTACATTCAACAACGAAATCTGCCAGGACTTGCGCTTTGATAGCTTGCCTGGGGAGGCATTAGATTTCGAATTGAGATAATTCCCACCTCCATTTCTCAAGACTACCAGACGATTCGGGGGAGGCGAGAATAGCTCCTATGGGCCGCTCGGTGAGGACGAGGATGGTGTGTGCCTGGAAGTAGTATCATAGCTTTCTTGAGGCGACGATAAGCGCCAAGACAATCTTCTCTATGGCCGGGTACCTTGTTTCCGCGTCCTTAAATACGCGGCTCACGTAGTAGACCGGCTTCTGCGCTCCTTCGACTTCTCGGACGAGCACCAAGCCGGCAGCCTGATCGGACACCGCAAGGTACAGCAGCAGCTCGTCTCCTTCGGACGGCCGGGTAAGCAGCGGGGGAGTTGCCAGGTGCACCTTGAGTTTCTCGAAAGCATTCTGAAACTCTTTCGACCATTCGAACTTTAGGATTTTCCTCAGGGCTTTAAAGATCGGGAGACACTTTTCCCCGGACCTCGACATGAAGCGACTAAGAGCGGCCACTTTCCCCGTGAGTCGCATGATCTCCACGTTTCTCTTTGGCGTGGCCATGTTGAGGATGTCGCTGATCTTCTCCGGGTTAGCCTCAATTCCTTGGTGGGTAACCATGAACCCGAGGAATTTCCTGCTAGTGACCCCGAACGCGCACTTGGCGGGATTCAGCCATTTTGTACTTGCGGAGGATGCCGAATGTCTCGCCAAGATCTTTAGCGTGCTCATCCGACGATGTCGATTTTACGAGCATGTCGTCGACGTAAACCTCCATATTCTTCCCAATCTGCGGTTTGAACATTCTGTTGACCAAGCGCTGGTATGTAGCTCCGGCGTTTTTGAGGCCGAAGGGCATCACTTTGTAGCAGTACACCCCCCGATCCGTTGTGAACGCGGTAAGCTCTTCATCTGCCGGGTTAATGCTGATCTGGTTGTAGCCGGAGAAAGCATCCATGAAGCTGAGCAACTCGTGGCCTGCTGAACTGTCGACTAGATGATCTATCCGAGGGAGGGGAGAGTTATCTTTCGGGCAGGCCTTGTTGAGATCTGTAAAGTCGACGCATATGTTCCACTTCCCGCTTTCCTTCTTAACCATAACCACATTCTCTAGCCATTCCAAGTAGGCTACATTTCGAATGAAGTTGGCTACAAGCAACCTATCGATCTCGTCTTCTATCGCCCTTTGTTTGATCGGAGCGAAGCTTAGTTTCTTTTGCCTGAAGGGTCGGGCCGTCGGGTCGACCTCGAGCTTGTGCGAGATTACCTTGGGGTCGATCCTGGGCATGTCGGCAAGCGCCCAGGCGAACACGTCCGAGTTTCCTCGAAGAAAGTGGATCAAGTCTTCACGCCGGGCTCCTGTTAAGAGGGATCCGATCTGGACAGTTCGCTCCTTATTCCCCTCGACGAGGGAGACCTCTGTCAGCGGTTCCACCGGGGCCCCTCGGATTTCTTTTTGTTTGTCACGAGAATCCAAGGACCCCTGGAAATCACCCGCGCTTCCAAGGTCGTCGCTTCGCTCCTTGGAGGTGGATGTTGCTGTGAAGCAAATCTTGGCGATTTGTTGGTTCCCGTAGGCCCGGCCTATTCCCCCTTGATCCAATAGAAACTTAATCGTAAGATGGTAGGTCAAGATTTGGGCCCGAAGGGAGTTTAGCGTCGGGCATCCCAGGAGGATGTTGTAGGATGAGAGAATCCTAGCGACGATGAACTCCACCGGTACGGTTCTCGTACGGCATGCCTCCCCAATGTTAAGGAGGAAGGTAACCACTCATTCTACCGGGATGGAGTGGTTAGTAAACCTCGATAGAATGTGGGTGGTTGGCCTCAGGTCTGATGGGGCGAGCCCATACGTAGAAAGCAGTCATAGAAAGGGATGTCCGTCGAGCTTCCCGAGTCGACCAGTATCCTTTGGACCTTATAGCGGTAGACCTATGCTGTAATCACGAGGGGGTCGTTGTGTGGCAAGGATATTCCATGGAGGTCTTTGTCAGTGAAGATGATGAGCTCGGCTACTTTATTTTTCTTCCGGGGCTGGTCACCGGTTCCCTCGACCGGTAGGAGGCGGAGAATCTCGCCGGCTCCATGCGGACCCCCCGAAGAGACGACCATGATTTGGCCGATCGTTAATTCGCCGGGAAGAGGATGGTTTTCTTGCTCCCGGTCTGCTTGTCGTTTTTCCCGCAGGTACTTCGCTAGGTGGTCCGAGCGAATCAACTCCGCTATGTAGTCGCGGAGCTGTTTACAGTTCTCGGTAGGGTGTCCCTGCGACTTATGGAAGGTGCAGTACAGGCCTCGAATCCGTTTGACCACTCTATTAGTGACCGGAGGGAGCTTGAAGAATCGCTAGCCCTTCGCCTCCTCCAACAGCTCAGTCTGAGAGACGTTGTAACATTTCAGAAAAATAAAATATTATTTTGGGGAATTTAAATAATTAAAATAATAAATATTATAAATATTTTAATGATGTGGTATAATTATATACCAATAGATTGGATAAATATTGGAAAAATAAACTGAATGGTGATTTTTAGAGGGATTTATGTGATTTAGGCAAATTATAAATTTTTATAATTAATTATATACAGGTGATTTCTAAACTTGATTAATTTTCACTAATCGTGCATTAAAACTGATTTGTGCATGTGACATGCACCATGTCATATTACACATTTGTTACAATTTCTACCATGGCTTTTTCTTTATTTTTCATGCATGGTTTTGTTTTAAATGAGAAGAGAAGAAAAGAAAAAGGGGAAATAGAAAAGAAAAGGGAAAAAATTAGAATATTAGGCATAGGCATGAGAGAAAAGAGAGAGAGAGAGGTGAGGGGTCTTTAACTTGTCTCCATTCTTCATCCCTTTCATTATTGTTTTCCCTTCTCCTCTCCCATGGCAGCCTACTCCCTCCACCTCCTCACAACACCATCAATCCCACCTCAAAACATCATCTCCTCTTCACAAAAAATATGCACAAACTCACTACAAGCATTTTGGACCAAGAAAAATTGGATTTTGAAGATTTGGGGCAACTCAAGAAATTTCTTGAGTTTCCAAATGAGGTATATTCTTCACTATTAGTGTAGTGTTTCAATTCCTTTAGCATCCATGTTAATTTAGAATTGATTTAGTGAGGTTTTGTGAGCTTTGAAAATTCCAAGTTGAGGTTTAGGTGATTTTATGAGTTGATAAGGTGAAACTGAGATGTATTAGTGTCCACAAACCCTGTAGAGTTAATATTATGGGCTAAACCAGAGACTAAACCCCAAGACTTGAACTTTAGAATTGCCGATATCGGGTTTTTGTGGGAATTGTGATGACTTCTAGAGATCTGCTATGACCCAGAGACTCTGAAAAATATTTTGCAGATATAGTGAGATGTGCAGACCACTAGGAAGCTACTCTAGAAACCCAAGCCTAAGCCTTTATTATTTGGCCGTCGTTTTATTCGATTTGGACGCATTTTGCGGCCCAATTTTTGAGTTTGGGTCTGAAACTTGGTCTGTAGCTCACTTTTTAGATAACTAGACGTACCCTGAATGCAAAAAGTCTAATTTTACATTAATAAAAATTTATAGTCGTTTTACTTGATTTTTGGTGATGTTTTGCGACTTCTGAAACTTGGTTTTTGGGTATTTTAGTTTTGACTCGGTCATTTGACGTTTGTACGTCAACATCGGGAATTGCTTGGTTGTTCTTGCATGCGTAGACCATAGGTTTTAACCTATGTGAGATACGTGTGTCGTTTTGGTTTTCGTGCGCGATTTCGGTTTACGATACTTTGTGTGTATATATGTAGGTACCCTCAAGTGGACTTTGAACAACAAGGATGAGAGTGGCATCATCGACTTCGGCAAGCAAGGATCAAGGTGAGTAGATATATATCTACGGGGGAAGTCGGGTGGATGGCGTATAGCACCCCCTCAGTTTCGTAGTGCAAAATACGAATACATTATATTATATATATAGATACATGTATTATGATATGTGGATGATTATCAGATAGGTTTTAGATGTTCATGGGTTAGTTTTAGTGTATTAGAAGTAACTTCGTTTAGCTTCTTCGTTGCGAAACCCTAGAGTAAAGTGTTGCACACACGCACACACACGCATACGCATACCGTTTTATTTTCTTATGTGTATATGGGGATATGTATATATGTATATATATATACACATAGGTATAGGACTATGTATATATATACGTATACATATACATGGATGATGAGGATAGTATATGGTACTTGGAGATGAGTCGATGTGACTAGGCATGATGCCACGAGATCGGTGATGTGATTTAGTTCGTATTATGAGATACGACATGATGTTATAGCAGGTCAATTGGCGATATGTTTTCATACACACGCATATATATATATATATATATATATATATATATATATATATATATATATATATATATATATATATATGTATGTATGTATGTATGTATGCTGATGGTATAAGAATGTACTAGACTTTAGATCAGTACCTCTATTTCAGGATATGATGATAAGGATACCAAATGAATAATGAGATAAATGTGATATTCGACCCGTACCCAGATTTGGAATACCGTACGATGGACTTACCGTACGTGATATAATTATGATGATAGATCCGTACTCTTGACTCGAGGATGTCATATTATATATATTGTATCGTACGTGATACTATTGAGGCGGGATCACCGACTACTATATATATATATATATATCGACTCAGACTTAGGTGGTTTTCCTTACCCTTTCGATTAGTTTGTTAGTTTAGCCCTGTAGTTTACTTAGTAGATGTTAGACCGGGCTCGAGTCATACTTATTTCAAAACTAACGAATAGTGAGTATTTTAAAGACAGGCAAAGAGATTCTACGGATATTTCAAAGGACGTACCTTTTCTAAAAAACACCGTAGCCCTATTTTCTAAACACCACGATTCGTGTTATTTCAAATGCCAGCACCGTATGACTCATATTTATTATGTGTATTCTTTATTGTTCCATTTACTATTCATTTGCCATATATTCCTGCCATTTGCATCGCATTGCATGCTTAAATGTGATTTTATTGTTATTATTAAAATCATGCTGTCAGGACACCAACACCATTACCGATGATGCGTATGCTCCACGTACACATGTTTGCCGACTCACACACATCATCATCGGTAATTGCCATATCACGTACACATTAGAAAATACTATTTCATTATTATAAATTGCTGGCTGATAATTTCTACATAGTACCAGTACGCTTGCTGTTGTATGATAGCTTAGACATTGCATTTATTACTGTGATATCTCATGCATATGTATTTTCATTTGTCATGCAATATTATGGAACTTATTACCGGTATTTCATTGTTTATTTACCCTTAAGATTGAGATTTCGGATTTCCATGAGATTTCTGGATTTGGAGAAACCGCAAAGATTTTATAAACTTATTATCATTTTAAAGATAGAAAATTGCGGTTTTCTCATGATATGATTTGAAAGGAGTCCACCATGAGTTTTCTCGTCTCTTGAGCGATATCATACACCCGATTCGAGGAGGAAGAGGAACCGTCTGTGGGTGCATGGTGGACCCGGTACGGTACCCCGGGGCAAGATGGTCGCAGATGATGGCGTTGAGCCCGGCAGGGGAGCACTACCGACTGGTGATTTTATTGTGACTCGATGAATATCCGAAGGATACCGATCGGAGTACTGGCCAGTCCGGATAGCCGGAGCTTAAGATATTGAGATTTGATGATACAGGCCAGTCCGGATAGCCAGAGCCTGAGATATTGAGATATTAGGATATATATTTTGTGTCGATACTTGATACTGATTCTCTGATAATTCCATTGATAATACTTCGATTTTTATACAGAAATCTCACTAAATAAAAAAAACAGTTTTCTCATTCATGGTGTATTCTGTTTTCATTTTAATGCATTCATACATCATATATGTACTATGTTGCTACCTGAGGCACTGGCACGAGCACTTGATATTACACTTATGTGTAGATGGTTTCTGGGATTATATTATTAAGGATATTATTATCGTATGACCTAGGATTGAGTCATACATGCGATTTCTGCTCGGTGATATTTTCTACTCACGAGTTGGCAACTCACCTCCGTTGTGCCACAGTTTCTTGCATATTTTGCCATACAGGTTTTCCTTGGTGGCTTTGCTGGCACATTGCTTCTTTCCGGGTTATTGCTTTGGTAGGTGGGTTCACTCGTATCGTGACTACCAATATACATTTATTTATTTCTGTTGCATCTAGTAACTCCATCAACAAGACTTGTATATTGTTTAGACTTAGAAGACTAGTGTATATTCTTTCGACCTTAGAGTCGCGCTTGTATTATTATGGTTTTCTTGATAATTTTGAGTTTCCTTTTGAGTTTTGATCCTTACCCTTCGGCGTTGTATGTTATATTGCTTGCGTGGTTGTGACTGTCAATTGGCGAAGAGCTAGCTCCCGTTTGGGGATGCCTTTATATATTTCATGTGTTGTACCCTTTTGGGCTCAGTATTTACAAAGGAAATTCTGCTGAAATTTTCAGAAAAGACTTGAGGTTTTAAAAATGCAATACTTCAGCTTATGATTGTTAAACTACTTGCTTTAAAACTAAACTTTTCCTTCTTTCTTCTTTTAAATGGTTTAGATTTCTGGGATTTTGGCTTACTTGAATTAGATGGGGTCCTATATACTTCATATGATTCAAGTGCCAGTCACGTGCCATTTTAGGTCGTGACAAAGTTGGTATCAAAGCACTATGTTTAACCTTGGTTCGAGTATATGTTTGACTATACGGAGTCTAGGGCGTATATTTATATTCGGAACCTAGGCTTGACCTTACGGAACTTAGACTTGGTCGAGGGGTATTAGACCCGAACTTTCGTCGTGTAGGTTGACCTAGGTTGATGGAGTAGGTGACTTAAGTTGAGTGACGTATCATGTGTATGTTCCGCGGCATAGTTACAATACACTACTCCGCTTAAGAAGCCTTAGGATGTACATTTCCTTGCACAGTATTATATTCATTCCTATGATCTATCCTCATCGATATCGGTTTATGGTTTTGCTACCACGATTGCATAGACAGATAGAGCTGCGGCTAGAGTTGCGGTCAGCATGAGCTCGTCACGGACGAGGACTGACCAGGGCGTGATTCCATGAACACACGATTGTATAGATGTGTCATTTTATTGTGTTTTCGCGCCGTGAGCGTTTGATGGATTGCTTTTACAAATTTCTCGAACATGCAGATCAGCACCAGAGGATTGGGCCACTGCTAGAGGCCGGCCAGAATGTGATGACCGTCAATGCACCGAGTATTCTTGATGATTGAGGCATTGTTCAGCGTGCGGACAAATGAGCCAGTTGTTGCTGCGAATGACAAGATATCACCCCAGATGTTTGAAGCTAATGCCGCACGAGTTATACTTAGAGATATGATAGAAGATCGCTAGTCATCCAGGGAGGAATGGCTAGGACATGTGGTTTGTTGCATACCCCGATGCAAGGTCATCAGATTGATTGATTTCAGCTTGAGAAGACTTCACGCAGGTACGTTGAGAGTCGATAGAAGACGATCGAATGTCAGAAACCCATTTTTCCAAGTTTAAAGTATTCGGAAAAACATGCAAGTAATTCTGTGGACCCTCTAGAAGAATGAAACCCTAACTCGACATAATGACCATGGGAACGCTTTTGAACCTTAGAGTTGGCTGCAGTTCCGCGGTGCCATTAGTGAGACTTGGGTTTGCCCTTCTACGGCTGGTCCATAGGTACTGTGGCATGTACTGGATATTATTAAACTGTGCATGAGTGTTGATCTCTCAGGAAATTATGGGACTTTGATGAATCGATCGAAAAAATTCGACATCATCCGGATATCATATGGTGGGATACTTCACGAGAAGACTTGGACCCAGGATCGGACGTATTATGCACACCCAGTAGGCCAGAGTTCAGCATCATTGATGAGATATATTATGAGCGACCATGATAGTTGGCCAGAGATCTTTAGAGGATGTGCCAGAGCGGAACTGTTTCTGTCATCGTTTTAATATTGAGCCGTTGAACCGAAGAGTTATGTAACTGGAAATTCACAGTGAGAGACGAGAGCCTAAGGGCACCAGGCGCCAGATCATGAACAGGAGGCAAGTAGATATCTTGCTCTGCTAGTTTTGGATGCACCGACACTTTCTCGACTTCGAAGGAAGGACATATCGACGACAGTGGTTACGATTTGTGATTTGGTGATTCGAATACCGCATGTCTGTTATTTCGGATTTCGGTAATTTGGGCGATTTATTTGCATGATTGAGATTTTGTGCACCACAGTTGCATTTGACTTCGATTTGATGTCATTTGAGATGTTGATTTGGATTTCATGTCTATGGTATGCATGTGATTTGACTTGTGCTTTCGGCATAGTTTTCATGCACTTTTAGTATTTCGATTCGATTTTGTGCATGTTGATGCACATGGTTGCGAGATTATATACCACGGTATACCTTATTTGGATTGAGATTTGTTGTATACCGCCGATTTCGATTATGATATTCGATATTGTCTTCGTGCACCTTGTGCACTTGATTTGGATTCTTGCGCATACTTGACGCACTTGATGGGATTTTGGTGCACACCAGATGCACTAAATCGAGATTCTTCATGTATATCAGATACACCTGATATTGTTGTCAGGCACACCGTTGCCTTTGACAGGTGTTTTCGTGCACACCCGTTGCACTTAGATTTTGTTTCTGTGCACATGTATGGCACATTCATTGATTTCGATTTCCGTGCGCACCAGATGCACGTAGCATTCTTATATACACATTTTGGGATTGATTTCTTTTGGAGAAGTATATTTTATGATATTTACTATTTACTATAGTTGCTGAGCCGGACTAGTCCGAGGACAGTACCTGAAAACATTTTGCATGCATTGATAGTTATCGAAGGGATTTCCAAAAAAGAGCTATAGTCTCGGTATTTACCTACGTGTCTGAGATGACACGAGGCATTTAACAAAGGAAACCCTTCTAAATTATTTTTCAAAACGGCGGGACGTGTATGTTAAACAAAGGGCATATATGTATATAGTTATTGTCTTACAATAGAAGCCCGCCACTGTGCAGAGATACGCGCATCGCACAACGACTTGAAAAGGTTTGGCATGCATTTCTTTCAGATGTTTTAATGATGCGTACATGTATAGTTTGATGTATATCATGTTGGTTTTCGTATTGGACTTTGACTTTGGTGTCTTCACCATAACTCCGATAATTGCGGGATGTTTGACGGAGTTTGTTTTTGAGTGATATACTAGTTCTTCATGCGCATGCATTGCGCTGAGATGTGTTTTGAGTATTGTTGATTTCGGAGCCCCGACGACTTGATAATTTTACTAAAATGTTTTAGTATTTGAGGGGTTTAAATTTAAATTCGGGGACCGACTTTATTTAAGGGGGGAAGACTGTAACAATTCAGAAAAATAAAATATTATTTTTGGGAATTTAAATAATTAAAATAATAAATATTATGAATATTTTAATGATGTGGTATAATTATATACCAATAGATTGGATAAATATTGGAAAAATAAATTGAATGGTGATTTTTAGAGGGATTTATGTGATTTAGGAAAATTATAAATTTTTATAATTAATTATATACAAGTGATTTCTAAACTTGATTAATTTTCACTGATCGTGCATTAAACTTGATTTGTGCATGTGACATGCACCATGTCACATTACATATTTGTTACATTTTCTACCATGGCTTTTTCTTTATTTTTCATGCATGGTTTTGTTTTAAATGAGAAGAGAAGAAAAGAAAAAGGGAAAATAGAAAAGAAAAGGGAAAAAATTAGAATATTAGGCATGGACATGAGAGAGAAGAGAGAGAGAGAGGTGAAGGGTCTTTGACTTGTCTCCATTCTTCATCCCTTTCATTATTTTTTCCCTTCTCCTCTCCTATGGCAGCCTACTCCCTCCACCTCCCCACAACACCATCAATCCCACCTCAAAACATCATCTCCTCTTCACAAAAAATGTGCACAAACTCACTACAAGCATTTTGGACCAAGAAAAATTGGATTTTGAAGACTTGGGGCAACTCAAGAAATTTCTTGATTTGCCAAATGAGGTATATTCTTCACTATTAGTGTAGTATTTCAATTCCTTTAGCATCCATGTTAGTTTAGAATCGATTTAGTGAGGTTTTGTGAGCTTTGAAAATTCCAAGTTGAGTTTTAGGTGATTTTATGAGTTGATAAGGTGAAATTGAGATATATTAGTGTCCACAAACCCTGTAGAATTAATATTATGGGCTAAACCAGAGACTAAACCCCAAGACTTGAACTTTAGAATTGCCGATATCGGGTTTTTGTGGGAATTGTGATGACTTTTAGAGATCTGCTATGACCCAGAGACTCTGAAAAATATTTTGCACATATAGTAAGATGTGCAGACCACTAGGAAGCTACTCTATAAATCCAAGCCCAAGCCTTTATTATTTGGCCGTCGTTTTATTCGATTTGGCCGTAATTTGCGGCCCAATTTTTGAGTTAGGGCCTGAAACTTGGTCTATAGCTCACTTTTTAGATAACTAGACGTACCCTGTATGCAAAAAAGTCTAATTTTACATTAATAAAAATCTATAGTCTTTTTACTTGATTTCTGGCGATGTTTTGCGACTTCTGAAACTTGGCTTTTGGGTATTTTAGTTTTGACTCGGTCGTTTGACGTTTGTACGTCAACGTCGGGAGTTGTTTGGTTGTTCTTGCATGCGTAGACCATAGGTTTTAACTGTTAGTTATATGTACGCCCTAGAGGCCATTACTGTACATTGGATGTATATTGTAGGGGATGCTGGGACATATATAGGTAGGACTTTCTTGCTCGACATGATAGTACGCTATCTGGTTGCTCTTTATCTTAACATGTATATTCTCTGTCTCTCTGATTACATGTTGATAAAGCCCTTAGGATGTGTACTCGACTTCTAGGACTATGATGCAGATCATACTAGTGGGGCCTGGGTAGTCAATGAGTACATCCTTCATTGTTCCTAGTCGTGGGAATATCGAGACGGGGCATCGATATTCCAGAGTAGACTAGCGTATATCTTCTCGACCCATGCGATGGGCGATGGATGATCCCATATCCATTGGTGTTTGACATCGGAGATGGTATGCGGGTGCTCGGTGGAGACTGGGTACACTGAACGGACTCGCCGAGAACTCCCAGATGGTATTATACCTCACGTCAGATGGCAGTTCTCTGGTGACACTGGTACAGCTTAGTCTGTTGACCCGATATCGTCATAGAGTCTTGTGTGTCTCCCACTGTGCTTTGATTTCCATCCTACCACGGCTCTACTGAGTTGTGCAAACAGGTGGTTTTTGGGTACAGTCCCGATTTACATGGAGGCAATGAGCGATAGGAGGGGATTCGTCTCTCCCGGTATTGGGGGTTGATGTTGCGCTATGCTCGACTGGCCATAACAGGAAATCCCTGGCCAGGGTTGCAGTGACCTACTGGTAAGTGTTATCAGTAGTTTCACACATGTCATGGACTTCACGTCGGCATGACTTATCGAGCTATTGGGGTCTGACGTTTACCACCCCTAGGCGAGATATGCGACATATCAGACGAACAGACCGGACTGTACGGTAAGTGTTACTGGTTGGATTCACAGGAGTGTGAGCGGGCTTGCTCGTCGATCTTCTGATCGCTCAATACCCGGGTGGCCGTTACGTTTAGCAGACTGCTTGCGGCTTGTGGGTGTTTGATATGATCATCATCTGCTGCCGGCGTATTGACGAGTCTTTAGAGTCCTACACAGAGGTTTCCTGGCTCAAGCGAAACGAAATAGGAGCGCATATGAGATATGTGCGGGACCGAGAATAATGCGTGTATGTGATACCGTATTTCATTCTCGCGATGAATGTGTCGAATGGTTGTATGCGATATAACCTAGTTATCGAATCAAGGATTGATTCGATAAGCCGATACATTAGATACTAGCCGGTTATATGCGATATGACCGGATCATTGAATCAAGTGTTGATTTAATGATTTAATGTATAATTATATATTTGATATATTACTTTGCATTAACTAGTATTGGTTCACTTTAAATGGATTTACTCACTTGGTTTGTGCGCATTGTATATGTGATATATTTTGTGCACATGATTGTATCATGTTTGATGATATATTCAAGCTTGGGTTTGTGTAAAGAATTGACCATGGTTATATGAATGGTTAGGGTTTCATTTTATTTACTTATTCATTTATTTATTCTTTTTGTTTATTTTGGAAAAAGAAAATGATAAAGAAAATGGAATGGTGGCTTGATTTGTTTGTAGTTGAAGTTTCTTGAAACTTTGACTAAGTCACCATTCTTGTCTCATCCTTAACCCTAACCATTCAAGTTAACCATGGTCCATTCTCTACAACTAACCAAGGGTTAATATATGATAAGTATTGATTTATTTATCTCATTATTAATAACTTATCATATCATCTTCTTCTTCTTCATCTTCTTCTTTCATGAGAAGAAAGCTTGCTACATCAATGGTGATTGATGAAAAAGTGTGAGAAATCCAAATCTAAAGTCTACCCACTTCCTATTTCTTCATCCTCTACCTCTTGCCAAGTTGTATAGGGTGTTTCCTTCACAAGTTTTCTTGACTTGGTGAAGTTGGAGCTTGATCTAGCGATGCCTCGACGTAGATCATCTTCGGCATCGTCGTCGATGACCTAGCCCGCTTTTTCTCCGATGAAACCGACGCTAGAGCCATGGTTCGATTTGGACAGCGGAGAGGACTTCATCACGGAGCCTAGGAGGTGGAGGACCGGATCTACAAAGGTTGTAGCCCCTTCCCTTTAGCTATATTTCCGTTTACTTGCTTGCATCGCCTTGATTTCTAGTTAACGATCCGTATTAAGGTTTGTAGGCACAAGGAATTTTTGATTTGTGCATGTTTGATCACTTGTGAGACTCCATTAGAGTGCCTAGGAACCCTACATTAACCTATGTGAGATACGCGTGTCGTTTTGGTTTTCGTACGCGATTTCGGTTTACGATACTTTGTGTGAATATATGTCACGCCCCGCTTCCCAGAGTACGCAAGATTTGGGCACGTGACATGGCCAACCATGCTACCTGTGGGTAGGAAGTATCCATCCACAGTCACATTACGGTTGTAAAGATATCAAGAACAAGATAATACGCTAATCTAATACATGTCCAACTCCATAATAACAAGAATCAATAAACAATAAGTGCGGAAGCTAATGATCCAATACAATGAATAAACAGTATGTCCCATAATGCGGGCTCACATCTGGAAATGAAATGACATAAATGAACTAAACTCTAAAGAACTCACAGTTCAGCCTGCTGGCTGAAGTATTCCTGCTCGGTCGACGACAAAGGTACGGAATCTGGGCCATGCAAAACCCAGACGTCAGCGCGTCATGATATCAAGTATATAGCATAAACATGGTAATAAACAATGCAAGCATGAACATGAATAAAGCAGCAATAAGAAGTAGTAAACAGGGTAATGTGCAGTGGTGACTAAACTGTCCTATCAGGTTTTCTACTCTATAGTCTTTGAAACCAATTGATGAATCGTCGATGTAACTCAATAGTATCCCGTGCATGCCCGGGACCACGGTCATGATCCTCGGGGCTGAATCCGAGACGTGCCGCTAAGCAGTAAAAGGTAGTAGGATAGATGAGTGATGTCAGCATCAACACTCCGGAGCTGGCCAAGCCCGTAAGACTGATCAGAACAAGTATCGAACTATTGAGTTACAAGTCGGTTTCACCTTTGATTTCCCCATACCCCCAAGCTATGTATGTCAAGTCAGGTTTTCAGTTGTCAAGAACTAATGCAAACGCAAGGTCAAGTAAAAGTAGGTCTGTCTGGATCGACAGCAGGAACGGTTAGGTTTGTTGGCACTAGGCATGAAATCAGGTAACAGGTCAGGTTACTTTCAACAGGTCGAGTCGACATGCACAGGGTGTCATGTCCGGTGTACCAGTACATGTGTCATGTGTATCAAGATCGGTCAATATGTAATGCAATCAGGTGTGTGCTCGCAACAGGTATGCAATCAATAATGAACAGTAGCAGGAAACAGTAAATAACCATATTAATCTAGGTAAACACAGTGATGTTTCGTATTCTCTTATTAATCCGGTTCACGCACCTTTGAGGTGCAATAGCCACAAGACGAAACAATATCGATAATATACGTAATGGAGTTACATGAATTTGAACTAAGCACAATAATTGTCTCATGAGTGATTTTAACAAATGAAGTGGGGATGATCCACTTGGTTTGATTAGTTAAGTATGAATTAATAGCAGACCGGTTAAAGCGAGCAATGATTTCATTGATTTAAAGTTACGGATAATTGTGACTAGCAATTCTAAGTTATAAAAAGTATCGATGTTATACTAGTTGTGTGGTTATAATATGATGATTAAGTTGTAACATGTTAAAGCAAGTATTCGGATACTTGCCTCGGCGGTTCCGCAAACCGAAACACGGATGCGATGTCGGTAGAAACCACGATATGAAAGCACGGGCCACGGATCGAGTCCCAACAGAGGTCAACGGGATCACACGGACCAGGGGGCTTCGCTGGAGCGTCGGGTTCGTCAGACGGCACGGTCGGATTCCGGCAAAATGTCATCGGTAACAAGTTAGCAACAAGATACGATACACGCAAAATAACGACCAGCGGGGGGTTGTACCAAAAGGAAGGAGAAGGAAACTTACAGGGAGACACCAGGGAGTGACCACGGCGGGTTCGACGGCACTGGAACGCCGGCGAGGCCGCGACGGTGGCTGCGAAGGCTGGAACAGCCGCTGGGCTTGCTGGAGAGGGGTGCGACGAGTGGAGGAGAGAGGGGGTCGGCTCTGGTGGTCGAGGGAACAGGGAGGTGGTCGGAGGTGGCGTCGACGAGGTCGCCGGCGCGCTTCTCCGGCGAACAGGGGAGGTGCAGGCGAAGGATGAAGGCTCGGGTTTGCTATTCCGGCGAGGGGAGGAGGGAAACGACGACGAGGTCTCGACGAGGAGGGTGAGAGGGAGTCGTGGGAGGCGTCGACGGTGAGAGGAGACGTCGACGGCGAGGTCTACGAGGGTGGAGGCGAGGTCGGGAATGGGTTGCAGGCGCGGGATCGTCGGGAAACGGGAGGAGGAAGGCGCGGGGGTCTCGTGGTGGCGAGGGCGGCGATGGCGAGGTCTTGGGGAGGTCGGCGGTGAGGTCTGCGGTGGGCTAGGGTTAGGGTTGAGGGGGTTTCTCGCGATGGGAGGCGGCTGCATGCAGGGGAGACTCGCAATATATAAGAAGAGGGAGAGAGAAAGATTGATGAGATAGAGAGAGAGAGAGAGAGAAAAGAGGAGAGAGGCAGAGAAAGAGATGGAAAGGAGGGGGCCCACGAGCTCGATGGGAGCTCGTGATTGGCCGGGGGAAAATATGAGAAGGATTTTTCGTAGATTTGCTGTTAGAAAGAAAGATTAGAATATATATATATATATATTAGATATTAAGTTTAAATGGGCCCTTTTTGGTGCGAAATGAAACATTTCCAAACCGCGCACGGGTTGCGCCCAAATGTTCCAAATTCAAATTTTAGGATTTTAAGCGGGTTCCAAATTTTGAAAAGAGGTGTATAGTGATTAAAATGCATGCCCCCAAGTCGGACACTTGCACGCGCGCGTAGTCGCCCAAACTGGCCCGTTTAACCAAACGGAACGGAATCCCGACACGCGGACGCTACCACGCGACTAGTGGCGACGAGTAGGCCAACATGGACATCTTAAATTTCATTTTCGGAGTTAAAATTTGTTATGTGCCAAAATGACTTAACCGGGTAAAATTTAGCAATAAACACCAGAAAATCAGGAAAATTGGAAATGAGCAAACCACAACCCTCAACTAGTAATATACATAGCATTATTGGGCTCGGGTGTTACATCATACCCAACTACAAAAGAATTTCGTCCTCGAAATTCCAAGAACACAAGATAGCTAACTACTGGAAAAGGTGAGGGAATTTCTGTCGGATCTCGTCTTCTCGCTCCCAAGTAGATTCTCCATGCGATCGGTTACCCCAAGAAACTAGCACAAGAGGGATAAACTTGTTCTTAAGAACCTTTTCTCTTCGATCCTTGATCTCGACTGGTCGCTCCTCAAAAGTCAGGTCCTCCCGAACGGTCAACTCCGAATGATCCAAGACATGAGTCTCATCACGAACATACCTCCGTAGTTGAGACACATGAAACACATCGTGAACTCCTGCTAATGACGGTGGTAACGCCAACCGGTACGATACCTCTCCAACACGCTCCAATATCTCGAAGGGTCCAACGAATCGGGGACTAAGCTTTCCCCGACTTCCAAAGCGAATCACCCCTCTAGTCGGTGATATCTTCAGGAATACCAAATCGCCCACGGCGAACTCTAGAGGTCTTCTTGACGTGTCGGCCCAACTCTTCTGTCTGTCTTGAGCTGCCTTCATATGCTTCCTGATTGTATTCACCTTCTCGACTGTCTGTACCACCAAATCTGGTCCTAATAACCTCCGTTCACCAACATCATCCCAACAAACAGGTGAACGGCACTTACGACCATACATCGCCTCAAACGGAGCCATCTGAATTGTCGCTTGGAAGCTATTGTTGTACGAAAACTCCACCAGGTGCAGATGATCTTCCCAAGAACCTTTGAAGTCCAACATGCAAGCCCTCAACATATCTTCAAGGGTCTGGATCGTTCTCTCTGATTGTCCATCAGTCTGGGGATGATAAGCTGTGCTGAACTTCAATCGAGTCCCCAAACTTTCTTGTAAACTCCTCCAAAAGTGTGACAAGAACCGAGTGTCCCGATCGGACACGATGCTTACCGGTACTCCATGCAATCTGACAATCTCCTGCATGTACCGCTCTGCCAAAGTCTCCGTCGATTGACCAACCCGAAAAGGAATAAAGTGAGCTGCCTTGGTCAATCGATCGACAATCACCCATACAGCATTGTTGCCCTTTGGACTCCGCGGTAAAGCCGTCACGAAATCCATGGTTATATGTTCCCACTTCCATTGAGGAATCGGAAGTGGTTGCAACAAACCAGCAACCCTTTGATGTTCAGCCTTGACTTGCTGACACACTAAGCACTTAGCCACAAAGCGAGCAATTTCCCGTTTCATACCTTCCCACCAGAAATGCTGTCGAATATCTCGGTACATCTTTGTCCCTCCTGGATGTACAGAGTAAGCTGAACTGTGTGCCTCCTTCATAAGCTCCTCACGCACATCTCCTTTTGGCACACACACACGGCTACCATATCTCAACGAACCATCTTCATAGATCAGTAAATCAGTTCGTAGTCCAGCTCCAACCTGCTCTCGAAACTTTTGCAGTCTAGGATCTTGCGATTGCGCCACTTTAATCTTCTCCACTAAGGACGATTGTACTTGCAACTGCATCAACTGTCCTGTAGCACGCGGTAGCACAACCTCCAAGTCAAATCTCCGAAACTCCTCAATGATCTCTCTCTGTGCAGTCAATAACTGAATTGCTGGTAACCGACTTAGCGCATCTGGCACGACGTTAACTTTTCCCGGATGGTACTTAAGATCAAGGTCGTAGTCGTCCATCAGCTCCAACCATCTGCGTTGCCTCATGTTCAACTCCTTCTGAGTGAACACATATTTCAAACTCTTGTGATCCGTAAAGACTTCAACTCTCTCGCCCAGAAGGTAGTGTCTCCAAATCTTCAGGGCGAAGATCATGGCTGCAAGCTCCAAGTCGTGAGTCGGATAGTTCTGCTCATGAGTCTTCAGCTGTCTCGATGCGTAAGCGACGACTTTCCCATTCTGCTTCAAAACACATCCCAATCCTTTTCCAGATGCGTCGCTGTGAATCACCAGTCCTCCTGAATCATCCGGTACGGTTAGGATAGGGGCGGTTATCAACTTCTGCTTCAACGTCTCGAAGGCCAATGCACATCCATCTGTCCAAACAAACGGTACCTCCTTACGCGTAAGCTTGGTTAACGGCTCAGCTAAACGAGCGAAGTTCTCCACAAATCTTCTGTAGTAACCGGCGAGTCCAAGAAAACTTTTTATCTCTGCAACATTCTTTGGAACAGGCCAATCTCGAACTGCTGCAATCTTCTCGGGATCAACGGCGATTCCATCGCCCGACACGACATGCCCCAGAAATTTCACTTCTTCCAGCCAGAATTCCCACTTACTCATCTTCGCAAATATCTTCTCTTGTCTCAGCGTCTGCAGTGCGATCCTTCTTCCTCACTAAAAGAACTGGAGCTCCCCAAGATGAGTTGCTGCTTCGAATCCATCCCTTCTCGAGTAATTCACTCACTTGTTTCTTAACTCCCTCCAACTCTACTGGTGCCATTGGATAGTCAGCTTTTGATATTGGCGTTGCACCAGGAGTAAGGTCAAACGCAAACTCCACATCTCGCTTCGGTGGTAAGCCCGAAATGTCTTCAAACACATCCATAAGGTCGCGGACAACTGCCAGCTCTTCATCACTCTCCACTACCATAGCCGCAAGAACACTGTTCGTCGGCCTAGCCCTAAACTCGACTGGCCCGACGGAATTTCTTTCTCCAATGAAAGTAAACTTAGGATGTCCGGGAGTCTGGAAATTACCTTCCTTGCCCTACAGCCAATGTGGGCGTGGAAAGTGCCAGGAAAAATCCATCCCCAAGACAACCTCATAACTGCCCGTATCTACCACCAAGAAGTCTGCAAAAAGCTCCCGTCCGCAAACAACAACTGTACGATCTCTACCATCCTTACTAGCTATGATTTTCCCATTCCCAGTGTGTATATCCCAGAAACTAGACAAGGTCGTGCAGGTGATCGAGTGTGTAGTTATAAATTGGATGACATAAACAATGGGATGCTCCGAAATTAAGTAATGCCAAAGCGGGAAAACCATGAACGAGTAAATTACCTGAAACCACTTCTTCCGATGCCTTAGCTTCTTCCGTTGTCAACACAAACGCTCGAGCCTGCTGTGGTCCTTAAGTAAGCGGTTCCTGTCCTTGGAACGGTCTCTGCGGAGGCTTCTGTGTATCATCCTTTGTGCGAGGCTTCGACGGACAAGCATTAACGGTGTGATCTGCCGCTCCACATCTCAAACAGAGTCCCAGCCTCAAACGACACTCCCTTCGCACATGTCCGGGTTTATGGCAGTGGCTACAGATCACGCTCCCCCTTCGATCACCCACAATCATTTTCTTCATCGGTGCTACGCTGCGCCTGTTCACTGGAATACTTCTACGTACCGACGTTTGGTTCAGTGCAAAAGCCGGTTCCAGCTCGAGTTGTTCCTTTAGTTTCTCCAGCAATCCCCTTATCACTCTTTGCCTGGCGGCTAAGACCGCATGCCCTGGGTCCATCTCCAAATTCTGATCGGCCATATCCCTGAAATCAAAGTACCCACATTAGCATGATGATAGTTTTCAAGTATAGATCAAGGCTAGAACTCCAAGATACTTAAATAGAGTGCTGCATTGTAGCTATGCCGCGGTATCATAGCCGCAATTACTTAACTCCACCCAAGTCGCCTAAGTCCTAGAGATAACAAGAAGTTAGGTTTTCAAGTTTGACAATGCAAAGTAAGTTTGCATGCCGACATGATCCGGAAGAATGATTCAAGGATGGTAAAACGGTCAAAGTGGCAGGACATGTTTCCTAATCACGGGTATTCTGATTCGTGTATCGGGTGCGATACCCAACTACAAAGAATCAACCCAATTAACCTATGGCTCTGATACCATAAAACCATGTCACGCCCCGCTTCCCAGAGTACGCAAGATTTGGGCACGTGACATGGCCAACCATGCTACCTGTGGGTAGGAAGTATCCATCCACAGTCACATTACGGTTGTAAAGATATCAAGAACAAGATAATACGCTAATCTAATACATGTCCAACTCCATAATAACAAGAATCAATAAACAATAAGTGCGGAAGCTAATGATCCAATACAATGAATAAACAGTATGTCCCATAATGCGGGCTCACATCTGGAAATGAAATGACATAAATGAACTAAACTCTAAAGAACTCACAGTTCAGCCTGCTGGCTGAAGTATTCCTGCTCGGTCGACGACAAAGGTACGGAATCTGGGCCATGCAAAACCCAGACGTCAGCGCGTCATGATATCAAGTATATAGCATAAACATGGTAATAAACAATGCAAGCATGAACATGAATAAAGCAGCAATAAGAAGTAGTAAACAGGGTAATGTGCAGTGGTGACTAAACTGTCCTATCAGGTTCTCTACTCTATAGTCTTTGAAACCAATTGATGAATAGTCGATGTAACTCAATAGTATCCCGTGCATGCCCGGGACCACGGTCATGATCCTCGGGGCTGAATCCGAGACGTGCCGCTAAGCAGTAAAAGGTAGTAGGATAGATGAGTGATGTCAGCATCAACACTCCGGAGCTGGCCAAGCCCGTAAGACTGATCAGAACAAGTATCGAACTGTTGAGTTACAAGTCGGTTTCACCTTTGATTTCCCCATACCCCCAAGCTATGTATGTCAAGTCAGGTTTTCGGTTGTAAAGAACTAATGCAAACGCAAGGTCAAGTAAAAGTAGGTCTGTCTGGATCGACAGCAGGAACGGTTAGGTTTGTTGGCACTAGGCATGAAATCAGGTAACAGGTCAGGTTACTTTCAACAGGTCGAGTCGACATGCACAGGGTGTCATGTCCGGTGTACCAGTACATGTGTCATGTGTATCAAGATCGGTCAATATGTAATGCAATCAGGTGTGTGCTCGCAACAGGTATGCAATCAATAATGAACAGTAGCAGGAAACAGTAAATAACCATATTAATCTAGGTAAACACAGTGATATTTCGTATTCTCTTATTAATCCGGTTCACGCACCTTTGAGGTGCAATAGCCACAAGACGAAACAATATCGATAATATACGTAATGGAGTTACTTGAATTTGAACTAAGCACAATAATTGTCTCATGAGTGATTTTAACAAATGAAGTGGGGATGATCCACTTGGTTTGATTAGTTAAGTATGAATTAATAGCAGACCGGTTAAAGCGAGCAATGATTTCATTGATTTAAAGTTACGGATAATTGTGACTAGCAATTCTAAGTTATAAAAGGTATCGATGTTATACTAGTTGTGTGGTTATAATATGATGATTAAGTTGTAGCATGTTAAAGCAAGTATTCGGATACTTGCCTCGGCGGTTCCGCAAACCGAAACACGGATGCGATGTCGGTAGAAACCACGATATGAAAGCACGGGCCACGGATCGAGTCCCAACAGAGGTCAACGGGATCACACGGACCAGGGGGCTTCGCTGGAGCGTCGGGTTCGTCAGACGGCACGGTCGGATTCCGGCAAAATGTCATCGGTAACAAGTTAGCAACAAGATACGATACACGCAAAATAACGACCAGCGGGGGGTTGTACCAAAAGGAAGGAGAAGGAAACTTACAGGGAGACACCAGGGGGTGACCACGGCGGGTTCGACGGCACTGGAACGCCGGCGAGGCCGCGACGGTGGCTGCGAAGGCTGGAACAGCCGCTGGGCTTGCTGGAGAGGGGTGCGACGAGTGGAGGAGAGAGGGGGTCGGCTCTGGTGGTCGAGGGAACAGGGAGGTGGTCGGAGGTGGCGTCGACGAGGTCGCCGGCGCGCTTCTCCGGCGAACAGGGGAGGTGCAGGCGAAGGATGAAGGCTCGGGTTTGCTATTCCGGCGAGGGGAGGAGGGAAACGACGACGAGGTCTCGACGAGGAGGGTGAGAGGGAGTCGTGGGAGGCGTCGACGGTGAGAGGAGACGTCGACGGCGAGGTCTACGAGGGTGGAGGCGAGGTCGGGAATGGGTTGCAGGCGCGGGATCGTCGGGAAACGGGAGGAGGAAGGCGCAGGGGTCTCGTGGTGGCGAGGGCGGCGACGGCGAGGTCTTGGGGAGGTCGGCGGTGAGGTCGGCGGTGGGCTAGGGTTAGGGTTGAGGGGGTTTCTCGCGATGGGAGGCGGCTGCATGCAGGGGAGACTCGCAATATATAAGAAGAGGGAGAGAGAAAGATTGATGAGATAGAGAGAGAGAGAGAAAAGAGGAGAGAGGCAGAGAAAGAGATGGAAAGGAGGGGGCCCACGAGCTCGATGGGAGCTCGTGATTGGCCGGGGGAAAAATATGAGAAGGATTTTTCGTAGATTTGCTGTTAGGAAGAAAGATTAGAATATATATATATATTAGATATTAAGTTTAAATGGGCCCTTTTTGGCGCGAAATGAAACATTTCCAAACCGCGCCCGGGTTGCGCCCAAATGTTCCAAATTCAAATTTTAGGATTTTAAGCGGGTTCCAAATTTTGAAAAGAGGTGTATAGTGATTAAAATGCATGCCCCCAAGTCGGACACTTGCACGCGCGCGTAGTCGCGCAAACTGGCCCGTTTAACCAAACGGAACGGAATCCCGACACGCGGACGCTACCACGCGACTAGTGGCGACGAGTAGGCCAACATGGACATCTTAAATTTTATTTTCGGAGTTAAAATTTGTTATGTGCCAAAATGACTTAACCGGGTAAAATTTAGCAATAAACACCAGAAAATCAGGAAAATTGGAAATGAGCAAACCACAACCCTCAACTAGTAATATACATAGCATTATTGGGCTCGGGTGTTACAATATATGTAGGTATCCTCAAGTGGACTTTGAACAACAAGGATGAGCGTGGCGTCATCGACTTCGGCAAGGAAGAATCAAGGTGAGTAGATATATATTTACGGGGGAAGTCGGGTGGATGGCGTATAGCACCCCCGCAGTTTCGTAGTGTAAAATACGAATACGTTATATTATATATATATATATATATACACACACACACACACACACACACACACACACACACACATGTATTGTGATATGTTGATGATTATCAGATAGGTTTTAGATGTTCATGGGTTAGTTTTAGTGTATTAGAAGTAACTTCGTTTAGCTTCTTCATCGCAAAACCCTAGAGTAAAGTGTCGCACACACGCACGCACACACGCATACCATTTTATTTTCTTATGCATATATGGGGATATGTATACACACACACACACACACATATGTATGAGACTGTGTGTGTGTGTGTGTATACGTATACATATACAGGGATGATGAGGATAGTATATGGTACTTGGATATGAGTCGATGTGACTGGGCATGATGCCACTAGATCGGTGATGTGATTTGGTTCGTATTATGAGATACGACATGATGTTATAGCGGGTCTATTGGCGATGTGTTTTCATGCACACACACATATATATGTAAGCTGATGGTATAAGAATGTACTAGACTTTAGATCAGTACCTCTATTTCAGGATATGATGATAAGGATACCAAATGAATAATGAGATAAATGTGATATTCGACCCGTACCCAGATTTGGAATGCCGTACGATGGACTTACCGTACGTGATATAATTATGATGATAGATCCGCACTCTTGACTCGAGGATGTCATATTATATATATTGTATCGTACGTGATACTATTGAGGCGGGATCACTGACTACTATATATATATATATATATATATATATATCAACTCAGACTTAGGTGGTTTTCCTTACCCTTTCGATTAGTTTGTTAGTTTAGTCCTGTAGTTTACTTAGTAGATGTTAGACTGGGCTCGAGTCATACTTATTTCAAAACTAACGAATCGTGAGTATTTTAAAGATAGGCCAAGGGATTCTACGGATATTTCAAAGGACGTACCTTTTCTAAAAAAAACCCGTAGCCCTATTTTCTAAACACCACGATTCGTGTTATTTCAAATGCCAACACTGTTTGACTCATATTTATTATGTGTATTCTTTATTGTTCCATTTACTATTCATTTTCCATATATTCCTGCCATTTGCATCGCATTGCATGCTTAAATGTGTTTTTGTTGTTATTATTAAAATCATGTTGTCAGGACACCAACACCAATACCAATGATGTGTATGCTCCACGTACACCTGTTTTCCGGCTCACACACATCATCATCGGTAATTGCCATGTCACGTACACATTAGAAAATACTATTTCATTATTATAAATTGCTAGCTGATAATTTCGACATAGTACTAGTACGCTTGCTGTTGTATGATAGCTTAGACATTGCATTTATTACTGTGATATCTCATGCATATGTATTTTCATTTGTCATGCAATATTATGGAACTTATTACCGGTATTTCATTGTTTATTTACCCTTATGATTGAGATTTCGGATTTCCATGAGATTTCTGGATTTGGAGAAACCGCAAAAATTTTATAAACTTATTATCATTTTAAAGATAGAAAATTGTGGTTTTCTCATGATATGATTTGAAAGGAGTCCACCTTGAGTTTTCTCAGCTCTTGAGCGATATCATACACCCGATTCGACGAGGAGGAGGAACCGTCTGTGGGTGCATGGTGGACCCGGTGCGGTACCCCGGGGCAAGATGGTTGCAGATGATGGCGTTGAGCCCGGCAGGGGAGCACTACCGACCGGTGATTTTATTGTGACTCGACGGATATCCAAAGGATACCGATCGGAGTACAGACCAGTCTGGATAGCCAGAGCCTGAGATATTAAGATTTGATGATACAGGCCAGTCCGGATAGCCAGAGCCTGAGATATTGAGATATTAGGATATATATTTTGTGTCGATACTTGACACTGATTCTCTGATAATTCCATTGATGATACTTCGATTTTTATACAGAAATCTCACTAAATAAAGAAAACAGTTTTCTCATTCATGGTGTATTCTGTTTTCATTTTAATGCATTCATATATCATATATGTACTATGTTGCTACCTGAGGCACTGACACGAGCACTTGATATTACACTTATGTGTAGATGGTTTCTGGGATTATATTATTGAGGATATTATTATCGTATGACATAGGATTGAGTCATACATGCGATTTCTGCTCGGTGATATTTTCTACTCACGAGTTGGCAACTCACCCCCGTTGTGCCACAGTTTCTTGCATATTTTGCCATACAGGTTTTCCTTGGCGACTTTGCTGGCACATTGCTTCTTTCCGGGTGATTGCTTTGGTAGGTGGGTTCACTCGTATCGTGACCACCAATATACATTTATTTATTTCTGTTGTATCTAGTAACTCCATCAACAAGACTTGTATATTGTTTAGACTTAGAAGACCAGTGTATATTCTTTCGACCTTAGAGTCGCGCTTGTATTATTATGGTTTTCTTGATGATTTTGAGTTTCCTTTTGTGTTTTGATCCTTACCCTTCGGCGTTGTATATTATATTGCTTGCGTGGTTGGGACCGTCAATTGGTGAAGAGATAGCTCCCGCTTGGGGATGTCTTTATATATTTCATGTGTTGTACCCTTTTAGGGCCAGTATTTACAAAGGAAATTCTGCCGAAATTTTCAGAAAAGACTTGAGCTTTTAAAAATGCAATATTTCGGCTAATGATTGTTAAACTACTTATTTTAAAACTAAACTTTTCCTTCTTTCTTCTTTTAAATGGTTTAGATTTCTGGGATTTTGGCTTATTTGAATTAGATGGGGTCCTATAGACTTCATATGATTCAAGTGCCGGTCACGTGCCATTTCAGGTCGTGACAGACGTTGAGCGGAGTATACTACTGGAACTTCGGGGAGTATAGCTTTGGCCGGTCGACCTTCTTCTTCTCTTCTCTGCCCCACTTCTTTTGGTCGGCCTGGTCGCCTCGGGGTAGGTTTGCATTTATTTCGGACTCGAGCTAGATTTCCCACTCAGTCCAAGCCCTTACCTCGGCCATGGTCTTAGGTTGGGCCAATGCAAAGGAGCGGAGCCACTCCTTGTGCCTAAGACCTGACCTCAGAGCTGTGATTACAGTCTCATCCCGGTGCTCGGGAACTTCAAGAAGAGCGTTGTAGAAGCGAGTGACATATCCTTTAAAGGATTCCTTGTCCCCGCTCTTTATAATGAAGAGGTAATCGACGGTCCACTTCTGTCGTCTGTTCTCGACGAAGTGTCCGAGGAACTGGGCGGCCAGCTCATTAAAGGTAGAGATGGAGCATGGCGTGAGTTCTCGGAACCAGTCTCGTCCAGCCCGGATGAGAGTGGCGGGGAACGCTCAGCATTGGGCAGCGTCGGAGTTGTCCTGGAAGCTCAAGCCCGCCGTAAACGCGTCCAGATGGTCTTCCGGGTCGGACTTCCCGTCAAAGAAGGCCACTTTTGGAGGTTTGTTTCTGGATGAGATGCGGACGACGAGCAGCTCTTCAGTGAAGGGCTTCGTAAGCGATTCGGCGGCGTACCTGGCCCCCTCGTTTGAAGGATGATCCTCCTGATGTATACCCTCGATTTTCTTTTCGAGGGCATCGAGACAGTCGTGGTATCCTGATGATTCGGCGTTGTCAGAGTTATGGCCCTTTCCGGAGGCAGCCTCCGCCTGGCTGCGGCTCCGGTTCTGTTCTACCAGGTTCGTCAGGTCCCCTGGAGAGGTCATTCTTGAGTCATCGCTGCGAGTGCCGCCCGTGTGACCCCGTCGAGGGAGAGGGTGCTGGCCATGCCTAGGAGCAGGCGAGCTGACCGACACTTCCTCAGGAGGGACGGGAGTACGATGGACCTCGAGGCGGGGGCTCTTTCACGAGCCCTCGGCGTGGAGCTGTGAGGCGCCCAGCGGGTCATTGAATCGGTCACCTCGGGGGACTTATGGCCGCCGGAGATAGCAAGACGCTGTTCAATGGTGCCAGCGTGGGCAGTGTCATCTCCCCCTCTGCGGAGGTCGTGATCCCGGGGAGGGGGAACGGCGTCCTGGGGGCTTGTCCTGCCGTTTGGACGCGTACAAGGGCATCGACTATGGAAGCGAGCCTGTCGATCCGTGTAGAGAGGGCGTGAACGGTGTTAGGGAGAGGAGTGGATCCATCCATGCCTCCGTTGTGGGGAGGGCGGCGGCTTTTGCTTGGATCGTCATGGTGTTCACTTGCCATAAGTTCAAGATCGGAAGATTAACTTTCGATGAGTGGAATTTCCGCGTTTCCCACAGACGGCGCCAACTGTTGGAGATCAGGATCTCCTTCAGTTGTTGTCCTCCGTCGATCTGTCGCGAGCGTGGATGAACGGCTGAGATTGGTATAGGGAGTTGTTTCCCTTAGCGTGTGGATCTCAGTGGGCTTGATTCGAGGTGAAGCCGAGCTACCTGCAAAGAAAGTCCCAGGGTGATTGTACCACCGTGGATCCTCCGACGATCAAGTTAGCCGAGGTATTTGAGCAGAGTAGTGGCTTATTGGGTTAAAATTGCATTACCTGAGTCGTCTGGGAGAGGGGTTTTTACAGTGGTCGCTTGGAGCGAGCTGGTGCGAGATCTTCGTCGGCCGTTATGCGCCTGGCGTTACGCATGCGTGAATGACGGGATCCCTCCGTTAATGACGAGATACACTTTTTAATGGGGTGATACGGCGGCGTGGAACGCGGGATGTTAGGTGACGGATATCTCGCTTCTGGAGAGATATGCGGAGCCGTGGCGGAGGCGCTTGGGCTCTACGTCCTTGGTTGCTCGGTAGAACCGAGGAGGCTAAGCTCGGCGGGAGGCTCGGAGAAGAGCAGGAGGCCTAGCAAGATTGGTTCTGTGATAGCTCGGAGGAGAGCAGGGAGGGCTAAGGAAGCTCAGCGTACAGGAGTGCTCGGAGGCGAGCCGGTGATTAATTGTAAGACGGGCATAGGAGTGCTCAGGCATCCATAGAAGGTCGGGATATACCCAAGGACGATAACCCGGAGAGAGCCTCCAACGCATGGTGCTTGCCCTGTCTGCGTGAGCCCCGGGACACGTCATCAGTCACGTGTCATGATCTGGGGAGTTCCCACTTGTGTGCATCATCAGGTTTCGATAAATTTTGTGCGTGTGCGTGAGAGAGAGAGAGAGAGAGAGTGAGGGAGGGGGGAGGGGGGGGGGGAGAGATTTTGTATCCTTCAAACACACAATATTGTGCATATTGCAGCATCCATCACCGTTTTAGTCTTTCCCTTCGCCTCTTGATTATACCGGAAAATACTCCAGTTTCTTTGCATCTGGTTTCGTAGCGTGTGCAGTAATGTAGAACGAGACATTTATGGGTCCAACGAATCACAAGATCGGTTTTACAAAAAAATTAATTTTGTATGTTCGATGTTTGTCTTTCTTTTCACATGTATCCTCTCTGTGTCTTTCAATTCCAAGTTCTCAGATGTTCATGTTCCCATATGCATGTACTTGTACTCTATTGGTATCAGTGGCCAAGTAATTTAACAAAATAAATTTAAAATTATAACCCCAACTACCTAAAATCAAACACTAAAACTATATAATCAACCATAGCCAACGATTTCCCGAAAAAACACTCAATCATTCAATGAAACTCTAAAACCATATTACTTTATTAATCTTTACCGGCTTAAATAGCTATGATAAATATCTGCTTTTTGCCATCTAAATTAGTTTTGCTCTATTCTTTTAACTTTAAAAATAGTTATCGATATTATTAATATCTATATATCTCTATATCTATGTATACAATTCTTTAAAAGCAAATTGGTCAAATTTTTGATCTGTCACGTCTCAACTAATTTCCTATTTTAAATAAAATTATTTGTTTTAAAAAATATTTTAGGGTCTATTAGAAATAATCATCTGTAACCTATCACATCAACATTTCAATTTAAAATTGAAAATCAAACTCTATTTTATAGAATAGTTTATTAAATTGAGTTGGTTGAGTTGAATATAGATAAAATATAAATTATAGATCTTAATTGATTATAAATATAGATAGATTGTAGATAGAATTTTATTGAAATTAACTTAAAATGATGAGTGTGATTTCAGGAATGACATGAATTATAAATATAGATAGCATAACATGCGGGGCAAAAATTATAAGTTTGATTCTAGGAGTGAGATTGATAACAAAACATAATAAATTTTTGAGAGGGCATGCCACTAATTATTTATTAAAAACATAAATTTTTAATATGTAAATAAATTACTTTATTAAATAAAATATATTTTTAATTTTAAATTGAAACAATTGATATCAATACTCACATATGTTTTTTTTTAATCGATTGCAAAGTCATTTTAAAAATTCAATTTTAGTTGGGACAAATAATTATTTGGGATATGATTGAAGAAAACTACACTTTAATTAGCTATTAAAAGTGTTGTGTGTGTGTGTGTGAATGTAATATATATAAATTGTGAATAATATATGTTACAATTTTATATATAAATAGATTATTTAAACTAAATTAAGAGTGAGCATATCATGGAAGGAGAAAAGTGAGATATCTGATTTTAAGTATATCATAGATAGAAGAACATAAATAAATTTTAGAGTGCTATATTTTATAATTATTTATCAAAAGGATATCTTGTTAAACAATTTATTTAATCTTTGCTTACTCTTTATATATACATAAGAAAAGTAATTATTCTCCAATTCTTAAAAATAAATCTTTTCATTTTCCAATTCGATCCGATCAAAAAAACTCAACCAACTCAATTTAATAAACTGTTCTATAAAAACAGAGTTTGATTTTCAATTTTAAATTGAAACGTTGATGTGATAGGTTACAGATGATTATTTCTAATAGACCATAAAATATTTTTTAAAACAAATAATTTTATTTAAAATAAGAAATTAGTTGAGATATGAGAGACAAAAAATTTGACCAATTTGCTTTTAAAGAATAGTATACATAGATATAGAGATATATAGATATCAATAATATCGACAACTATTTTTAAAGTTAAAAGAATAGTGCAAAACTAATTTAGATGGCAAAATGCAGATATTTATCATTGCTAATATTATTTAAGCTGGTAAAAATTAATAAAATAATATGGTTTTAGAGTTTCATCGATTGATTGAGAGTTTTTCTGGAAAATCATTGGCTATAGTTGATTATATAGTTTTAGTGTTTGATTTTAGGCAGCCGAGCTATAATTTTAATTTTTTTTCTTGTAAAACCGACACATGTCATCTTGTGATCCGTTGAACCTATGAATGTCTCATTCTATTTTATTGCACACGTTATGACACCAAATGCGAAACGCTGGAGTATTTCCGGGTATAATAAAGGGCAAAGTGCAAGACTTCAAAACAGTGGTGGATGCTGCAATATGCACAATATTGAGGGTTTGAAGGATACAAAATCCCTCTCCCTCTCTCTCCTCTCTTTCTCATTCTCTCTGACACACGCGCATATGGAAGTATTCATATCAATTGATTCAATTTAAAATTAAATATATATTCAATTTAATAAAGTAATTTATTTACATATTAAAAAGTTATGTTTTTTAATAAATAATTAGTGACATGCCTCTCAAAAATTTATTATGTTTTGTTATCAATCTCACTCCTAAAATTAAACCATATTATGCTATCTATATTTATAATCCTTGTCATTCCTGAAATCACACTCATCATTTTAAGTTAATTTCAATAAAATCCTATCTACAATCTATCTATATTTATAATCAATTAAGATCTATAATTTATATTCTATCTATATTCATAATCTATTTATCATTAAATATAATCTATATTATATCTTAAAATGATTAATAAAATCAGTAATGAAAATATAAGAGAACATACTATATATATCCCAAGTATATGAATTTATTATTTTAAGTTTGTTGAAACTAATTTATTATTTATTTGGATGTATGACATATATATATGGTAAAAAAACTCATTTTGAGTTGAAACTATTTATCTCATTAATCAATGAGATTACCACTATAATTTCCGAGCATTCTAGGCATGTTTCATTGCACGTAAACAGAAAATTTTATGAATTTTTTTTTATTAATTTAACTACGTGCATCGCACTTGTAAAATAATAATGATATGGTAATTTAATTACATGCATCACATTTGTAAATAATACTGCCGTGGCATTTAATTACGTGCATTGCACATGAAACAATATTGCTGTTTATTTCTTTGATTTCTCTTAAAAAAAACTAGTTAAATGCGCGTGCCATACACATGGAAAGCTCATATTCCACATCCTTAGTTAACAATTTTAGTTTCAAAAATAAAAATATATGGTTGAACTTTTGTGATAAGGAAGAAATGAATACACATAAAAGAATATGCTCTTTTAATTACAGGATTATGATAAAATGGACCCAAACTTGGAAATATTACATGTATTTGTTGCTTTAGTTGTAAAGCAACAATTTGGTGGGAGAAGATTATATAATACAATCTTTTGATAAAACTAATCATATGATGTATCCTCATCATATTGGAAGCTTTGTACTACATATGAGTACGATCGGTTTACAATGTAAAATGTTTTAAAACATATATTGATTCATACGAGACAAAGAGAAGCAATTTTTTTCATCTTCAAGAAAACCAACTTTTTCTCTTGATATTTTAATTAAATACTCAAAATATGCATGTCAGCACAACAAAATAATAATATACCACTCTCAATGATGGGTAATATATTGAAGAACTAAACTCAAAACATAAAATAATTTACACAAAACATTAATGAGTTTCTCTTTTGTTCTAACCAAAAATCATAAACAGAAAAATAGAATATTTAGCATATATAAAGTTATCTAAGAATTAAGTACCTCTTCGTCTTGCAAATAATTTACATCTAGTTCTTATGTGCAAACTTTAAAATTGAAATCCATACAAACTACATTCTCTCAATCAAATATATATATATATATATATATATATATATATATATATATATATATATATAAAAGAAAGGACAGGAATCAAAGCAAAGCAAAAAATGGAATTTTACACCAATACATATGGAAGCAAATGACAAATTAAATTGGAGAAAACTAATGTATGGGCAACTCATAATGAACTAATTTTACTCCACCATTTAGCAACATGAAAACTAATGATAAATATAAGAAAACTAACAAAATAAGCAATTGACAATGAACTCTTTCTATCATGCCTCCCACGATATTGATCCTCCGGCCAAAAAAATAGAAAATTCGCACTACAAACTTTAAATAGAAAACAAATAGAAAATGTCCTATATATGTCGTGTATCCTTCTATCTTCTTATTGAGTCTTTACATATGAATGCAAGATTTGAAAGATTAGACGACAAGTACAAGATCTGTCATTATACTCAATGCCTTCGTTGTGATATGAACATTCTTCTTATTCTTGTAGTCATAAGAAATCTATCAATCAAAGGATTAATTCATCAAATTGTGCCCATAAATATATGAATGGTTGAATACATAAAAAAAGCTATTTAAGACCATTAACTATTATTCATATCAATACCCTTCTCAATTATTGCATAAATAAACTAATAATACTACCCCCATATTAATTATATTCACACCAAATAAACCAATAACACCACACCTATATTAGTTATATTCACACCATATTATAGAGACAAGAGAAACAATAAACGTGTGACTTTTAATAATAATAATAAAAAGTGTGATAATATGAAACGGGACTACCAAAACTACCAAACATGAATTGCTCATTTTCATTTAGAGGAATACTTTAGATAAGAAGCCGCATCATCAATTAATTTTAAAATTAAATGACTCCTTTTCTTTTGACTTATAATAATAGAGATAGAGATAGAGCTAATAATGATGGAGATTTTTAAAAAGAATTTGCTGTAATAATTAATATTTAGGATATTTTTAAATTTTTTAAATTCTTAAAACATATCTAGACTTAACAGAGCGCTATAAGTTATACAACTATTTTTTTTAAGAATAGAAATCAAGTATTTTCATATCCATTTCTAATTGCCCATTCTTTTGAGACCCAAAATGAAGAAATATAAACTTATTTATGGCTATTTTTAATAATTATTTGGTTTCTATTTTATTTTATTTGGCTAAAAAGCCTTTTCCAATGGGTTCTCCATATTTAAAAACAATAAGAAAATATTTTTGTCCTTATTTTTCAATATTAATCTTTCAAAACTATTCATGATTTAATCTTCTAAAAATATTTGGCTTTGGAATAACATCAATTCTAAATTATTACTTGTACGGTGCTTTTGCAACGATTTGTTAAAGTTATTTTTTTGTCGTTTTTGCTAAAAAAAATTTCCTTTGCCTTTCTTTTTATCCATATTTATTTCCGTATAGAGGGTAGTTGTTTGGGAGAGTTGGCCAATTAAATTTTTAAATCAATTATTATAATTAGTTACGTGCTAAAATATTTTTAGTTATTATAATTAGTTTATGTGCTAATATGTAGTTAATCATTAATAATGTGTTGTTGATGGGCAATTTCTCATATCTATAATATGATAAATATATGAATCATGTAACGAGATTCATTGAAAATACATGTAAGGACCCTAAAATCTTTATACCTTCTTATTATCTTTCTAATATAATCCCTCCATCTATTTTCCCTATTCTATAATCTTACGAAAAAACCAACACATAAGCCCTCACCAAAACGGTTCCATTTGATCTCTTCCTTTTTTTTTTCCTAAACCCATTTCCTTTTCGAACTACGGCATATATTTAATATTGGTTAAATAAATGTAAGAAACTTTTTATAGCTTATTGGTTAAAACTCTCCACTTTTGTCCCATAACCCATGTGTTTGAATCCCAACAGTAACTATATTTTTATTATTTTTCTTTTCGACGTTTTGGAAGCCCAAAAGTTTGCACGAGCATTACACGGAGATATGAAAAGTTATAACAGAAAAGATGTATGAATTTGGACTCACCAAAGAGACTAGAGTGCATGACACAAATCCCGAGGCTAGGGGTTGACTTAGGGCCAACTATAGGGCGAGACCGGCGGCCAGGATGAGCCCAATGGAGTTCATCTCGTGCAAGTGTGTCTTTTGACATCCCCTCTATCTGTTTTAATACTTTAACACTCATAATTTAATTCTAAGAACAGTAGACCTTCCATTTCACCCCATTAATCCTTTTTAATTCCTTTAATCCAAATTTTAAATTTTTTTAATTAATTATACCCTTTTTCCTTCACCTATAAATACCCACTCGGTCCTACCTATCTTTCCCTTGGCATACCTCTCTCAATCTATACTTTATCAAATTCTCAAACTCTCAAGTTCTCTCAAGCTCTCGCTCTCTCAAGCCCCATCGAGCATTTCTTCCTCCGAGTATCGTAAGCCTCGGTTTTCTCCTTTCTACGAAGCTCTCAAGACAACCATGGATCTATCAACTCTCATCGCCATCGTCAATGACAACAAATAGCCACTGCAACAAACCAAACGACGCACCAAACCTTTTTAAAGAATTAATCAGTGAATTGCTTGTTAGACCGATTCACACCACGGGTAAGTCCCTTTAATTCCCTTCCCTTTTGATTCTCTTCTATTCATCACCTATGCTTGTATCCGTAGGTAAGACCCAATCATCTTACCTTTGTTTCTCGCCTCTTCTCATATCACCACCAAAATATGGTTTCGTACTTTAATTAACATTGAAATTAAATTTTGTAATTTTGACATATTTATTATGATTTCATGCTAGTGTTAACAAGAAAAATGAATAACCATTCTCTCATCTTACAATTCATGTCACATATAATATTTATGAATTCAAAAGGATAATTTGCCGATGAAACAATTTTAGAATGCAACATTACTCGAAAATACCATGGTTTATTATCTTGTTCAAAATACTTGTTTCATGATATGTCAATATCGCACGGGGTGATGACTCATCCCACACGCACACCTTGAAAACCATAGCACGAATTATATGTTGTAACGTTTTTTTCTAAAAAGAAGTGGTTTTCAATAAATTACTCTCTTTTATAACAAATAATTTTTAATTATACCATTTTCTTTGGAAATACTCATTTACAACTCTCTTTAGGGAATCCGTTTATGATTGATACAGATTATCGCACATCCTTGGGTTTAGTGGAGTGATATGCAGAACTTCTCATGGAGAATATGGTCTCAAAAAGAAAAATACGGTTTTAAAGAAAAATACGGTTTTAATAAAATGTAAAAGAAAAGAAAAGATAGCAAGTTATGTTAATTTGGGTTATCACTATTTTCTAAATAATTAAATGAAAACAAGTCTTTAATTAAAAGTTCTATAAACATACCCTTAAGTTTTCGAAAAGATAGTTTTTCACTAAAATACCAAAAACTCTTAAAAGCTAGTTTTTGTCTCTAAAATACCATAAAAATACAAAATACGTTTTTATGAAAAATATTGACATTTTAATTAACATATTTTTATCAAAAATACCCTCGAGATTTTAGAATGAATTAAAACCCCTCGAGAAATTTTTAAATGACATTCTTCATATAAATATCTTAGAAATCAAAAAACGAGTCTATGTTACATATTTAGGCTGCAAATTGGTTTGAGTGGCGTCTTCTCTCGTCGATGCCTTGGAGTTGCTGGAGACAATGATGCACCACTTACTTCTCCCTAAATGTAGATCGTAACTTTTGGAAAATCAAATCATATAGGAGTCAAACATGACTTAAATTCCAATTTAACTTGAACTCGAATTCAAATAAAAACTTGAACTCGACTTGAACTTGAACACTTGAACTTGATTTGACTTGACCCGAACTATGAATATGACTGTTTACCGCCGAAAATAGAGACGGACCGCGTAGCTCGTCTTGCTTGAATTTTGGGGGCCGATGCTATTTGGATTTATCCGTCCACCTTTCCGAAAATGACAAGTTGATTTATGGCATCGTGTATCGGAGGTTTGGACGGATGCGACCGTTGTAGAAGATTTCGTCAGATTCCCCCTTGTTTGCGAAGGGTTTTTGATTGTGGGGACGCTCTTCCCTGCAGGCGCAATCCCCTGCAGTTAATTACGTTATCGCATTGCGATAACCACTTTCTCCTGCTCCAGAGGTTCACTTCGTGTCGAGTGTGTTTGTTTTATTTTTGGTTGCCCGTGGATTGTATACGGAGACTAATTTATATTGTCGCCCGTAGGGCATGGATTAGTCCAAATCCGTAAATTTTTAGATTTGGGTTTAGGTTGATTTAAGGATCGTTGATCCGTTTTGAGATCAAGATCGACTTAAATGTATACGAGCAGTTGGGGGTTCGGTTGGTTTTTTGCTAAGGATACGTTAGTCCAATTTGAGACTAAGATCTACTTAACAGGGTGTTAGGATCATTTTTGTTTCAGATCCAACAAGAGATCACTTGGGCTCTGTTGTTTTAGTTTTAAAGACGTTTCGGTCCCTTATCACCATTTTGGAGACGAAGTTGTAGTTTGAGGACATTTCGGTCTGTAGATCACCATTTTTGAGGTGAGGTTTTAGTTTAAGGACATTTTGGAAACAACGTTGTAGTTTGAGGACATTTCGGTCTGTAGATCATTTTGCACGCACGTATATTTGTTACGTGTCGGGATGAGCAACGATGATATGGGATACATCCAGTTCGGGATGTGGTTTGATTTGGGATGTGCACGTCAGTTTGGGAAGTGCACCAAAAAGTAGTTGGTTGTCGGGACCCGCCACCTCTATGAAGACGTTGAGAAATTACAACGACATGTATTAGAGGTGTAGAGAGATGTACCCTTGAGCCAATTCCCGTGTTGGGGGAAAAGATCGTGATGGATCATCTAAGAATCATTAGTCATTTTGGAGACTAAGATTAACTTAGGAGGTGCAGGAAGAACATCATTTTAGATGTCGTCGGTTGGCAGACTATTAGTCATGTTGGGAGTTAAGATCAACTTAGGAAATGATGAGCATAAAGGGGTCTTGACTCTCTTAGTCGAGTTGGACTAGGTCTGGGTCTCTTCAATTACCCAACAGCCCTAATGTGCTGAGACATACAATGCTCACGTGCATTTCATGAGGGCACTGAAATAGTGTTAAACACTAGATTGTTGTGGCGCACGTAAGGTACTCAACTATGGACGCTGCCAATTTATTCCTCTCTTTTTATACAAGTGCTGAGCACTTAGTTCTTGGGGTGCTCACGTGTGAAACACGTGAGAAGCGCCAGAATTGGGTTATGCCTTTTGGCTTTATTGCATCTCCCTTTGTGTAAGTGCTAAACACTTAGCTCCCATAGCACTCACATGTAAAACACGTGAGACGCGTCATAATGGGACAATGCCCTTTTGTTTTTCCTTTCTTTAACAGAAGTGCTAAGCACTTGATTGAGGACAGCGTACGAAATACGTGACTGTCTTGAGAAGTGTTCCTTTCTTCTCTTTTAAACACCCACGTGGGAAATACGTGAGGCAGTGTCAGCTGTTTTCCTTTTGTTCATTAGAAACACTCACGTGGAAAACACGTGAGGTCTTGTTATAGTGTTAAACACTAATAAAACACCAGGCCGTTCTTCTGTCGTTCTGAGGAATCAAGTTCTCCCTTTGTTCTTTGCAAGAATTAAATTCTTTTTATAAGGTTAAACCCTAGTTTCATAGGAATTAAATTCCCATATGTGTTTATTGTAAGAGTTAAACTCTTTGAACTCAGTTTTTCCCCTAGGCTTTGAATCTGCATGACAGAATCTTCCCGATGAGAATTAAATTCTCAACTTGTGGGAAGATCTGCCTTTGCAGATCTCAACCAGAAGAAGAATCAGGTTCTTCTATGAATGGTCAAACCCTTAGAGATGCAAAGAACAGTTGTAGGGTGTTTTTCGTCACCCCATTGAGATGGGAATACGCGCGCGTTTGTCAGGCGCATTACAGATTCCCCCTGCTTAGGGTAGGCCGAGGTTTATTGATTGTGGGGATCCAAATCTCCGGCAGCCGCGGACTAAGCTGCCGTTAATTACCCCTCGCCTTTGGGGCGAGGGAACCTCCGATTAACGGGTTAAAATGGTCATGCGAACTCAATGTGCACTGTACGTGTGTTGTGTTTTGAAAGGGGGGTTTGGATATATCGGAAGCCACGCAGAGTTTTTACGGGGGTCCCACTACCCGGATAGCGGGTTGGGGGTCAAGGGGGCTAGCAGCCCCCTTGCGGGGTGCGGGGTAGCGCCCCGTTAGAAATTTTTTTCTAACAGGGACAGTGTCGCGGAGTATGTGTGTGTGTAAATATGTATACATGTGTATATATATATATATGTATATATATATAAGAAAAAAAAGAGGGGGAAAAGGCATCCAAAGGATGCGTGGGGGGCAGCACCTTGGGCGCTGTGCGCCTAGGTGCTGTGCGCTCAGGCGCTAGAGTGCCACGTGTCGGCACGGGGGCGACTTGCGCTCGAGCACTTGCGCTTGAGCGCAAGCGCGCCACGTGTCGGCACGGGGGCGACTGATTGGAAGAGATTCTGCGTGTTTAAGTTTAATTACCGCAATCAGGACGGTTTCGCTTTGCAGCTAGCCGGATGAGTACGGGTCGATCCACAGAGAGATGGGAGTCTTTTTCTTAATGTCTTGACGAGTTAAGTCCAAATATGTTGGGTTTGTTTTTGTTTAGCTACTTGAAAATGAATGATAAGAGAACTTGTTAAGGGTAGGATTTGGTTGGTTTAAGTTAGGAGGATCGCTCACTTGATTCTTTTGCCACTTCTTAATATTGATGTTACGGTAATCGGCAACAACGGGGATTAGGACGACTAAGAGAAAACTTGCGAGTATAAGCTAGGCTTTCCAACACTTCGTTTTCTCTTTTTGGTCCTTGTCCGTCCGTTCTTGGCTCTTAGTCGCAACCTCAAGTTGATTCAACCACAACCGGTCTCACTAGGGAAACACCGCTATTATGAAGAATAGGGTGCCGTAGGGAGCGGATTGTGGATCAATTAACAGGAGTTCAAATCAAGATATATGTAAAAGAGAAAAGTGAAGGAGTTTTCCGTCTTTCAAACTTTCCGTTTCCTACCCTAACAAGTGAAAAGTTACTCACCCATTAGAAAAGTTAAATGAAATAAAACAAAGAAAGAGGGTAATAAGAATTGAGGTAGAAAATCACAACTAGCTATTCGGGACCTCACTTAGGCAAGGATCACTCTAAGCATCATGGTTATAAGGATAACCGAAAATGGAAGAAATATCAAAAAGACAACTTTAATAAATAACAACAACTACGTTTAACAATGAAAATTACAAACAATATAAGAAACGGAATTACAAATTACACAAATAGATAAAGAACACTTCTTGCATGCTTCACACTCAACAAAACCTCTCACAAGCTTTAATGGAGGAAGATGGAGGAAAATGGACTTTTATTAGAAACTAAATAATTCTAATACAAAAATTACAAATGAAAACTAAGTCCCCTCTCTTGGTTCTGCTCGGGGCTATTTATAGGCCTGGTTCTGAAAGTTTGGCAGTAAAACACAAACCTATACATTCATACAGGGAACACCACAAAATTTCGTAGCATGGGGACACGTGTCCGCCGCGCTTGCGCGGCCAAAGCAAGGGTTTGGCCGCGCATGCGCGGCGGTTTGGTGGCCAAACCATGCTTGGTTTTTTTCTCTGGTCTTTTGCTTATTTTTCCTGTCTTTTGAAAACTTTACACTGCAGTATCAATTTCCATAGGATCTCCAGATTTCTTTTCCAAAATGTCTTCATTTCTTCACTTTTGACTTTTCACCATTTTGACTTCAAATTTCCCTTTAGTCCCAAATGACGACTCTTTTCGTCCCCTCTTCTGAACTGGTACGGGACGGATGCTGGAACCCGGCTTTTATCTGTTTGTGACAGATGTTCTGGATTTTGCCGTAGATGTGGTGATTTTGTCGGATTTGCTCTTTCTTGGACTGGAAACCTGTAATCTGTAACATGCAGCAAATACGGATAAAAAGCACCTACCTGTATGCAATGTGATTAAGAATGGGCGGTACAAATATACAAAAATATGCGATGAACAAATACCCCCAAACTTATCTTTTGCTCGTCCCGAGCAAAACCATTTTATTCACAAAAATTTCCTAACCTCACTTTCGCAGGGAACGCGATTGCACTGAGCATGTGCAACAAGCCGTTAAACCTCTAGGTGTCCCTAGTAGGAGGAGTGTTGTCTCCTAAGGGTTTTCAGCGGATACTACCCACAAAATCCAATCAATTGGCCGTCGACTCTAATCTTTTATTTCAGCATTCTAACCAAAAACCCTATTATCATAAACTTAGAAATTACTAACCCGTATTCTTCACACTTCCTTTCCATTTAACTTAAGATCCTATACGCCTAGCCAGTTTATAAAGCTTTCAGCATCTCCTGAGTTTTCCTTCTTAAGCAGAATCTCAAATCCGGAATTTTTATCCATTCTATCGAAGAAATAAATCCTATCTTTCATTCCTCATCTCTCTTCCAAACTCTGATTATATACCCCTACGTGTGTGTAATTGTCACCCCTACACTTGGAAATTCAGTTCAAGCTATAATACCCTTGCCTTAATACCTAGCACTACTTCTTTTTATTAATGATGGACGGGTTCGTTCATACATCTTTCATGCGACTATTAATGCTTCTTAAGGCACTAACGGCCGATTACTGATTGTATGAACTTAAAGCGTAAATAGCAGTTTCCAGGTCTTGACTTCATTCTATTTTTCTCTCTTTTTTTTTCCTTTTTTTTTTTCAAGACCGGATATATTTCTCAGCGTGCTCTTATGGTGTTTAGCTTCAAATACCATTTTTTCTTTCATACTAGGCTTTCAGGCAAGAGTATTTCTAGGTATCCTCTACTATTCCGAGTTTCAAGGTGGTGTATGTGCATTTTGTAGGGTATATACTATCAAAAATTTAGACTTAAGATTTAGAATTATTTTTCAGAATTATTCTTCAAATAGAGCTTCAATAATTTTCCCTCATTTTGACTTCGCCTAAGAACTAGACTCAAAATTTGCTTATTTCAAAACAAACCGCTGGAGCGTATACTTTCTATAGTTAAATTTCAAGGAATGTTATTTTTAGGGTTCATAATTAACTAAGTTTAAGATCTAGTAGTTTCTAACTAGTTAGCTGTCATATTAGACTTGAGTCAGACACGGTCAATAATTTTTGTTGTTTTTTTTTCTTTTAAAATTTTTGTTTTTATTTTCAAGTTTTTCAATTTTTTTGTATATTTTTTTTTTCAATTTTTTTTTTCAATAAAAAATGCAGTGCAGAATTTAAACATGCAAATTAAAACCAAATATTTACATAAAAGATAAATAAAATATGCAGATGCAATGCAATGATAACTATTTACAGTCTAATCCCTCCCCCAAACTTGTTAATGGCAGTGTCCTCACTGCCCCCTGCGTCGTCTCCTAGACGCTGCGGCACTCGTCCCTGGTTCACTCGAATCTGCCCTAGGGGCCCTAGATCGCGACCTCGATCTCTCCTCTCGTCCCAACAGTGTTGCCATTCCTTGTTCTAAGCGTGCCATTCTCTGATCGAGGGTTGTCATCATACCCATCATTCTTTCTACCCCCCTTTGTATCCGTCTAAGTAAGCGTGCTTGCTCAGCGGGGGTAAGCTCTTCATCGCTCGCTGTGGAGCTCGAGCTGGCTACTACATGCTCGCTCGGTTCAGTGCGTGACCATACATCGTGAAGTCTAGTGTAGGATGTCGAAACACCCTCAAGAACAGGTCGAATGATTGTACCAGCTTGCATGTGTACTGCAAACTCGTCAGAAGGGATGAAATGGCGACACAGTTGTGTTACCAGCATAGGGCACGGATGGTTGGATGAAGTCTTGCCAGCATCAATCGACTGAAGTAGTACCGTGCACATGTCATAACTTGGATGTTTGTTCATTAATGTGTGCACGATGTGTAGCGATGGTGTAAAAAATGTCGTGTTGTGCGAGCTGCCAAAAATGTTATTTTGTGCCCATCGGCACACAGTCAGCACATTCGCGTAAAGTGTACGTGCCGGAATCCCTTTCCGTGGTTCCCTATAGCAATCATTTCCCATCAACGGGGTGTAATCCTCAAATTGGAGGGGTTGGTCATGTGCGGGTATTCGTGGGATTAATGTGACTTCATGAATGAAGTTCCTATCTATTCGTATTTCTTGCCCTCCCCAAAACAACCTAATAAATCCGTATTTTTGGAAACTCCCCTCCTCCATGTAAGCATAAAACCGTTGGACCAGATCCGGAAGCGCGAATGCGTTCGGATGGTTATACAAAAGATAATTCCATCCACGTTTCCGGATCTCGTCGCCGAAATAGCTTCCGTATACATCATGTTCAAACACTTGCGAAAAATTTCTTTCATATTGAAAATTCGAAGCCATTACAGAATTATAGAATTTTTTACAGATCAGAATGGGGAGAAAACGGCGCAAACCTCCTCTGAAAAAAATTCCAGAGGCTGAAGACTCCAAGCGGCGGCGGAAGGGCGGCGGCAAGGTGGGTTGCACGGCGGTTGGGCGGCGGCGGCAGAGCTTCAGGGCTCGGGCTTTTTGCGGCGGCTAGGGTTTCTGATGGGGAGAGTTGTGAGGCAGAAAAATAAAAATGAAGGGTTAGAGGGCTATTTATAGGGGTTTTTGATTATTTACACTTAAACCCCTATAAATAGAAATATTATTTGCAAATACATATTTACATTTTTTTTAATTTTTTTATTTTTTTTTGAATTTTTTTTTTTAGTTTTTGTTTTTATTTTTCTTATTTGAAATTTTTCCAGGCATAAAAAAAAACAAAATTGTATTCACATACCCCCAAACTTATTTGAAACAGTGTTTCCACTGTTTTTGGCTGGATTGTCGAAGTTTGGGTGTAGGGGGAAGAGGAAAATTATTCAGGGTAAACAGGCTCCTGTAAAAACAGGAGCTCCTCTGTTGGTTCGGCGCTAAGGTACGGTTTGCATCGGTGTCCGTTCACTTTGAAGAGTGAACCGTCCTTTGGATTTTCCAAATCCAGAGCGCCCTGCGGATACACATTCCGCACAAAATACGGCCCTATCCAGCGAGATCGGAGCTTTCCAGGATGGAAATGAAGTCGGGTGTCGTAAAGCAGTACCTGTTGACCAGGTACGAAAGTTTTGCGCCAAAGGTGTTTATCGTGAAACACCTTCGTTCGATTCTTAACGACAACCGCGTTGTCGTAAGCCTCATCCCTAAGCTCGTTCAGTTCGTTCAGCTGCAGCTTCCGATGGCTGCCCGCGTCCTCAAGAGAAAGATTCAGCTCCTTAATCGCCCAAAACGCGCGATGCTCGATTTCGACAGGAAGGTGGCAGGCTTTTCCGTACACAAGCCGATAGGGAGACATGCCAAGGTCGGTCTTATAAGCAGTTCTAAATGCCCAAAGGGCATCAGTGAGTTTTAGAGACCAATCCTTACGGTTCTTGGAAACCGTCTTCTCCAGTATCTGCTTGATCTGCCGATTTGAGACTTCGGCCTGCCCGCTGGTTTGGGGGTGGTAGGGCGTAGAAAGCTTATGATTAATGGAGTATTTCCGCATCAAGGCCTCGAAAGTCCTATTGCAGAAATGACTTCCATTGTCGCTAATGATCGCTCAGGGGTGCCCAAACCGTGAGAAAATGTTTTCTTTAAGGAACCTAATGACAACCTTGTTGTCATTAGTCCGGCTGGGCACAGCCTCGACCCATTTAGAGACGTAATCAACAGCTAGAAGAATGTACAAGTTCCCAAAAGAGCTGGGAAACGGCCCCATGAAGTCTATCCCCCAAATATCGAAAATCTCCACAACCAAGATCGGTTGGAGCGGCATCTCATTCCTCCGGGATATCCGGCCCATGTGTTGGCACCGGGAGCAAGTCTTGCAATAGTTATAAGCATCTTTGAAGAGTTGTGGCCAGTAGAAACCACATTGCAAGATCTTCTCAGCTGTCTTCCTGGGCCCAAAATGCCCGCCACACGCTTGATCGTGGCAAAATGACAGCACACTCTTGAATTCCTCATTAGGGACACACCGACGAATAATCTGGTCGGGACAGTATTTGAACAAGTAGGGTTCGTCCCAGTAAAAATGTTTTACTTGGGATAAGAAGCGAAGTCTGTCCTGACTCGACCATTCGGTCGGTAGCAATCCCGTGGCCAAATAGTTCACAATATCTGCGAACCAGGGTTCGCAAGATACTGTCAAGAGCTGTTCGTCCGGAAAAACGTCGTTTATCGGAATTGGAAGCGAAGGCGAAGAAGGAAGTCGCGAGAGATGGTCGGCAACCACGTTTTCACATCCTCGTTTGTCCTTAATGACAAGGTCAAACTCTTGAAGCAAGAGGATCCAAGGGATTAACCGAGACTTGGCATCTTTCTTCGCAAAAAGATGGCGCAGAGCTGAATGGTCCGTGTAGACGATGACTGGAGAGCCGATGAGGTAGGGCCTGAACTTTTCTAAAGCAAATACAACAGCTAAGAATTCCTTCTCAGTTGTCGTATAGTTAAGTTGGGCGCCGTTCAGGGTTCGGCTAGCGTAGTAGATCACGTGCGGCATCTTGTTGATGTGCTGGCCAAGGACAGCACCAATGGCAAAGTCAGATGCATCGCACATAATCTCAAATGGGTGCGTCCAGTCAGGAGAAGAAAGAACGGGAGCAGAAGTGAGTGAGCGTTTCAGTGACTCGAATGCAGTCACACAGCTCGAGTTGAATTCGAAAGGTGTATCCTTGGCCAGCAAAAGAGTCAAAGGCCTAGCAATCTTGCTAAAGTCTTTGATGAACCGTCTATAAAAACCGGCATGGCCAAGGAAGGCTCGGATATCTCTGACGCAACTGGGAGGAGGAAGATTGGAAATGACCTCAATCTTTGCTTTGTCAACCTCTATGCCGTTTTGCGAAATGATATGTCCTAAGACAATACCTTCTCGCACCATGAAGTGGCATTTCTCCCAATTTAAAGTGAGGTTCTTGTCCTTACATCTGGTAAGAACAGCGTCAAGATGTAGCAAACACTCGTCAAAGGAGTCGCCGAAAATGGAGAAGTCATCCATAAAGATCTCCAAGAATTTCTCCACCATGTCTGAGAAAATTCCCATCATACACCGCTGGAAGGTAGCGGGCGCATTGCATAACCCAAAGGGCATGCGTCGATATGCAAACGTGCCGAAAGGACAAGTGAAAGTGGTCTTGTCCTGGTCTTTTTCGGCGATCGGAATTTGGTTATAGCCAGAGTAGCCGTCAAGAAAGCAATAGTACTCATGTCCAGCCAATCGTTCAAGCATCTGGTCAATGAAAGGTAGCGGAAAGTGGTCTTTCCGTGTTGCGGCGTTGAGTTTTCTGTAATCAATGCAAACTCGCCACCCAGTTTGGGTGCGAGTAGGGATTAACTCGTTTGCCTCGTTGGTTATGACCGTGATGCCCGACTTCTTGGGGACAACATGAATGGGGCTAACCCACTGGCTATCAGAGATAGGGTAAATGATACCACTATCTAGACATTTGACGATTTCCTTCTTCACAGCCTCCTTCATGACTGGATTAAGACGTCTTTGTGGATCCCGGGCAGGTTTGGCATCATCCATCAGATGAATGTGATGCTCAACGATGAGGGGACTAATCCCCTTGATGTCCGCCATGGACCAGCCAAAAGCTTGCCTGTTGCTGTGCAAGACCGCGAGAAGGGCTTTCTCGTGCTCGGAAGCTAGAGAAGCCGAGATGATGACAGGGAGGGTCTCGTGGTCACCCAAGTAAGCGTACTTGAGGTGAGAAGGCAAAGGCTTGAGTTCGAGTGCTGGAGGTGAAACGATTGAAGGCAAGACTGGTGCAAAGGTTTCGAACTCAAAGGATTCCAGCAAAGGTTCAAAGTGAGTGTAGGCAACCGAGTTGGATGGTTCAGGTAACTCATCCGAAAAGTCGAAAGTTTCAAACTCGGGTTGTTCGCAGCTAAGATCGTTCGAAAACGTGAAACACTCGTATTCGTAGTCGGGCGCAGAAACAGCAGCAGGTTCGAAGAGAAACGCACTAGTGGCGTCAAGATTATCATCATCAAACAGAAACTCCTCGAATTCACACTCTTCTGAGGTGATCTCCTGGATCGAGCAGACATCCAGTATATGAGCATTAGGTTCGGCGGGCTGATTCCCCAACCTAAAAATGTTGAGTTCAATCGTCATATTTCCAAAAGAGAGGTTCATTGAACCGTTGCGACAATTGATCACAGCATTTGAGGTTGCGAGGAATGGGCGACCGAGTATCACAGGAATTTGATTCCGGGGGTTAGCTACAGGCTGTGTATCTAATACAATGAAATCAACGGGGAAGATGAAGTCCCCGACTTTTATTAACACATCCTCTAGCTCACCCCTAGGGTGGGTGATCGATCGGTCGGCCATTTGGAGAGTACAATGCGTAGGTTTCAGCTCTCCTATGCCTAATTGCTCGTATACTGAATATGGAAGCAGGTTAACACTGGCACCAAGATCTAATAGTGCGCGGTTGATGTTCTTATCCCCAATGGTAATAGAAATAGTAGGACAGCCGGGGTCCTTCCGTTTTAGTGGTAAAGATTGGGTAAGGGCATCACTCACGGCACTAGCCAAGAAAACTTTCTTTGGTACCTGAGACTTCCTCTTTTTCGTGCACAAGTCCTTTAAGATTTTCGCGTAGGACGGGACTTGTTGGACGGCATCTAAAAGAGGAATGTTAATGTTAACCTGCTTAAATAACTCCAAAATCTTCTCCATTTGTGGATTTTGTTTGTTAGACCTCAACCGGTTTGGAAATGGAACATTTTGAAAATTGGTTGAGTCTAACGCTGGAGGAGGAGATTGTGGAGTTGGAATGGATCCCAGAATAGGTGTTTTCGTGGAGTGAGAATTGGGTCCATTCAAAGCAGAAGAAGAGGAAGAAGAGCCTTGTGAAGAACGGAGAATAGGCTCAGAAGACGAAGAAGAAGAAGCCGTCTCTGACTGCTGCCGATTGCCAATTCTTGAGCTCCGGCCTAAAGACGATAGCAGAAGAAGAAGAAGAAGCGGCGGCCGGGGTGTTATCGTTGATCCGTGTGCCAATGTTATTTTGCAGCATCCTCCCCGATCTCAGTGTGGTCACGGCACTCACATTATGGTTTTGTTGTTCAAGAGCAACATGTGCATTATGTGGGTGACCGGGATTTGGAAGTGGCTGGGATGGGAGCTTCCCCTTCTCTCGCTCACTCAGGGCCGCGTTCAGCTGTGCAATCTGGGCCTCGATGGTTTTGATGCTTTGCCCGTGTGCGGCAGTGTGTTGCACTAAAGATTGAATCGAAGACTGGATGTTGGCGGTGGATTGAGTCGATTGTTTAACAAATGCCTCCAGACTTCGCTCGAGCGAGGAAACCTTATCGTTATTCGACGGAACAAAGTTGTTTGGTGGAAAAGAGTTGTTCGGTGCAAAGTTGTTCGTCTGGTTTTGGAAAGGTTGGGGTTGGAAGGGCTGCTGAAATTGAGTTTGTTGCTGCGCTTGTTGCTGCGGCGGAGGGGGTCTCTGGAAATTGTTGCCCTGGAATTGATTCTGATTCTGATTCCAGGTGAAAATTGGGATGGTTCCTCCAGCCGGGATTGTACGTGGAAGAGTATGGATCATTCCTCGGTCTTTGCTGGAATGCATTGACCTGATCCTGTCCTTGCGATGGTGGATTGTAAGGACACTCTTCGGTCAAGTGGGAAGGATCGGAACAACAAGCGCAGATGGTACGAAGGGGGAGAACAGGGGCAGGAGTAGGAGCAGAAAATTTGCTCTCTATCGCTTCAAGCTTTCGTGTAATTGCAGCCATTTCAGCTTTCATCGCAATAGAGACATCGAGTTGGTGGATTCCTGCCCTAGATTGACCAGTAGAAGTGGAGGTAGAAGAAGAAGAAGTCGGTCTGGTGCTCTCCCACTGTAGCGTTTGCTCCGCAAGGTCGTCAAAGAACTGCCATGCTTCCTCGTCAGATTTAGATAGGAAGTGGCCCTGACAGATGGTTTCCAGCAACTGCTTCGTTGCTGGGTTCAGTCCCTCGTATAAGGTTTGGCAAAGTTGCCATCTTTCTATACCGTGGTGAGGACACTGAACAAGAAGGTCTTTGTACCGGTCAAAGCATTTCCAGAAGGGTTCAGAAGGAAGCTGGGAGAATTGATTGATTTCATTGCGAATCCTTGCGGTTTTATGATTTGGATAGAACTTTTTGAGAAACGCCTTAACAAACTCGTCCCAACTGGTGATGGAGTGGGAAGCGGTGCTATATAGCCATTTTTCCGCGAGATCGCATAGAGTGAATGGAATGACTCGTAGACGTATAGCATCGTCTGACAGCTGGGTTGTTTTCATCATGGCACAGACGTTTTGAAATTTGTTGATGAAGATATAGGCATCTTCAGATTCAAGCCCATGAAAACGTGGAAGCATGTTGATGAAATGGGGCTTAATTTCAAAGTTGTCCCCATTGGCCGGAGGAAGAGAAAGGCAGGTAGGAAGTGCAGAACGTGTGGGATAGAAACGATCCTGGAGCGCAATTCGCTGCGGCGCAATTCGCTGCGGCGCTACAACAGGCGGAGGTGGTGGAAGATTGGTCTCCATAGGAGGTGGAGCCAATCCAGCGGTGGTCAGAGAGATGTTCGGATTGAATCCTGACATCGCGGAAGAAGAGGTTGGTGAAGGTGAAGGTGAAGGTGAAGATGTATGAACAGAATTTCGGTCAACGTCGGAGTTGGCCGGCAAAGGAAGGGGTGAAAGAGGAGTGGAAGGAGTATCGACTTCGGAGTCGATCGCGTAGTCGGAGGCGACTAACGAAACGCGGACTAAACGGGCGCTAGTGTCCCGAGTCCAAGCGGACATATACTAAACGAGTTTAGTATAGTCTAAGCGAAGAAGGTGAGGGTAAGAAAACGTCAATGAGAAAGGCAATGGGTGGTGGAGTGAAAAATGAAACGCGGCGACAAAGGGCAAGTTTTTGTAAAAGTTTTTGATTTTTTTTTTCTTTTTATATATATATATATATATTTTTAGAAAGAGTTTACAGAGAAATGTTCAGATTTACGGTTTTACGTAATCACAAACAAGATATGCACAATCACACCTAGATCTATGGTCACCTAGGTCTGCTAGACCTGCTCCAAGACTTGATTGTCGAAGCAAAACTGTGTCGAGAAACAAACTTAAGATACACTGATCAAGAGGCCAGGTAAGTGCAGAGATAAGGGGAGGTTTTCCAACGCTTTCGCGAAGTTCCTTAATTATGTAACCCTTTCTCTTTTGGCGGTTGCGCCGTTAACACTTTCCTAGACACCCCTTAAACAATGCACCGTTAAGCGAGGTTCTAAACACGGTTTAACTTCTCCTAATGAGCGCGAAGTCCTTAGGGCTGAGTCTAGTATTTTTTTATTAACAATGGTCAATGCATATGCTTTTGTGATTTCTGGGGTCTTGGGAAGGGTGATGAAATCCCCACCCAATCTGAATTGGTTTCAAGCCCCTTAAAGTCCGTATTAATCAATGCAAAGCAGTAACAAATCAACTGCAAACAATTTTTTTTTTATTTTTAGCGCGGCGCAAAGAATGCTGCAGAAAACACAGTTCAGTGGAGTTTAGAGGAGTCGAGAAGATGGTTGGGATACTCACAGAGGATTTTTGGTTTTCGCCTTGATCCGCCGCGGTGTAGCCGCGAGATATGGGTCTAACTTCCCACAACTTTGGCACTGAACTTGAAATTCTCCTTTTCCTGCACTCTTGCACAAAGAATAACAAAATGATTTTGTACAGTATATTTTTTTTTTGTTTTGTTTTTGGTTATATTTTTATTCATAAATTAACCCGAAATTACAAAAAGAAATAAACTACCGTCTCCCCGGCAACGGCGCCATTTGATTGGAAGAGATTCTGCGTGTTTAAGTTTAATTACCGCAATCAGGACGGTTTCGCTTTGCAGCTAGCCGGATGAGTACGGGTCGATCCACAGAGAGATGGGAGTCTTTTTCTTAATGTCTTGACGAGTTAAGTCCAAATATGTTGGGTTTGTTTTTGTTTAGCTACTTGAAAATGAATGATAAGAGAACTTGTTAAGGGTAGGATTTGGTTGGTTTAAGTTAGGAGGATCGCTCACTTGATTCTTTTGCCACTTCTTAATATTGATGTTACGGTAATCGGCAACAACGGGGATTAGGACGACTAAGAGAAAACTTGCGAGTATAAACTAGGCTTTCCAACACTTCGTTTTCTCTTTTTGGTCCTTGTCCGTCCGTTCTTGGCTCTTAGTCGCAACCTCAAGTTGATTCAACCACAACCGGTCTCACTAGGGAAACACCGCTATTATGAAGAATAGGATGCCGTAGGGAGCGGATTGTGGATCAATTAACAGGTGTTCAAATCAAGATATATATAAAAGAGAAAAGTGAGGGAGTTTTCCGTCTTTCAAACTTTCCGTTTCCTATCCTAACAAGTGAAAAGTTACTCACCCATTAGAAAAGTTAAATGAAATAAAACAAAGAAAGAGGGTAATAAGAATTGAGGTAGAAAATCACAACTAGCTATTCGGGACTTCACTTAGGCAAGGATCACTCTAAGCATCATGGTTGTAAGGATAACCGAAAATGGAAGAAATATCAAAAAGACAACTTTAATAAATAACAACAACTACGTTTAACAATGAAAATTACAAACAATATAAGAAACGGAATTACAAATTACACAAATAGATAAAGAACACTTCTTGCATGCTTCACACTCAACAAAACCTCTCACAAGCTTTAATGGAGGAAGATGGAGGAAAATGGACTTTTATTAGAAACTAAATAATTCTAATACAAAAATTACAAATGAAAACTAAGTCCCCTCTCTTGGTTCTGCTCGGGGCTATTTATAGGCCTGGTTCTGAAAGTTTGGCAGTAAAACACAAACCTATACATTCATACAGGGAACACCACAAAATTTCGTAGCATGGGGACACGTGTCCGCCACGCTTGCGCGGCCAAAGCAAGGGTTTGGCCGCGCATGCGCGGCGGTTTGGTGGCCAAACCATGCTTGGTTTTTTTCTCTGGTCTTTTGCTTATTTTCCTGTCTTTTGAAAACTTTACACTGCAGTATCAATTTCCATAGGATCTCCAGATTTCTTTTCCAAAATGTCTTCATTTCTTCACTTTTGACTTTTCACCATTTTGACTTCAAATTTCCCTTTAGTCCCAAATGACGACTCTTTTCGTCCCCTCTTCTGAACTGGTAAGGGGCGGATGCTGGAACCCGGCTTTTATCTGTTTGTGACAGATGTTCTGGATTTTGCCGTAGATGTGGTGATTTTGTCGGATTTGCTCTTTCTTGGACTGGAAACCTGTAATCTGTAACATGCAGCAAATACGGATAAAAAGCACCTACCTGTATGCAATGTGATTAAGAATGGGCGGTACAAATATACAAAAATATGCGATGAACAAATACCCCCAAACTTATCTTTTGCTCGTCCCGAGCAAAACCATTTTATTCACAAAAATTTCCTAACCTCACTTTCGCAGGGAACGCGATTGCACTGAGCATGTGCAACAAGCCGTTAAACCTCTAGGTGTCCCTAGTAGGAGGAGTGTTGTCTCCTAAGGGTTTTCAGCGGATACTACCCACAAAATCCAATCAATTGGCCGTCGACTCTAATCTTTTATTTCAGCATTCTAACCAAAAACCCTATTATCATAAACTTAGAAATTACTAACCCGTATTCTTCACACTTCCTTTCCATTTAACTTAAGATCCTATACGCCTAGCCAGTTTATAAAGCTTTCAGCATCTCCTGAGTTTTCCTTCTTAAGCAGAATTTCAAATCCGGAATTTTTATCCATTCTATCGAAGAAATAAATCCTATCTTTCATTCCTCATCTCTCCTCCAAACTCTGATTATATACCCCTACGTGTGTGTAATTGTCACCCCTACACTTGGAAATTCAGTTCAAGCTATAATACCCTTGCCTTAATACCTAGCACTACTTCTTTTTATTAATGATGGACGGGTTCGTTCATACATCTTTCATGCGACTATTAATGCTTCTTAAGGCACTAACGGCCGATTACTGATTGTATGAACTTAAAGCGTAAATAGCAGTTTCCAGGTCTTGACTTCATTCTATTTTTCTCTCTTTTTTTTTTCCTTTTTTTTTTTTCAAGACCGGATATATTTCTCAGCGTGCTCTTATGGTGTTTAGCTTCAAATACCATTTTTTCTTTCATACTAGGCTTTCAGGCAAGAGTATTTCTAGGTATCCTCTACTATTCCGAGTTTCAAGGTGGTGTATGTGCATTTTGTAGGGTATATACTATCAAAAATTTAGACTTAAGATTTAGAATTATTTTTCAGAATTATTCTTCAAATAGAGCTTCAATAATTTTCCCTCATTTTGACTTCGCCTAAGAACTAGACTCAAAATTTGCTTATTTCAAAACAAACCGCTGGAGCGTATACTTTCTATAGTTAAATTTCAAGGAATGTTATTTTTAGGGTTCATAATTAACTAAGTTTAAGATCTAGTAGTTTCTAACTAGTTAGCTGTCATATTAGACTTGAGTCAGACACGGTCAATAATTTTTGTTGTTTTTTTTTCTTTTAAAATTTTTGTTTTTATTTTCAAGTTTTTCAATTTTTTTGTATATTTTTTTTTTCAATTTTTTTTTTCAATAAAAAATGCAGTGCAGAATTTAAACATGCAAATTAAAACCAAATATTTACATAAAAGATAAATAAAATATGCAGATGCAATGCAATGATAACTATTTACAGTCTAATCCCTCCCCCAAACTTGTTAATGGCAGTGTCCTCACTGCCCCCTGCGTCGTCTCCTAGACGCTGCGGCACTCGTCCCTGGTTCACTCGAATCTGCCCTAGGGGCCCTAGATCGCGACCTCGATCTCTCCTCTCGTCCCAACAGTGTTGCCATTCCTTGTTCTAAGCGTGCCATTCTCTGATCGAGGGTTGTCATCATACCCATCATTCTTTCTACCCCCCTTTGTGTCCGTCTAAGTAAGCGTGCTTGCTCAGCGGGGGTAAGCTCTTCATCGCTCGCTGTGGAGCTCGAGCTGGCTACTACATGCTCGCTCGGTTCAGTGCGTGACCATACATCGTGAAGTCTAGTGTAGGATGTCGAAACACCCTCAAGAACAGGTCGAATGATTGTACCAGCTTGCATGTGTACTGCAAACTCGTCAGAAGGGATGAAATGGCGACACAGTTGTGTTACCAGCATAGGGCACGGATGGTTGGATGAAGTCTTGCCAGCATCAATCGACTGAAGTAGTACCGTGCACATGTCATAACTTGGATGTTTGTTCATTAATGTGTGCACGATGTGTAGCGATGGTGTAAAAAATGTCGTGTTGTGCGAGCTGCCAAAAATGTTATTTTGTGCCCATCGGCACACAGTCAGCACATTCGCGTAAAGTGTACGTGCCGGAATCCCTTTCCGTGGTTCCCTATAGCAATCATTTCCCATCAACGGGGTGTAATCCTCAAATTGGAGGGGTTGGTCATGTGCGGGTATTCGTGGGATTAATGTGACTTCATGAATGAAGTTCCTATCTATTCGTATTTCTTGCCCTCCCCAAAACAACCTAATAAATCCGTATTTTTGGAAACTCCCCTCCTCCATGTAAGCATAAAACCGTTGGACCAGATCCGGAAGCGCGAATGCGTTCGGATGGTTATACAAAAGATAATTCCATCCACGTTTCCGGATCTCGTCGCCGAAATAGCTTCCGTATACATCATGTTCAAACACTTGCGAAAAATTTCTTTCATATTGAAAATTCGAAGCCATTACAGAATTATAGAATTTTTTACAGATCAGAATGGGGAGAAAACGGCGCAAACCTCCTCTGAAAAAAATTCCAGAGGCTGAAGACTCCAAGCGGCGGCGGAAGGGCGGCGGCAAGGTGGGTTGCACGGCGGTTGGGCGGCGGCGGCAGAGCTTCAGGGCTCGGGCTTTTTGCGGCGGCTAGGGTTTCTGATGGGGAGAGTTGTGAGGCAGAAAAATAAAAATGAAGGGTTAGAGGGCTATTTATAGGGGTTTTTGATTATTTACACTTAAACCCCTATAAATAGAAATATTATTTGCAAATACATATTTACATTTTTTTTAATTTTTTTATTTTTTTTTGAAATTTTTTTTTTTAGTTTTTGTTTTTATTTTTTCTTATTTGAAATTTTTCCAGGCATAAAAAAAAACAAAATTGTATTCACATACCCCCAAACTTATTTGAAACAGTGTTTCCACTGTTTTTGGCTGGATTGTCGAAGTTTGGGTGTAGGGGGAAGAGGAAAATTATTCAGGGTAAACAGGCTCCTGTAAAAACAGGAGCTCCTCTGTTGGTTCGGCGCTAAGGTACGGTTTGCATCGGTGTCCGTTCACTTTGAAGAGTGAACCGTCCTTTGGATTTTCCAAATCCAGAGCGCCCTGCGGATACACATTCCGCACAAAATACGGCCCTATCCAGCGAGATCGGAGCTTTCCAGGATGGAAATGAAGTCGGGTGTCGTAAAGCAGTACCTGTTGACCAGGTACGAAAGTTTTGCGCCAAAGGTGTTTATCGTGAAACACCTTCGTTCGATTCTTAACGACAACCGCGTTGTCGTAAGCCTCATCCCTAAGCTCGTTCAGTCGTTCAGCTGCAGCTTCCGATGGCTGCCCCGCGTCCCTCAAGAGAAAGATTCAGCTCCTTAATCGCCCAAAACGCGCGATGCTCGATTTCGACAGGAAGGTGGCAGGCTTTTCCGTACACAAGCCGATAGGGAGACATGCCAAGGTCGGTCTTATAAGCAGTTCTAAATGCCCAAAGGGCATCAGTGAGTTTTAGAGACCAATCCTTACGGTTCTTGGAAACCGTCTTCTCCAGTATCTGCTTGATCTGCCGATTTGAGACTTCGGCCTGCCCGCTGGTTTGGGGGTGGTAGGGCGTAGAAAGCTTATGATTAATGGAGTATTTCCGCATCAAGGCCTCGAAAGTCCTATTGCAGAAATGACTTCCATTGTCGCTAATGATCGCTCGGGGGTGCCCAAACCGTGAGAAAATGTTTTCTTTAAGGAACCTAATGACAACCTTGTTGTCATTAGTCCGGCTGGGCACAGCCTCGACCCATTTAGAGACGTAATCAACAGCTAGAAGAATGTACAAGTTCCCAAAAGAGCTGGGAAACGGCCCCATGAAGTCTATCCCCAAATATCGAAAATCTCCACAACCAAGATCGGTTGGAGCGGCATCTCATTCCTCCGGGATATCCGGCCCATGTGTTGGCACCGGGAGCAAGTCTTGCAATAGTCATAAGCATCTTTGAAGAGTTGTGGCCAGTAGAAACCACATTGCAAGATCTTCTCAGCTGTCTTCCTGGGCCCAAAATGCCCGCCACAACGCTTGATCGTGGCAAAATGACAGCACACTCTTGAATTCCTCATTAGGGACACACCGACGAATAATCTGGTCGGGACAGTATTTGAACAAGTAGGGTTCGTCCCAGTAAAAATGTTTTACTTGGGATAAGAAGCGAAGTCTGTCCTGACTCGACCATTCGGTCGGTAGCAATCCCGTGGCCAAAATAGTTCACAATATCTGCGAACCAGGGTTCGCAAGATACTGTCAAGAGCTGTTCGTCCGGAAAAACGTCGTTTATCGGAATTGAAGCGAAGGCGAAGAAGGAAGTCGCGAGAGATGGTCGGCAACCACGTTTTCACATCCTCGTTTGTCCTTAATGACAAGGTCAAACTCTTGAAGCAAGAGGATCCAAGGGATTAACCGAGACTTGGCATCTTTCTTCGCAAAAAGATGGCGCAGAGCTGAATGGTCCGTGTAGACGATGACTGGAGAGCCGATGAGGTAGGGCCTGAACTTTTCTAAAGCAATACAACAGCTAAGAATTCCTTCTCAGTTGTCGTATAGTTAAGTTGGGCGCCGTTCAGGGTTCGGCTAGCGTAGTAGATCACGTGCGGCATCTTGTTGATGTGCTGGCCAAGGACAGCACCAATGGCAAAGTCAGATGCATCGCACATAATCTCAAATGGGTGCGTCCAGTCAGGAGAAGAAAGAACGGGAGCAGAAGTGAGTGAGCGTTTCAGTGACTCGAATGCAGTCACACAGCTCGAGTTGAATTCGAAAGGTGTATCCTTGGCCAGCAAAAGAGTCAAAGGCCTAGCAATCTTGCTAAAGTCTTTGATGAACCGTCTATAAAAACCGGCATGGCCAAGGAAGGCTCGGATATCTCTGACGCAACTGGGAGGAGGAAGATTGGAAATGACCTCAATCTTTGCTTTGTCAACCTCTATGCCGTTTTGCGAAATGATATGTCCTAAGACAATACCTTCTCGCACCATGAAGTGGCATTTCTCCCAATTTAAAGTGAGGTTCTTGTCCTTACATCTGGTAAGAACAGCGTCAAGATGTAGCAAACACTCGTCAAAGGAGGTCGCCGGGAAAATGGAGAAGTCATCCATAAAGATCTCCAAGAATTTCTCCACCATGTCTGAGAAAATTCCCATCATACACCGCTGGAAGGTAGCGGGCGCATTGCATAACCCAAAGGGCATGCGTCGATATGCAAACGTGCCGAAAGGACAAGTGAAAGTGGTCTTGTCCTGGTCTTTTTCGGCGATCGGAATTTGGTTATAGCCAGAGTAGCCGTCAAGAAAGCAATAGTACTCATGTCCAGCCAATCGTTCAAGCATCTGGTCAATGAAAGGTAGCGGAAAGTGGTCTTTCCGTGTTGCGGCGTTGAGTTTTCTGTAATCAATGCAAACTCGCCACCCAGTTTGGGTGCGAGTAGGGATTAACTCGTTTGCCTCGTTGGTTATGACCGTGATGCCCGACTTCTTGGGACAACATGAATGGGGCTAACCCCACTGGCTATCAGAGATAGGTAAATGATACCACTATCTAGACATTTGACGATTTCCTTCTTCACAGCCTCCTTCATGACTGGATTAAGAACGTCTTTGTGGATCCCGGGCAGGTTTGGCATCATCCATCAGATGAATGTGATGCTCAACGATGAGGGGACTAATCCCCTTGATGTCCGCCATGGACCAGCCAAAAGCTTGCCTGTTGCTGTGCAAGACCGCGAGAAGGGCTTTCTCGTGCTCGGAAGCTAGAGAAGCCGAGATGATGACAGGGAGGGTCTCGTGGTCACCCAAGTAAGCGTACTTGAGGTGAGAAGGCAAAGGCTTGAGTTCGAGTGCTGGAGGTGAAACGATTGAAGGCAAGACTGGTGCAAAGGTTCGAACTCAAAGGATTCCAGCAAAGGTTCAAAGTGAGTGTAGGCAACCGAGTTGGATGGTTCAGGTAACTCATCCGAAAAGTCGAAAGTTTCAAACTCGGGTTGTTCGCAGCTAAGATCGTTCGAAAACGTGAAACACTCGTATTCGTAGTCGGGCGCAGAAACAGCAGCAGGTTCGAAGAGAAACGCACTAGTGGCGTCAAGATTATCATCATCAAACAGAAACTCCTCGAATTCACACTCTTCTGAGGTGATCTCCTGGATCGAGCAGACATCCAGTATATGAGCATTAGGTTCGGCGGGCTGATTCCCCAACCTAAAAATGTTGAGTTCAATCGTCATATTTCCAAAAGAGAGGTTCATTGAACCGTTGCGACAATTGATCACAGCATTTGAGGTTGCGAGGAATGGGCGACCGAGTATCACAGGAATTTGATTCCGGGGGTTAGCTACAGGCTGTGTATCTAATACAATGAAATCAACGGGGAAGATGAAGTCCCCGACTTTTATTAACCACATCCTCTAGCTCACCCCTAGGGTGGGTGATCGATCGGTCGGCCATTTGGAGAGTACAATGCGTAGGTTTCAGCTCTCCTATGCCTAATTGCTCGTATACTGAATATGGAAGCAGGTTAACACTGGCACCAAGATCTAATAGTGCGCGGTTGATGTTCTTATCCCCAATGGTAATAGAAATAGTAGGACAGCCGGGGTCCTTCCGTTTTAAGTGGTAAGATTGGGTAAGGGCATCACTCACGGCACTAGCCAAGAAAACTTTCTTTGGTACCTGAGACTTCCTCTTTTTCGTGCACAAGTCCTTTAAGATTTTCGCGTAGGACGGGACTTGTTGGACGGCATCTAAAAGAGGAATGTTAATGTTAACCTGCTTAAATAACTCCAAAATCTTCTCCATTTGTGGATTTTGTTTGTTAGACCTCAACCGGTTTGGAAATGGAACATTTTGAAAATTGGTTGAGTCTAACGCTGGAGGAGGAGATTGTGGAGTTGGAATGGATCCCAGAATAGGTGTTTTCGTGGAGTGAGAATTGGGTCCATTCAAAGCAGAAGAAGAGGAAGAAGAGCCTTGTGAAGAACGGAGAATAGGCTCAGAAGACGAAGAAGAAGAAGCCGTCTC